>JAUBOD010000560.1:7199297-7228883 GCA_032353885.1 Nothura maculosa
CAACTTTTTTCCATTCATATTTTGACTTGATTATCCAGATCAATGCAGTATTATTATCTGTATTTTATCACCTCAGTGTTAATGAAAGATCTTTTTTGGAAGATAATTTCTGAATACACTGAACACTTTGGTTCACAAAGGATTCTCAGAGCATCTTGTGGGTGATCTCCCTCTCAAACTGTTTGATCCTACTCTTTTTCTTGTTTCCTTTAACTTGCTCTTGCAGACTATTTGGTTCTGTTTTTCCCCATTTCCTTTAGCTTACATTAATCCATGAGAGAATTTTCCCTTCTTGGCCCAAGAGAGAGAACTTTCATTAGCTAACTTTTGTAAATGCTCTTCTGGAAACCCAAGTATTTTAGGTCTGCTAGATTACTCTCCCCCATGTGATTTCTGTCTACTTTAAAGAATTCTGTTAGACTTCTGGGACGTGCTTTCGTTCTGCACAAACCATGTGGCCAATTATATTTTATTTATTCTTATGCATATCCATTTCCATTTATTTTTATGGAACTCGCAACTACTGTTAACAAAAACCTTTCTTAAATACCGGTTTCACATTTGCCACTTTCAAGGGCTGATCTAAGCAGTAGGGTACCCATCACATTCCTACCCCCATCTGAGTATTTTTCCAACTTCTACAAATGTCATCTGCTCTGAGTGAGTTGTTATTCCTCACTTCCTCAATTTGTTCTAAATCCTCTTCTCCTGACATCCTGATTTGAGTGAGGCCCTTATGCTGCATAATGCCTGGGTCTGCTATGAGCACGGCCCACAGCTAAACACAAAAACCATCGTGCTAAGAAATGGTCACTTTTGGTGCCTGATAATGAAAAGTCCTTGTGACACCTTCATGCAGCATTTATCCAGTAAACATGGGGGAACACAAAATTCCCTGGTGTCCTGATACTGTCTTTCTTTACAGTTTCTTTAATTCCCCTTGGAATTTCATGGACACTGTCAAAATTTGACAGGCTGATCAGTTCTCAGTATAACCCCACTGCTATTAATTGTCCTTAATTAACCCCTCCTTTTCTCTAAAGCTCCAATAAATGCAGATTCTGTGCTACGTGTTGATACACTTAACTTTTTTCCCTTATTTCCCCCACAAACATTATCAGATCAGTCCTTGCAACCTCCGGGAGGTAAATTAATGTTGTCATTCATATTTATACATGAGTAAGTACTCAGAAATGCAGACAAGTGAGGGGCCCCAAGTGTCAGCCTAGACGCTAAGGTCCCTGGGGCAGAGATGGCATCTTTACTGCTTATGTAACCAAGCTGTGCAGCTTCCGGGCTTCACCGTTTCACTTGGTGAAGTGATTTGGCTGAACCACAACGTTCAAAGATTAGCTCACGTAAAAGCTTCCTGTGCTCCGAGGTTCATTCAGACAGCTCTGAGGAAAAGGCCTGTGGACCTGTGGGCGCCGACTGAGGAACTGGCGCAGAATTTGCATGTGGTCACTAAACATAGCCCCAGAAAGGCCTGACAGAATTTCTGAGTTTGCAGCTGAGGTTTAAATATGAACCTTTTCATCAGAGGAGGTCTTAAATCAAACCTGTGGTTCTCAAAACATTCTGTCTTCGTGGTGATCCTGATCCGCATGTGATTTCTGCAGTGCAGGTCAGTGTTCAGTTAAGAGCAGATATTAACATATGTGGTCCTGCATCTGCCTCCCGCGAGGCAGTGCTACACTCTCCTAACTTTCTCCAGATCAGGAAAGATTCTCCTTTGCTTAAATACAGCAAAGGCACAGCATGGCCGGATCGCTTTCAAGTGACTCCTTTATCTTTCACAGTTGTTTTTTCCTAACATCTATTTTCCTCTGGATAAATCTGCTTATACAAAGTCAAAGCTTTGAACATGTTGTATTAGTTAACAGGAAAATTCAACATAGTTAAACCATGCCGTCAGCTTCTCTTCTACCGCTCTTCTCCTCCGCAAAGGGAAAACAAAGGTCCCGAAAGGCAAAGGAGGAGGTGGAGGAGGGAGGGACCTGGGGCAGCTAATTGTGAAACTGCAGTTCTCCTTTCTTCCTCCAGAACCATGACGAGACATGGAAGGAGGGAAGGAAGCAAGGAGGGCTGGCAGCAACAGTGTAGGTTAGCAGGAAGAAATCTGCCCATGAAATTTTGTGAGGCTTTGAATGCACCGGAATGAAAAGATAAAAGGCAAAAATACTTTGTCATGAAGCGAGCAGTATCCTTAAATAAACTATTAATACCAGTAAAGAGGGATTAATTGCTATCAGTCAAGGCACTAATGTCATTTTTACAAGGTCCAGGGCCCTCGACATAAAGGGGAGAAGAATAGCCATGTAGAGACTGTGTGTCTTCCTATGACATTTGGGCAAAAATACATTAGAGTTTCTAACTTGTGTAGATGAAGGCTAGGGGAGGGCAGGAAAAGCAAGATAAATATCCTGTTAAAAGAGAAAGTGATCCCCTGTGTCAGGAATCACTGCTGTTGAACACAGGAGCATTGACCGTTGTCTGGCTTCCTAAGCTATTGGGTTAGGAGGAGCCGAAAGCTCTCGGGGGGAGCTGGTGGTTAAGTGGCAGAACAAACATGTCGATTCATAGTTCATGCTATGGTGTGTTAAGCAGCTTTAAGTAGCTTGAGGACTGCCTAAAACACAGCCCACGGCTGTCTGTCTTATAACAGTTCATCTTTTATGGCCAATTGCCTACTGTGGAACAGAACGTTTATGGCATGGCCCGAATAAAGAGGCAAATGATTCATCCATGTCCAAGAATTTAAAAGTGGGGTTGAGTGTCTGGGTAGGTTTTAAATTAAAGTGAAAAAAAAAAAAGAAAAAAAAAGAAAAGATCAGGGTGTAGGTTTGGGTTGATACTGGAGTCTGAATTCCACAGCAGAAGAGGTGCACACAGTACAGCTATACCTCCCTTGTCTCTTCTTCTCTTACTCCTAATGTGCCATTTCTATGATCATCTTGAGAATCACAGTTCATCCGAAAGGCAGATACGAGAAGCCTCCTGCTCAGAGAAAGGTAGACAAGCTCTTCCTCTCTTGGATATCTCAAACAACAAGGCCAATGTCACATGAAGGAGGTTGAAAGCAAGCATGAGGCCAATGAACTACTTAAGTTTCATCTCACCTCTTAGGAAAAACATGAGTGCAAAACCTCCCACCATCCAGGACAGAAGCTGGCTAGTGAAGGCAGTCACAACTGAAAATCATGTTATTGACCTCATCGCAAGACTTAAAACAATAATGTTTTTTCTAGAAGTGAAATGGTAACAAAGCACCTCTAGACCCATTTCAACTCTGACAAGACCAGCAAAAGTTATTTCTGTACCCAGTTTCCAAACCAAATTTGCAGAGCTTCCAGATGTTCCCCTTCATCTGACTGCTGCCTCCCCACTGTGCACCTGCCTTTCCCCTTACCCTGTAAACAAATTATGTTCCACAAGCCAGGGCGTATTATCCTCCTGTTTTAACCCATGCCCTAAAAGCTTGTGATGGAGCTGTAAAAGCTTTTTAATGAAACGATCAGAGGTAAAACGACACAGTAATAATATACCCATCCTACACTATGTGTCTTATCTGAGAAGCAATCACCCACATCATAAGGAAGCTCAAACAGCTGAAAATCCAGCAGATGATAGAAGGTCTGCCCAAAGATGCTGGTCTAAGGTCTGTAGAGACGTCAGCATGGGAGTGAGACGCAAGTGTGGAAAAAAAGCACGATTGTCTCAAATACCAGTGGCTTTTTCGCTGGCATCTTCTCCAAAGACCCACATAGGGGAAGGTCATCCCATGTCAGTGGCGTGTTTGCTGGGTGCTGGTTTGCAGATGCTGCCTTAGCTAAATGAGGAGTTTCAGCACTACTTTACTCAGCTAGCTTTTGTTCTGTTTTTCAAGAACAGCTATCTGTGCGCATACTTATACATCCACTACACAACTTGACAGAGCAGCATATCAGTTTATTTCCAAGGGTATGTAGGGAAGTAGCTGTATTAGACCTGCAACTGCAGAGCTAGACTGGCAACTGGCAGCAGAGCTATGATACAGAGCCCAGGGCTGAAACAAGTTTTGCTGCTGTTTCGAGACATCCATGACCAGAGTGGTGAAGCAGAGCCAAGGTTACTGATTTTCAAGTGCTGGCTTCTGCCCATGTGTGGAAATGTGTCTCCGCCGCCGCTGCAGGGCAGCAAATATGACCATGGAAACTGATGGTCTTTTGAGATCTATATGTTTCAGTGAGTTTGGCTTGAGATCACTTTTGACACAATCTGACTTTGTGGCTTTCTTTAGTAAGTCAAACTTTTGAAAACTCCATCTGTGTTCTCCCACTGAAGAGTAAAGTATTGGCTTCTCCTGCTGAATGGGAAGGAATTTATGAAACACCAACAATAAACAATGTCCTCCATTTGGAAATGCACAGGACTTGAACTACAAATGCGTATTAATCAGCACTGGTGTAAAATTGATCTGGCTCCTATTTTCACTTCCTACTAACTCTTTTCTGAAAATGAGCATGAATATATTTACGATCCTTCCCTCACATCCAAACTCCTGGTATCATCAATCACATTATAAAGATTTGGTATTCATAATAAGAATATCCAAATGCCACCAAGGTAATTAACAGTAATGCTTCAAGACAAAACAAATTCTCGTTTCTTGAGGTTTGAAGAAGAAGGAAATCTCTTTAAAAATTTAGCTTCAAGTTGTACATAAATTATTTTTTCCCCAATGTCTTGCAAAGCAGTAGACGTCAGCTAACATCCAGTGTGTTCACCCAGCTAGTTCATCAAATCTAGCACAGTGTTTCCTACCTTCATAAAGCAGGCAGACGAGTAGAAGTGCCTCGGGACTCCAAGATAAGCCAAAGGCTGACACCTCAGCTCACTCTGATGCTTATCATTGCCTCTGGGATGCACAGAACAGCAGCTCCAGGGCTTCAAGGAATTCAAGATCAGATCTTTGAAATGAAGCAATCCAGGATAATTAGTATCCCAGGAATGTATTAAGAAATGTTCATAAGGGCAAATGGAACATAAATCAACACTGAAACTGAAGTCCAGTTAAACTTTTCCCTCTTTCTGCTCTCTGCCTCTCATTCCGCAGACTTTCCACCCATTCCCATTCACCTTCCTCATTATGTTTACGAGCTTTGCTTTCCAACCTACATGTGCTCTCCAGGGAAGACCTGCTGTCTCCTCTTCCCACCTACTCAGTCCCGTGCTCTTCCTGGGCTGGTTTCCTCCAGACGCCACCTTCTCTTCCTCCTGTCTTTGCTTATGCAACCTCTCCCATTTCTGCCCAGTACTTGTCCTCTCATGCCTTGTGCTCCTGTTGGCCATTTTCGTTTTAATTCAATTCCTTGGAAGGACTTATGAGTGTTAACCAACCAACTGATGTGTTTCGCATTGCAGCACCTTTTCAAGTTCAAAACTCCACTGACTGATAGGCTCTTCAGGACTGTATTACAGAGTTGGAGATGAAACCTCTGCCGGGAGTGGAACCTGTAGTTGGAAGCCCAGTAAGGTGGCATCCTAAAGGTGGTGCTCAGTCCCTAAAAACTCCTCTTTGCCCATGTGCAGAAGACAGGAGTGATCCCACTAAAGCAGACCTAAACCTCTTTGTCAGGGAAGGAGAGAAGCCACGGAGAGATAAGTATCCTTCCTTTGCAGGGTATTAGACCTTCCACATTCCTATCTGGAAGGTTGTCCAGGGACTATCCAGAATGCAAGGGCCAATTACAAGAACGTATCTCCAGACAAGGTTTGTTAGCCTGCTTTTCAGAGAATCCAGATGCTTCATGACAGATGGTTTCTTCTGCAAGGACTCACCTCTACTTCAGGAATCTTCCTTTCAAGAGATTCTCTCTTCTTACCCATCTTTTTGCCAGCTGCTCACAGTTCATATTTGAAATGCAGATACACAGATAAACAGTATGCATGACATGGTTCCTTTCATCATTAGACAAAACTAGAGCCCTAATCTACAGCCTGTAGCCATTTGTTCTCAATGGGAGACAAGGAAAATAATTAGAACTATTTACCTGTCCTTCAATCTCTCTCTTCTTTGATTTACCGTCTTTAAAATTTTTGAAGTTCTACTTGAATTTACTTTCAGTGGAAAGAACTGAATAGCAAAAAGGTGATTAGTAATAAAACCATTGAGCATTTCAGTAATATGTTGTATTTTTGTCCATTAATTCCCTCTAACATCCAATCCTTCCAACCAAATATAGTAGAAGAATGGAGTTCAAGATATGTTTATTTGATTTGATTTTAATATGGGAAGTTGGCTACTTTAAGAAAAAAAAGTCTGTTTTCATTAAGATATAAAATTTTCTCACATTTTTGTATTTTAAATGTTGTCATAGAAATTATGAATTTCCATGTCATAGCAGCCTGGAAGTCCTGGTATACTCTTGTCTCAAAAGTGAGGTCACTAGGAAGTTCTTCAGCTGGTAGTACAGTAAGTAACATATCAGGTACAGTCCTCCAATCTTCAGATAAAGAAATTTTCCCAGGTTCCAAAGCCTAGAGTTTCATGTCCCTGCTACAAAAAGGTCATTATTAATTGTCATTGTAAGCTATTTCCTTGATATTCTTTTAATGTACTGAAGGAAAAGGAATCATCTAAAACCTCAGAGAGTTTTTTGGAACATCAGGAGCTAAAAAAATGAAAATAAAAGCTGCAATGTTCATTTTTAATCCAGCCTTCATTTCAGCTTTAGATTTGGACTGGCTACTTCAGACACTTGCTCAGATTCTTTTCACATGTCTTATTTCAAAATCAAAAAAAGAAAATCAAAGGGAAATTGGATTAGAAATCTTCCAAACAAGATTATCAATGATGCGTTTCCTATCCATGGCCGTCTTGAACTGATTTAATGCTGCGGCCGCCAGGGTACTTTGACACGGATTTTTACAGGAGAGCACCATGTGGACAGAAGATGCTGTGTGAAAGGAAGGCAGTGCCTAGGAAATGCGGTGCTGCTCATCACTGAGAGCACCACACACAGCCCCTCGTCACCCTGGTCACTGTGGTCTTGGCAATGGCAGTGCTCAGAAATGAGCTGTGCGCTCCATGCGATCTCTTGCTTTAAAGGGAGAGATGGAAACATTACAGCAAACTTGAGAATTTCATGGCCTCTTTAGAAGATAGCTATCAGTTTAAGGGGGCCTCTCAAGGGGAAAATGCACCAATTTCATGCAAATTCTGGTGCAAAGATAAATTTCACAACTCTTGTTCCCAAGGGGCAAGAAACTCATCACAGTTGTGGAAAGGCAGAGCCCTGACACCGCTACATTGCAGATGCCCTCAGGAAAAGCATTTTGTTGGGGTTTAAAATGACACCCAGACTTGCAGGACACAAACCACAGCCTTTGCAGGTCATAGTACCGGCCTAACAGATGGTTTTACCCTCCAGCAAGCAATCCTTTTATACTGAAAAACTTGCTTGCGTAGATATGTGTTTATGTCCCATTCACATCAGTGGTGTCAAGCAAGGATTCATCTCACTCAGCTTGTGCTGTCAAAAACATGGGAGTCCCATCCCCACTCCCTACTCAGTGAATGGAGAGGAACGGTAATCCCTGCATTCCCAATGAGGTTGTATCCCAGGAGGGGATGAGTTACTGCCAATCTCTCTCATGTGGCTGCAGACGATTAGCTCTGATTAGGCTCCTGAATCAGGGATGAGTAGCTTTATAAGTATGTGAAAGGGAGGTGTGGGTGAAGTTAGGTAAGTGTTGCATGTTTTTTAGAGGTTTAGGGCTATGGGCTTGTAGCAAATTTCTATTTCCTTCCATCTCTCTGATTTTCATTCTGTTTTTCATCACTTGCCTTGGGCTGTTCATAATCTTTTTTCAAGTGACCTATAGCCAGAGCAGTCAGTTTGAGACCATCATCCTGCACTGAAGATGTCAGCCTATGTGGTTACTCTAAGTTTCTCAGAAGGCCACAAGGATGTGTCCAAGACTGGGGTGATTTCAAAGTTGGAGCTTTCTATTTGCTTTCTTTTGGAAAAAAAATAGTTCTCTTCATTGTGTTGAGGCACTCCAATTAAAACCTTTCCACCTGTTTCCACCTTGTGGAGCAAAGGTTTCAGCCTTGCCCTGCCTGTGGCCAACATGCAGAAGAAGAGGTGTTTGTAGCCTGGTTCAGTTCCTCCATTTGCTTCACTGTGTAATGCCCTGTGCAATTTTCTTAGTGAAACCTTGCGAGCAGCAGAAGGAGGACTAAGCAAAAATCTCCAAGGGCTCTTCAGCACCTGAGGTAGCAGACTTGGCACCCAGGACTTCAGTATTGCCTGCACCAGGTAGGGTTTGCGTGTGCTCAATTTGGAAGTCCTGTGCACTTTGGAGACTGGTCTGATATTGAGGGTCCAGGTGTAGCTTTATGGCTGGATTTATAGTTTTATAGCTTATAGCTTTATAACTTTTTCCTTCTCTCTTTTGGCATTAAGGAGGAAAGATATCATTACTAAAGCAGTTAAGTGCAGAGGAGAAAGGAAAAGAGGTCTGATTTGACAGAGGCCAAATGCTAGAGTGGGGAAGGGCTGATGTTACCCATCAGCATGGGAATTAAATCCAATATGGCATAACCTCAAGCAGATATTTGTTTGGAGGAGTGTATTCTAGGCTTGAAATGAGATGAAGCAGTAGGAAGACCAATACTAACATTACACAACGGAGGCACTTTTTAGCTCAGCAGTCAAACTGAAGGCTGGGCTAAGTTAAAATAAATCACTTAGAATAAAGCTAAAATTTGGAATACTTTGAGGGAACCAAAGAAAAATTCGCCATCTTTCATTTTATCCCAATTCCAGAAGTTTCCTCAATCCCAGGACAACTAGGAGTTATGTAATTCTTTTCCCCACTTTTGGTTTGTAGCTGCATATGACTATATTGCACCTCAAAATTGCATCATTTCATTACCAAAATAAAAAGGCCAATTTTGAAATATCATTCAACCTTCCATCTAAGGTTTTTCGGCCAAAAAACTGGTCACTTGGGATCTTCCAGAAGTCACTTTTCCAGAAGATTCACTTAAGAAATCAGCTGGGCTTCATTCCGCCAAGAACTATGTGTGCTACTTTGACTGAGATGAGAATCTGTCAATAGAAAATTGCAGAGGATGTTTGCAAGATGCAGGATGCCCTTCCAGTTATAGGATGTGTCTGACTTGATATTTCCATGAGTTTCTTGTGCCAGTAGAGCTTCAAAGCCAGGAGCCACTGTGAGCTGTGCTGTTATGACAGTCAAGGGTGTCAGAAATATGCAGTTGGCGATGGGAAGCCAACCCTTTGCACGAATTTAATCTAGCACCAGCCTCTGAGGATTGACACTGGACAGCAAGCAACAAGAGGACAAGAGTAAGATTATATTTGAACTACCAACTAGATCTGTAGTAAATAATCAGTTTTTTTCTTTCTCTGATGGGATATACTCGCTACGTGTCTCTGCCTTGGCCTTTTACTGGACTGAAGCCAAAATTTTTCCGTGTCCCTGAGGAACATGCTAGAAAAGCAGTGTTTATGTTAAGGGACTTCATTAACATGAAGAGTAAGGCCGTAGTACCCACAGACTATCCCAGGCTCGGCAGAACAGCGCAAATGCGTCCTCGTTCACGTGCGTCACTGCCCCGAGCAACCACCAGGCTGAAACCTAACCCTGGCTGCTTGCCTTTGGTGGGGGGGGAAAAACAAGAAGAATTAAATAAACAAGGCCCCAGGTCACTTTTCTTGAGCCTAGATGGGAATTGCTTGTAATCACACATCAAAACTCACCTCTGGTTCCGAGTGGGCTCAGCTCTCTGCTGGCCGCGGCCCTGACCATGCGTGGAGAGCCCTGTGCCCGAGAGGCGCCCCACAGCCTGCTCATCCTCAGGGCTGGAGTCCAGGGAACTGCTAAGTGCACTCTTAAACCCAGCTCTTGCAAACCCTGCGAGTGGTTTGACACTCGCAGGACTTAAAAGCGAGCCTGAGGTTAACGGCGTTCCTGAACCCAGCCTGGGTCTCAGCCCTTCATTACTAGCTCTGATGACAGCTGAGGTCTGGGGTCTCCAGCTTTTCCTCACCTCCAGCGGCAGGCAGCCCATGATGCTCTGACGAACATACAAAAATCCTCATTTTTTGGTCCCTGCTGCCTTATATGTGTACAAGGAAGCTGCTTCCAGCAAGAGTCTAGTGATCCTTGTGTCGTGTGGATTTTTGCTTGGGTGACAGCAAAATTCAGGTTTTGGATGCTACTGCTGAAGCAAGACAGCCTTGTTTCACGATTAATCCTTCCTCATTCCCTAAGAATATTTAATCAACTGAGAAAGCATTTCTGCTTAGCCAGGACTCTACAAGTGCCTTATTTCCCTCTTTTCTTTTTTCTTCCCCCCTTTTCTCTCTTCTTTTGCATATGCGATTCATAATGATGCATTTAATTAATGGTAAATGTGCATAGAATTTTTCTGGGCAACCATACAACAGCCACATTAGCACCAGATGAGCCCAAAATCGTTTATTGTTATTACAGGGAATACCAAACTGAATTAAGAATGATTGATCGGACACTTATTGTGACTTGACCAAATACATATATAAATATACATATATTCAAAATTAGATCTTTCAGAGGAAGAAAGAAAAATGTTGGCAGAAAAGAAATGCAAATATACTTGCCTTTTCTGCTCTTTTATTAAGAAAAAAAAAAAGAATTAATTAGCGACACGACGTCTTCAAAATTTTGAAGAAACAAAAGTATTAGCTGTGTTTAATATCACTGCGCTAACCCAAGGTGACACCTACAGAAATAACTTGGAAGTGTCACTTGACAATCAATCAGTTCCTTATGGTCGCAAGCTATTTAAAAAATGAAAAAAAAATCTTTAGTACCAAAGGTATTAATAAAACTAATAGGGCATTTAAAACCGTGGTGAAAGGCAGAATCACGCTGCGTCGAGAGAAAGCCAAGGAGAAAGGTGCTGTGCCCGATATTCCGTGTGCTCTCGGCAGCTCCAGCGCTGCCTTTTCCTTGGTGTGGATTGCCCTGGTGCTGCACAATCCCGGGGAAAAAAACAGAAAAGGGAATAAAGCAGCAACCCTTATTGAAAAGATTATCTTTCCCATCAATAATCCTCCTCTAAGAGTTCTTTATTAGTAAACCCCATGGCAAAACCTGACATATTTACAGCTTGCAGTAAACTTTATGTATCTGCAACAATATTAATAATAAAGAGCCGGTGACCACAGCAAATCATTCGGGCCTTCCAAATGATCAAGTGAAAGCTTAATTGTACTGAAAAGAGAGAGCCCTGACAAGTTTGAAATCCTTCCCACACACCCTTTCCAAAAAAGAGAATTTTACCGAGATGAAAAAAGTGTGTCGGAGGATTGGAAACATAAGAATACATATTTTTTTAAAAAAAAAGAAAAAAAAAAACACGAGTCTGATATCACAGGCTGCACTGAGACAGAAACCTGATCTTTTACATGGAATGGGTAACATTTGGGTCTGTTTTATGTGAATTGCTCCAAGCTGTTTTGGTTAGAAATGTATAGATTTTAAGGTAAGGCGCACCGTATAGGCAGTGCAGGTCATACCCACTTTTGGAACGCGTTCCCCATTACTTTCCAGCTGACAAAGGTAGGGTCCAAACTTTTCTTTCTTTGCTAAGTAACTTACTTGCTTTAACACTGCGCTGGATTTGGCAGAGGCACGCTCGCAGTTTGCTGCCTGATTGTACTTTTCAACACTCTATCATTCCCTTTATCCTCGCCACCCTCTTAAGAGTGAGCTCATTTTAGTCACCAACCTGCAGAAATACTTAATTTGGGTATGGGGTTTGTTTGTTCATTTGTTTGCTTTGTTTTACTGTTATTAAAATTAAAATAAATGCTGTTTTTCAATAATTCTACAAGCTCTTCTCTGGTGAAAGATGTGAAAAATTACGCTGTTTTAGCATAGTATTCTAATAATATTCTGGAAAGGATAAAATTAAAGATTTCCAACTGGTTTTATTTGCTATTATTTTAAACAAAACGACAGTCAAGTATGCTTTGTTTCTTATTAAGCATCATTTGTATTTATGTATTCTTATTATAACTTCCTAATTTTTTAAAAAAAGAGAAAAATACCTTTCCACTTTTGCAATAGAAAATATCGTCTTTATTTTGTTTGACGTAATAGTTTGTGAGTATCTTTTTATTTGCTGAATAAAAAGAGAAATACGCATGCTTAGAAAAAAGCAATAATATAAGGGAACTGGAAATGACAAACAGTATGAAATTATTGATAAGATCTTCCGTGTTTTCTAAAAAAACCATTTCTGCTGTATGCCAGTATGAAAATATCAAATTTAGTATTGCTTTTATTGTCTTAATTATTTAAAATTGTATTTTGGCAGCACCATTTCTCACACATATATTTTAAACAAACTAGAGAAATATTTTAATGGTTTTGAACACTTGATGTGTCCCATTTGTTGATTCAAAAATCACCACTGAAAAACATAACAAGAAAACTATAAAACTCTAGTTAATATGTTATGAATTTATGCTGTGCTTACTTGGCATATTTTGGCTAATAATTATGTAGCCTTTTAAAATTAAAATAAAATGACTGCGCTGTAATGTGGTAATTATGTGCAGAAAACTAGTTCTCATTACAGAATGAATCTCTGCTTTATTCTATTTGATAATCATTTTATGGCATTTCTTTGTTGCACGCAGATTTGTTTTCTGTCTTGTTCTTTATCCTCTAGCAAGAGCTTATGTTAGCATGAAAGTGTGTGTATATAAAGACATATAAATATATATTGCCCTGTTTCCACATATATACAGAGAGAGAGATGAGCACAGTGTATAGCTAGGTTTTACAATGAGAAGAAGAAAATAATTCAGGAAGCTACTCCACCTTAGAACAGTCCTGCTTTACATTTAGTGCGAGTGTGTTTGGCGCACAAGCTTTCTCAGAGGTTGTCCCTTCAGATTTTTATCTGTTTTAGACATGTTTTTCCTCTAAGCATGAGGTCAGGTTTATTTGTTTGTTTGTTTTATGTGACCATTTGTAGTAAGCCATATTTTCACTAGATCCATTTTGTTGCTCTACAATATAGATTTTAATGTGTGTATAGATAGGGTTGAGGGAAGCTGCTGTGTGATCTTTTTTAAATTTTTTTCCCTTCTAATAACTTCATAAAAGTAGATAGAAATTTCATGAAAGAGAGGAAGGAATAATTTTGTTTAAAACAAAAATGATACAAATAGCAAAGATCTGCTGTGTGTTGCCCCTGGGAAATTACTAGAAGAGGTTTAAGAAAAGAAAAACAGCTATTTTTGCCTTGTGTTTTTCTTTATTTTTATTGTCTATTATTATCTAACGATATCTCTCCATAAATAGATTACATTACTTGCTTTCCTAATATAACACTGTTAATTAAATCAGCCTCAAAAAAAAAAAAGAAATATTTTCTTGCCACATTTTCAACTTAATTACATCAGGCATGGAATTAGAAATTGCTTTAATTTCAGAACATTCAAACACTTTTGTTTTAAAAATAATATGCCGGTCTGTAAACTTATTGTGATTATTCTTCGGATTATGAAAATTCCTAATAATTTTTGAATTGCTTATTTGGTTTTCTTTTTCTTTAGGGCAACATTACCGTAAACAAAACTCTATATATACATTCACATGCATATATATATATGTGCACTCGCACACTAAAGACAGGTTATAAACTGCACCAAGTTGGCAGCTGGCAGAAAGATTGTTTGTAGGGAGAGCACTTTCGCCTAGGGACGTAGCGGGTTCTTAATAATAAGCGAAGTGGGGGGGAAATGAATGTTTTCTTTAGATTAAGAATCAAACAGAATTGTTTTAATGAATATCTAGAGTTAGACGAGCAACTTACAGGCTTCGGTTTGCTCCCACTCTAACAAAATTTCCTTTGTGGTTTTCACTGTAAGATCAAAAGGAGCCAATTAACTTTGCTATAAGGTAAACAAACTTGTAACTAGAAATACCCCCTTGAATTATCTGGCCCGTGGAGTTGGGTCTTTTGTCTGTGGCATCTTTTCCTTTTATATTGCAGCCGTTTTCCACCCTGCCAGGGACGGGACACCAGGGTGCCTCTGCGGATCAGGGGTCCATGGGGACAGTTGCTGTTTTGCACCAAACTCAGCATTTAAATCAAAGGTTGTAATCCTGCCAAGCTAAAAGCATTGGGGATAGTAATAGAGTATTGTTCTGCTAGCATGAATTCCTTCTCACAAATCCTCCTTGAGCGGAGTCTCCTTAACAAAGAGACATGCAGTGGGGAGTGTGGGAAAGCCAGACGTTGGGATGAGAAAGGAGGCAGCCAAAGCGACCAGGGTTTAGGTCTGTGAATCCCAGGTGCTGGGTGCAGACTGTGCTTGAGGAGAGGGGGGCACCGTGGCCACCCTTGTGCCCGCCTTGGTCAGAGCGGTCTGCAAGAAGGAAAACCTCAGCCTGCAGATTTCTGAGCCAGACCCAGGGTTGACTAGCCCTCCTGTGCTTGCGGCTGGCAGGCCCTGGGAGGGCTAGGGTTTAGAGTAGGCTGGAAGACCAGAAGACATCCTATTTTGCATCTAGGAGATTAAGGAAAAACGGCTTATCCACAGCTAGGAAGGAGTCTAGGGCAGAATGATGTAGCGATCTCCCCTGTCCCACTCCAACTCTGTCAGTACAAGATGCTCTGTAGCTGACTTATAAATGGGGAAAGGGAATATTGCTTCACAGCATTTATATACGTGGAGACTGGAGCACTTTTCACCCAGGTTCTTGTCCTGTCCTCGGGACCTAGAAAGATGCCATCCCTCTTCAACTTGCTGCCTTCGGTTGAGGCCACTGGACCTCGTGAGGCTCTGCACAGGCATAATGTCCCACATGGGGCGACCAGCTGCGACCCGAAGGGCAGCGAGTGCTCAGCAGCTCTGCTCATCCCACCAGTAAATGAGAGCTACATACTAGAAATGCGAGTACTTCAGGCAAATCTGGGATAGGTAGAAAACAAGTCCATGAGCTAACTTGGGGAAGGCCAGGGAAGAAGAAAAACAAAGCATGAGAAAAACTTTCAGCCAAACCCTCCCAAGTTTTCTTCACACATCATAAACAAAAACACAAAAATACACAGATCCTCGCCCCCGCTTTGCAGGTTACCAGGAAACCTGCCCTTTTTGGTTTTTGTTGCTGAGCATTTGCTTTGCTTCCTAACGCTGTCTCCTTTGCTTGCGGAGACATGAAACATCTGCGCTCTTACAAATGAAGAGCAAGGATCCCGGGAGAGCTGCCTGCCCTGTGGAATGCTACACGGCCTCACCACGCTGCCACCCAGTCTGAGGGAGCAGATAGTCCTCCTGGAGGCTTCCCCACATGGTCTGGGCTGGAAACAATCCCACAGGAGAAGGGCCTTGCTGGGCCCAAGGAAGTGTAGAGTGACTGTGATGTCCAGCTGTGCTCGTAAATACAACCAACCAAATAAAATCAGCTTGCTTGGGACAGCTGAAAATTGGGGTGCCTCACAAAGGCAGTGAGCTGTGTGAGGTAAATGCTCTGCTCCCTGGGCCTGGTGTGGCTGCTTCTCACTTAGCTTGTGATACCAACATGCAGGAGTCCCCAGAAAGCTCCCGTGGACACAAAGTAGTGCCTTCAGGCACAGGCTTGGAGAACCTGGTCCTGCAAGGCCAAGAGTGTCTTGAGTATCCCTGCAATGTTCACCAGCACTGATTGCCAGAGTTAGGAGTAGTAATACTAAACTTTTTAGCTTTTGTGTCAGATGTTGTGGTTACCAGCAGCATAGAAATAGAGCAGATGGATTGAAAGATGCCAGGGCACAGATGAGAGTCACATGCTTTATCACTGTATAATATCTCAAAATACTTCCAAACCTCCGAATAGTGTTGAAATGGAGCCAGGTCTGGGGCAAAGGGCAGCAGAGAGAAAACCTGTGTTACAGAATAACCACAAAAAGGAGGAATTTAGCAGATTCCTACTCACACCAAAAGGATCCATTAGCTCAGTGTCCGTGCAGAAGTGACATCTGCCTTCATGGCAGCACCAAGAAATTGCAGCTTGACCCTTATCTGCATGACGCTCATTCAGTCCAGTGCCAGTGCTCTCTCACTGCACCTTGGAGCAATGAGGCCTGTGCTTGGATTTTGCTTTGGAACAGTGAGACTCGAGCAGCTTGTTTCACACATCTCAACGTGTGAAATAAACATCTACTTCTGCTCCCCATCCCAGGGCCTTTGCATGCTCTGCTTGGGTGTCATGGGAGGCTGCTAAAAGCCAGCAGGTTTCACAGGGGCCACAGGAGAGAGCCCACCTTCCTTATGTACAAAGTGGTTTGTTGGGGGACAAGGGGAAATGGGGTGATGACTGCAACCATATGAATAGATTGCTATTTTAACCCCAAAATGGATTTCATTACTAACTTTTTTTTTACATTCTGAGAGGCAGCTAATGGTTTCTTGGGATATTTAGAACAGCCTTTCCTGATCATGTCACCAGTAAGTGAAATTAAGAGTCTCTCCCCACACCCCCAGCCCCCACATCTTCCTGCCAGATCCCTTTGGTAAGGAGAGAGAGTTAGCAATATTCACAGATCCCAGTCATTAGGCCTTTCCTGCATAATTTCTAAAATGCACTAAGAGAAAGAGGTGAGGGGGGAAATAAAGAAAAACCCCTTTATTGTGCTGAAGCTCATAAATTCACTGCAGGATGATTTATAGGAGCAGAGCGTAGCACCTAACTCAAGTCAATGCAAGAGGTTAATATGAAAGGTTAAGGAACTCGGTTCTGGCTGATTTATGTTTGGCCTGTCGGCTTTTATCCTGACCACAGCTCTGCAACTGTAGCTAGGGACTCTACAAAGCACAAGAGGGGGTGGTGGTGTTAAAAAAATAATGTGTATTTAGACATTATCCCTGCCTATAAAATAAAGACCCCAAAATGCTTAAGTGACCAAGGAGCTTTCATATCACCACATGGCACTGCAAAAGCAAAGTGCCTCCAGTCTTTTATTCATACACTATAAGACCAGAGGGGGCTGATGTGATCATCTCGTTTGCTTCCTGTATTACACGGGCAATAGGGCTTTTCCTGAAGAGGAGTTAAAGCATGTCCTTCAAAAACTGGCCAACTTTGTCTTAAAGATTCCAAAGAAGAGAAAGTCCTTCTTGTCCCATCATGGATAGATTTTCCTTCAGTAGGAAATGACAACTTGTTTCAAACGTGAACGTATGTAATTTCTGTTCCAGCCATTAGATCTCACGATACATTTTTGCTTGAAAGACTGAAAAGCCCCAGGCACGTGGATGTTTCTGTTTGTAACTATCAGCAGCAAATGGTCTTCCAACCTTTTCTCTCTGGCAGAATGAAGTACTCGTGCTCTGCAAAGCCTCATGCTATAAAATTTATTTCCTGGGCACTTGTGTCACCAAAATTCTCTCAGACTTCCGCCAGCCCTTCTGCAATTGGAGGAGGTGGAATGGGTTTGATTTTTGAGCAGCACTCTTCCCAAATGGTGTGCAACATCAGCCCCAAGAATAACCGCTGTGATGATTGGTGTCAAGCTAGTAGTATCAGCACCAAAGTTCGCCAAGCAATCCACCATTTTTAGCTCCACACCAACTCGCTAAATTCTATTTTAGGTCCACACAATACAAGTGTTTAATCTGTCAGTTATGCTATTAAAATAAGGATATTCAAGAAATATAGTTAGTCAAATTTAAGTTGTCTTTATCAGGTGGGCCTGAGTTCTTGTTAGAGAAAGACAGTTTCTCTTGTAAGATCAATCTCTATGAAACCATGTACTAGTAGAGATATTTGCCCATGCAGCCTGCAATAACCATTGCACTGTTTAATCCAAAGCTGATACCAGACCGCTCAGTCTACAGCTCCCTGAATCTTCTCTGTCAGTCCTACTTCACATCATTTGCTCTTGGAATCTCATGGTTTTATCCTAGATTTACCTCTGTGTAACTGAGAGCTCAGTCTGGGCAAATACGAGCAGTCCTCTGTAATGGTACGTGCTGGAGAAGGGACATAGCAAGCATACTTTTACAGTAATATTTTGCAGCAATCCAAACCCACACAAAATTCCTGGGCCTGTAGGTCTATTACTTCATTGCAGAAAATTAAGTTTGTCTCATCGTACGCCTTCGTTTTTATAAGAGCATTTGTCTGTCAAAGATCTGGAAGTTCGGATGTGTTTAGACTCTAGGTCTGGCTCTGATGATTCCCCACCAAGGGAAGCAGGGAAGCGATGAAGAGCCCAGAAGCGATCATTAGACAGTTTGTCTTCCCCTCCCAGCAGCACTGGGGTAATTCATCTGCCCCACCAGGACATGCTGTCCTTGCAGTGATTTACGGAGCTCTTGGCAGTGTTGGTCCTTGCCCATGCACTCCAGAAACGCCGCTCATGTGACTCCCATTACCAAGCGGCTTTTCAGCCGTTCCCTTCCCGGAGAGCATAGAAAGGATGTTCATTTCCCAACTGGGCAGCAGCACAGAGGGGACAGTGTAACTGTCTGTTTATAAGTGCTGTGTGTGCCAAGAATACACTCTTGGTCAAAAATAGCCTTTGGGTTTACATGCGTTGACTAAACAAATCATAAAGCTTTTAACCCCACTTGAAACCTGAATCTCCTGAGGATTTCCAATCAGAGGGAGAGAAAGGTATCCTTATGTTTTGGGGAAAGGCATTATTTGTTTCTTAGCTCCGTAACTAAGTATTTTTTCTTTTACTTCCTTTTCTTTTTGGTCATTTATGGTTGAATGGACTCAATTTTTGATATCTGTGTGTTTATGCTACTAGTCACCCCTCCTGCTGCTTCTGGAGAATGGAGGATATTGGTTTATGGCCCATATGAGACACAGAGAGAGAGGAAAGAAAGATAGTTTTAACTTTATAGACCATTCATTACCCACTTTTCTAAGAACAACTCATGGGTGTATTCCTGCCTTGGCTCTTAAAGGGCTTAAATATTATTTGGAGGGCTTAAAATATAAAAATATCTTTAAGAGCTCTTGTATGGAGTTGAAATACAAAATAGCTTCACTGAACTTTTCTAATCTGGGAAGACAGGCATTTTTATGAAGAACTGTAAGTTTTGTATATAACTCTTACCATGCCGAAGTGTTCACCATAAAGTCTTTCAAGTAAAAAAATGATCATGTCTCCCTCTCGTCTTGCTTTCTCCATCAATTGACAACAATCGCTATAAACCTTGGCAGAAAAGCTAAATCACAGATAAAATATGTATACATATAAAAGGAAAGCCTAATACTGCTGCCAATGAGTTGAACAGCAAAATCTTTACTGACTTTAGTGTAGACAAGACCAGGCCTATATACATAAAAGCTGGGACAAGTCATTACCCATATTCCGTGAGCCAATATAATGTTTTCTTAGGAGTATAGGAGAACATTTCCCTCTGGAAACAAGTCCACCCATTTTTTTGAAATATTAGAGTTTCATATAACTAAGGGAAAGAGACAATTCCCAAAACTCAACATTTCTCACAGACCTGGAAGTACGTTTCCTGGACAGCTCCAATAAAAATATATATATATTTCTTTCTAGCAGGTAGAAAAACAAGCTTAAAAGTTCACTTGCTTGTGCTAGTTGAATATATATATGTGTGCACTTTTGGTAGGGAAATGAAGAGTTTTTGAAACCTTGTACTAAACCACCACATGTTCTTGCACCCTTCAGCTCGGATCTCTCTTTACAGGTCACTAATTTAACAGTATGGGCAGCCTTTCTGCAGAGAGACCACACTGCTACATGTGGTCTTTTGCACTTTTGCACCAGAAGAATCTCTCAAGATTTTTAAAAATCAATGCATAGACCTTGAACTGACTCCCAGGTCTACAAGGAGGCGACACAGAGAGCTGAACGCTAGAGATGTATCCTCAGGGGATCTGAATAGCCAACCTGCAATTAGATTTAATGGAGATTTTTCTTTAAAAAAAAAAAAGCAAATAAAAAGGAATTTAAAAAAAAAAAAAAAAAAAAAAGATGAAAGACTTGCAATAAACCAAATTAAAAATCATAAACGTGGAACTTCTCCGGATCATATCTGCAACAGAAAGGATAGGAGTGAAATCTTGCATCCTCGGTCAAAAATATCTACTTTTTTTTTCCTTTTGCTATTCTAGCTTTGTAGGGATTTCCAAGGAGGGCGGACTAAGAGCTGAATGAGCTCCGTCCAGCTTCTGTTCACCAAACACAGGGCCACACAAATATGACGCCTGGTTCTCGCAGTGCCCTGTGGTACCTCAAGCACTTTGAGAAAGCTGCAACCACGGTGCTCACCAGCCTGCTTGTCTGTGAAAGGAGCACGTGCCTGGCGGGCAGGCAGGGCAGAGGCCGGTAGCTGGAGCAGCCTGCGGCATCCAGGTGTGAAATCCCAGCCAGGAGGCAGCATTCGGGAGGACACCACCAAGTCGGTCCCACCACATCTGGCCGCAGGTTCCCTTGGACCTCCCCAAACGCAGGCACTGGCCGGCTTGCAGCCCCAGGTAATGCAGAAGGGGTGTCCCCGGGGAGCTGGACACCGGGCGAGGGATAGAGTTTCAGTTCATCCTCGAAGGCGGCAGGAACCCCAATCGTGTTTCCGCAGGATCTGTGGGGTCTCGGTTCATCCGTGCAGTTCAGTGATCTCATCCTCACTGCTTGTCCTGGGGTAAAATAAATTTATGGATTTAAGGCGACTGAAGGTTTTTAAAACAAATCTCCTGTTGTCCCTCAAGAAATATAAAAAAATCATATTTCAGGTTTGCGTTTTGTTTAAATGGCATCACACAATTCCATTGCCCCCTCACCCCCGGAAATATCACCCAAGATCTGCTTTGAATATGAGCTGGAAGAGCGCTGATGCAGTTGAAGTAAATCACTCCAGTCATCCAGAGTGAACTGTTATTCCCATTCTCCTTATAAAAAGAATATTAACCTGGTAAAAAAAAAAAATAATAATAATGCTGAGTTTCTTGGAACTAGCTATCAGTCTACTGGGTCAATTTAAGCTTCTTAAAGAATATTTTTCCTTCCTGCTGCTCAAGGCCTTGAAGAGGAATTCCTAAGCTTCTTTCAGAATTTTGCAGTGCCTTGTGGTGTGTAGATATATATATCATATATATATATATATATGTACATTAAAAAAAAAAACACACATCCCTGGACTCCATGCTCTTTTCCAGGCTATCTGGGAATCTTGCTGATTCTGGTTATTGGAACATGATCAACCCAAACCCATCCAGCCCTTCTTCACAACAGCATTATCCGTTTTAAGCATCATTAAAGTTCTCCTTTTTTGAATTGAGACAGATACTATGGAGTCAAATGCCTTGTATAAATCACCATGATATCATCCATCTAATTTGTAGTATATATATGTATGTATGTATATATTTAAAAAAAGAGCCTGAGTATTCAATATACTAAGCCTGCTATAGAGAATTCTGCTGGGAAGGAAAATAGGAATATACATAACAGGTAAAAAAGATGTGACTTAACCCTTCCAGAAACAACTGTTTCACGTTTCATACCCATGGGATCACAGGCTGATGCGTTTCTTAAAATGAGTCAAAAAGTCCCCAAAACTATTCACCAAGCAGATGTTCCCCACTTAGCAAAGACGTATTTGATTAATACTTTTTGCCAGCATGTTTAGCAGCCCTGCCCTACAGAGTTATTGTCTGCTCAGTTAAAGTTTCTATTTAAGAGTGAAAAGAGAGTGAAGGACCAAGTTTTGGTGTAAAATCAGTGCTGCCTCCATTGAAACTGCTCCTCAGCACTGCAGTCAATGGTGCAAACACATCCTGCAATCAGGAAAGGTGGGAGCTGCTTTCAGCCCTTCTCCTCTGGATTTTGGCAGTCGTTGGCAGGGAGCCACGAGCCTTTCCCAGGCCGGGAAGGGAGCTCGTCGCTGGGCAGCTCCCGCTGCCACGAGCATATGGCTCCCAGGGAAGCGGGCATGAATTCACGCACACCCAATGCACACCTCCTGCGACACGTGTGTAGCCGGGATCAGCTCAGACAGAAATAATCCCATCAGCTCTGAAAGGGAGAGCTGAAAGCCTTGTTGACCTCTGCTGGCAGCCGCGTCTTCGCTCGTACTGGCGTGCGCGGGACCAAGGCTTGGTGCTTGTTTCATGCTACTACTGCTGCAGAGAGAGGCTCAATGGTGGGGACCATGGGCATGAAGGATTTATTTTGGCACTCTGTGGTCTGGGGTTTTGTTGTTGCCTTTGATGGCTTGATATGACTGGATGCAGTGCAAAGTCCATTCAGATGGCATGGAAATTTCAGAGGATCACAGACCAAACAAAGTCCTTTTAGCAGAAACAGGCCTCAATCCTAATAAGGTACTGTGAGCGCTTATTCACAAATATGCAGTTTATGTCAGGGTTAATATAAGAATTAATACAAGCTGATAGATTTCTTTATTGCTGGAAGTCATGACCACAGTACTGGAAAAATCCACATCTTACTGTAACGGAATGAATGCACATGAAGGTAGGACACAGCCATGCTGTTATGCACCCATATTATTAGATGAGGACTGAAGTGTACCAAGCAAAGGGAATAACCCAACCTCTCCTGCAGCATTTCAATCTGGTGACTCTTTGGGCCCATGGGTTTATTCTGGTCAGCTGCATACATATGAGTTTCACCTGACCAGGCTGTAGAGCTTTTCAGGCTTGCTTCGAGTATTCTCTATATATACCCTGGCTCTTACTAACTGGGTACCTGGGCTTGTGGTATTGCTGCTTTCTGCAGGATTTGTTTGCTTTGTTTTTCCTGCATCTGAATTAAGGTAAGTTCAAAGGCTGATGTTTCTGTTTAAGCAATCAGAAGTCTAGATTCTCCCTCTCTGGGTAAATATTTGCTGTCCTATGAAGGCTTAAGCTACTCTCACTAGAGTAAGGAGTCGTAATGTGGAGCATTCACTTGCTTAGAAAATACCTCTGGCTTGTCTTGCTGCAGCATGGCAGGGTTCTCTGTGTGGCTTCTCTTCCTTTTTTCAGTAGCAAGTGTGAAGTTAGTGCTGATGAAGGAAAAGGGCTGGTAGCTTCATAAATAAGCAGATGCTCTTGAGAGTTTTAAGCAACTCTGCTGTGTACCTCCAACCTGAAGGCTGTGCCCCCACTATTCTGGCCCCACACTATTATTTGGCCAAGAATAATGTCCAGGTTTTGCTATTTTAGCCCCAGGCTCCATATGCCTCATTCCTTCCCTGCAGTGATGGAGCATCCCATTCCTGAGCCTTCCTGAACACAGGTGCAGCTCCCTGGGGTGCTGTCCAAACGTGCCAAGGGAGGAGGCCATAATGAGAACCCCTGGCAGGACAACTGTAATTTAAGCCAGGATTTGAACCCAGGCCTTGGCAGATGTCAAGGAGAATTTTGCCCAAGTGCTCTTGTTTTCCTCCTTTCTTTTTCCAAGTGTTTGTTTCCCAGTTTGCACTAACTTTTATTGAAAACATCAGGCTAATAGCAATGGGGAGGGCAGTTGAGTAGCTTTTGCCTCTTTTTTTCCCTTCTCTTTCTGGAATGCAGCCATCAAAATAAACATTAAATACAAAATGCTGGGGCTTGAGTTATTACTTGTGAGGGTGCTGGGAGGGAAATTTATAGCAACATTACAGTGTTTTGCTAGAAATCTCTTAATGCACCAAAGTGGAGAGGTGTGTGTGTTTTTTATTAAAATGTTACACTCTATAAATCTGAGTAGCAGGGAGGACACAGGTGGCCCTGGGGCTCAGCTGATGGACTGTCATTTCCATCTTGGAGAAGGTCTGTCCGACTGTCCTCCCAACCCATTCCGGCATCTCTGCAGCCACAGGCTGCCTCCATCCCAGCCTGTGGTGCCTGTGGAGGGTTTTTACTCATCTCATTGGTGTTTGCATTGCTATTGATTTTGCTCCCTCTCTTTTTGTCCTTCTGATCGTGAACCCAACAAGGTGACGATTCACAATGCATCATTGCTCCTGGTTGATGGTGGGTTTCCCAGTGCTCTGGGTGGAGGCGTTCCCCTCATCTCACTCCTGTTGAGAGGGTTTGGTGAGCAGTGACCAAAGTTAGGGGTGGCCACTGGTCAGAGCTGTTGCCACAGCTGAGATCACTGACCTCATTGCCCTACAGTCTGGGTGCCCAGCACCAGAGCTTCTGAATAGGCAGCCTAAATCAGACTGGGGAGGGCAGGTTGTGTCTGGGCTGCTGCAGGTTTTACCATCTGCAGAGGAAGCTGAAGGAGCTCAGAGCTGGTGGAAGTCCCAGCTGCTCCTGTCTCCGTGTCTCCTGGTGGATGTGGCACTTCTGGATGAACTTCTGGGGTCTGATGTGTGGTTGGCAGTAGAGTAGGTTGGGCTATTGTGCTGCTCATGAAGAGAGAGGCAGCAGTGCCTGGGCTCTTCCTCCAATGATCAACAGATTTTGTGACTTGTTGTGACCTTGAGAAATTATTTTCTTGAGACTCAGCTTCTCTGCCTTAGGAGGGTTCTCCCCTGGGTGTGAGACTGCAGTAAGTGTGTGCCATCCATGGGGACGTGCAGCCAGGCTGCCCCTCGGGTCCTGTGGGGCTTTCTGTGTGGAAGAGCAGCTCTGGAGTCTCCTGTAGGCCTCTGAGGCTGGATTCCCCTCGATTCTGCCTGGCTCTGGTGCACTTAGGCTTAATCTGACTCTTTTGTGGGGACTCGAGAAAACAAAAATAAGGAAAAGCAGTGTTCCTGGAAAGCTTAAAAAAATAAGCAAACGAGTAACAGCAAAGCCAAGATAACAGCAATAGTCTAGGAGACTTGAAGAGCAGCTCTAAGCCCCTGCTACGACCCGCAGCTGCCTGGAGCTCGCAGGGCTGCGGTGGGGCCCGGGAGAGGCAGCAGCCGCGTCCTGCGTGTCTTGATGCTGCTCCTGTCCCTTCCCAGGGCAACCCTGGAAGGAGCTTTGCAATGCCCAGCCTCCCATGTGCGCACACACAGGAAAAGAAAACAAGAAATAACCAAACAACTTCTGTCCTTCCTATTTCCAACCCCAAAGTAACCTGACAGAGATCCACTGAAGAAAGATTATTTTTATTATTATTATTATTTTTTTTGTCGTCAGGAGATGCATGGGAGCCCATCCCCGGGTCCCGCTGGCCGCTGCCCTTTACGTGACTGCGGGCACTCAGTCGTGCTGCTTCAGTAGCCCTCGGCAGCCCCTGCAAGGCAAAGAGCTGGGCAGGCTGTGCCCTGACCGCCTGCGGTGGGATTTCCTGATGCTGGGATTTCTGCGAGTGGGACATGATTAGAATTGAGAAATAATGTTAATAATAATGGTTTTCGTTGCTAGCTTTGGACCAAGATTGCTTTATTGCACGAGGTCGATCCTCGCGTGTTTTAGGGTTCGTTTGCAAGCGCATTGGGGAGTAGAAAGGAGAAGTTGGTTTGTTCACTAACGACTGTGGGGAAAAAACATCTCTCCGAGTTGTTGTTGCGAGGAAGGGACTCATCGCTGGCTGCCTCTCCTGTCCCTGCGCTGCCCCTTCCCGTCCCTCTGCCCCTGCCGTCCCAGTGCTGCCCCACTCGCCAAGGTCGGGGGGACGCTCGCGGTCTCCGTGGCAGGTGTCCAAATGCCAGCGGCGACACGCGGGGGGACATTCCCCGTGGGACGCGCCCTTGGGAGCCCCTCACCACGGAGTCTGGGCGGTGGCGCCTCCGGGAGGGACCCAGCGAGCCGGCCGTTTTTGGGGTGCCCCCGGGCCCAGCGAGGGGCGGCGGGGCAGCCGTGGCCCGGCCCAGGGGGAGGCCGTTGAGCTCGGGGGCAGCTCTGCCCTCCCTTCGCCGGCTCTTCTGATTCAGGCAAAAATAGCCCCTGACTTAAGAGTGGGGTCTGGCAAGGTCGCACGCAAGCGGAAAGTATCGAGGGGATTAATAGCAAGTGGATTTTTCCCTGCAGGAAGGAATTTACGGAGAGCCCCTGAAAATGTCTATGGTGTGATGGCGATTTAAATATAGCCCCCCGCGGAGCCCCCCTGCCCTGCCCAGCTCTGCCCTGCCCTGCGCGCCGGGCCGGGCCGGGCCGGGCCGCCCTGGGGCTGCTGCGGGGCGCGCTGCTCCACGGGGGCTGCGCGGGGTCCCGCGGCGCGGAGGCCACCTGGGCCTCACCTGCGCAGCCCTCCCATTGGCCCGCGCTTAATGACGTCATAGGGGGCTCCCTCGTTTTTGGGGACAAACGCGGGGGAGACGGGAGGCTGGTGCGGGCTGCGGCTCGGGGCGGCGGGAGCCCGCAGCCTCGGCGGGAGCCCGGCCTTAGGGAAAAGGCAGAAAGGGAGAGAGCGGGGGAAAAAGAGAGGGAAAGAGAAGGGGGAAAAAGAGAGGGACAGAGAGGGGTGGTTGTCGGGAGCCCCGCGGCGGGCCGGGCTGCGCAAGGCGCTGTGCCGGGCTTGGCTGCCCGCTCCCCACTCGGGCTCCGCCGGCCAAGCGGGTCCTGCCGGCACCGGCCTCGGCGGCTCCGCGGCCGCGCTGCTCAGGACCGAGGCCTCGGGGTCCTTCCCGCAGCCCCTGGGGCCGGGGCTGGTCCCCAAGCGGCATCTCGGGCCCCAAGCAGGGTCCCCGTCTTGGGAGGGGACGCAGTAATGCAGATACGCGGATGCGCAGATATAACGAAGTTTCCGAGGCTGGGCTGGAAGGCAGAGGGGTGGGTCGGGCCATTCCCTGCAAGCTGCTTCGTGACAGGAGGAATGTGCTTTAATAATATCAGGCATTGCATACCTATATATATAGATATATATATTTCATACGTGTGTATATGTGAGGGAGGAAAGGCCCCGAGGGCAGCGCAGAGCGGGGCGCCCAGCTCGGGGTCGGCGCCCGGCCCTGAGCGCGGGGCAGGAGCCACCAGGGGCTGTTGCTGGATAAACCCCGTGCCTGCAATAACGATGCAGCCGCCGTCCCCCTGGAAAAGAGAAAGAGAGAGGAGGGAAAAATGAGAAAAAAAAAAAAAAAAGAAATAAAGTAAAAGCGTTTGGGGAGATTAGTGCAAATACTTTTTTTTTTCTTCTTCCCTCCTGCCTCTCTGCCCTAGCAGCGCTGTTATAAATAGGTCGTCTTTAGATCTAGGTCCGGTACAAAAGGAGCTCGCAGCCCTAGAGTGATCAAAAAAATAAATAAATAAATAAATAAGAGACAGAGCGAGAAGGAGGAGTACAAGCTGGAGATGGTTTCCAAGAGGCAGACGCTGCCAGGGAGCCGGAGAGGGGACAGTGTGAACGGTTCCCTGCGTCCCCACCGCCCTCCGCGCTGAGAGGAGCCCATTCCCTGGCCCGGGGCGCTCGCTCTGTCTCCACTGCCGCCTCTCCAGGGAATGGCACCTGGATCGGCGGCCCGGGAGCCTCAGTGGTGCCGGGCTGCCTGGAGGGGCACGGGGATGGGACTGGGATGGGATGGGGATTGGGAGGCAGCGCCTTCCCCGCTGCCGCCTCCCCTGGCCGCGGCACGAGACGGAGTTTGGAAATTGCGCGGATTTTTTTCTTCCTGTTTCAGTGCTCGAGGTGCAGGATTCACTCGCTGTGGCCCGCTCGGCTCTCACACCAGGAGCCGTGCCTGCTTCTGCCCCAATAAAAGAAAAAGAAAGGGCGGCTCCTAAAAGGCCCCGGCCGGGCTCTTGTCCCCGCGCTCCGGGGCTGCCGGCGGTGCCGGGGCTGGGGCACTGGGACAGAACAGCTGGAGCGGCCGGGATGCGGGAGCCGAGCGATTCCCGCAGCAGGGACACGCGCTGCGTGAGCTGCACCCCTAAGCGCGGGACTAGTGGCTCTAAGCTGGGCTTCCCAGTGCTCGTAGGAATAGACCTTTGGCGGGTAATACCTTCAAATAAATAAATAAAGCCGATGTAGCTGGAAGTGGTCTCGATTAATGTATATATACGTATATCGCAAGTGGATTTCTGCAGAGCGCACACTCTTTCGGCTGCTTTTTCGCCCTTCCCTTCGGATATATTTTTTTTTAAAGACGAGCCAAATTTAGGGTCACTCGGAGGGGAAATGGCGAGCTCGCGTTTGGAGGGGATCGTGTCGCCTTCCGCGCCGTTTTGTCCCTGCTGCGGCCACTGGCGGGGCTGCTGCCCGCGGCCCCGGGCGGCGGAGCCCTCCCGGTTCCCGGGAGCCCCGAACCCGCCGGGCCCGGAGCCCCGAAGCCCCGGGCGGGCCCTGGGCCCTTCCTGCGGAGGGTGGCACGGGCGGCCCGGCCGGAGGGCACCAGGAGCCCGGCCGGGCAGCGCGGCGAGGAGCGCGGCCGCTTTGCTGTCCGCGAGGCTCCACTCCAGCGAACGGGGCTGCGGGAATTTCGGAGCCAGTCCAGGCAAATGGGAACGGCCGAGAAAAGCCGCTCCCCGGGTAGGTGCCCTGCACCAGATCGCCAGGTATCTGCAAGCAGCCGCTCAGCGGCTCGGTAACGATTCCCGAATTAACCTCTCGCTTCCATGGACACAAATTGGCCATTAGAGAGAGGGTTTTATTGAGATCCTTTCCGCGGGGCCGCGGATTAGTCCTGATTGGGAACTAATGGACTTTTCGTTGCAGTTCAATGCAGTTGCAGTCGATGCTGAGCGCGGGGCGCGGGACCCGGGCAGCCCCCTCCGCGCTCGGGCCAGAGGGGCTGCCTCCCGGAGCCGGCTCCGCGGGGCTGCGGAAACAAACACAGGCGTAAATAAACCTCCCCTGCCCGATCCTCGAGTGTGTTTCTCTCTCTTTCTTTTCTTTGTTCTTTTTGGTTTTTTTTTCTTTCTCTATCTCTTTTTTTTTCATTGCTTTTATTTTCGCCGCACATTTGCCGAATATAACGAGGCCAAGGATAATGTCACGGTTTATGCTCCCGGCACTTAGAAATACCTGAATATCATTTCTCTCTTAGGCTGTTTGATCACTCGCCGCTTCGACGGCTCCAGAAAGGGACCCACTCGGAACCATGAGGTCCACGCGCGCTCAGCGCGGGCGCGCGCGCCAGGGCGCTCCTTAGCGCGGGTGCCTGCAGATCTGTGGATCCGTGGAACCCGGGCAGCGTTCCCGGCTCCGAGGATTCCCCCTGGCCGCCCAGGAGCGGTTTTTAAGAGAGACTCGCACGCGTTGAGTGGGGTTTGCTTTTTATTAAGTCACTGGGAGAGTGAGAGGGGCTGAGGTGTCGGTGGGGAGCCGAGGAGGAGGAGAGAAAAGAAAAAAAGAAGAAGAAACAGAGAGGGAAAAAAAGGAATAATTAGGCAGGTAATAAAGACAATAAGAAAGGAAAATCCGCTGAAATCTTTCTTGGACCAGAAACCAGAGCGAGCCCCGCGCTGCTCCCAGGGAGCCGTGCGAACGGTTCGCACTCTCCGCGCTGCATCCATCCCTCTATCCATCCATCCTTCTATCCATCCATCCCTCTATCCATCCATCCCTCCATCCTTCCCTCCCTCCATCCCTCCATCCCTGCTCGGCTGTTCCTAGGCCAGCCTGGCCGGGGTTCCCCCGCGCGCGGGCGGAGCGGGGCTGGCAGCGCGCGGCTCTGTCCCCTGCGCGCAGCGCGGCCACCGCGACCCTGCGCGGCCAGCGCACGAGCCCCCGAGCGCCCCCCG
>JAUBOD010000560.1:7228983-7243417 GCA_032353885.1 Nothura maculosa
CCCCCGAGCGCCCCCCGAGCGCCCCCCGAGCGCCCCAAGGGCCCTTGGCGACTCCTGCTGCCCCGCGGAGCCCGGCAATAAGGGACAGGGCGAGTGTCCCCCGCAGTGTCCCCGGCCCGGGGAGCCGCGCCGCAAAGCCCGCGCCCGGCCCGCGCAGCCGGCCGCCAAGGGGTTAAGGGCCTTCTTTTCTTCTCTTTCCTTTCATTTGTCTTTCTTTTCTTTCTTTTTTCTTCTTTCTTTTTTTGACTGAAGAACTGTGGATGTAGTTTGCGTAATATCTTTATTACTGAAAACTTCAAGGTAAGCGAGCAATAGAAACCAGATGTGGGGATGGGAGGAAGGCCGGGCAAGAGTAAGTGTAAGGGGTAGCAGGAGTTAAAGGGGGGAGGAGGGGAGTCAGGTTGAATGGCGGAACCAGGCGGGGGGGCACGGAAGGTGAGTATTGATTTATTTTTAAACCCCTTTCGGGTTGCAATTGACCCTTCAAAATAATAAGAAGAGGCTCTTTGCAGCCCCGGTCCCTTTGCAAGTTAATCTCCGATAGCCCCAGAAGCAGAGCTGCCTTTGTGTGCCTGGGCACCCCGCTAAAATATCTCCCTGCTGCCCCTTTTGAGCCAGTTGTTTCACACCTGCAGAGGAGAAAATTTATTTATTTATCTATTTATCTATTTATTTATTAAGAGGTAAACGCATGTTGCTGGTAATAAAGACAAGGCAAGGCGAGCTGCCAGGCGCAGGGACGCCCGAAGGAAGGAACGGGTTAACGTGGTGCGGGGAGGCTTAAAAGCCCCTTTCTGCTGGGGGGATCCGCGCTGTCCTCCCTGGAGAAGGGGCTCGAGGAGGGGGCTGCGGCGCGGGGGTCCCCGCAGCTGCGCGGGGGTGAAGGGCGACCCGGGCCAGGACGAATCGAGTGCGTCCCGAGCGCGAAGCTGCTGCCCCGCCGCCGCCCTGCGCGCATCCCGCATCCATCCCCTCACCGCATCGGTGCCGCGGCTTCGTTTGCTGGTTTTTAATCATAAAAAGGGTTTTTTTTTCTAAATGCAAAAGACACGACCTCCATCTCCTTGTGCTTCCACACATCCCCATACACACACACACCCCTTCCCGGGCCCCCTCCCCTCCTCTGTCATCATCTACATATTAATTGGGGGAGAGGTCTCTTATTTTTTTTTTCTTTTCTTCTTTTTTTTTTCCCTATGTGTGTGCGGGGGAAAGCACTGAGAAGAGTCTCTTTGGACTTGAGATAGTTTGGAGGGAGAGACGAAGAGCAAGTGAGTGTGTGTGCAAGGGAGAGGGAGGGAAGGAAAAAGACCCCTTTTACTGTGCGAGATCTTAAGGGGGTTTGGAGATCTGGTCAGCTTTCAAGAACATCTGAATCCTCTTAGAGCTCCCTGGCCCAGCTGTGAGTGTGTGTGCATGAGAGGCAGAGAGAAAGAGAGGCTCCTGGTGCCCCTCCAAGCGCATTAAGGACACTCGGGCCTTTTAATTTTAGGAATGAATGCTGATACTTGTGTTTCTTATTGTGATCCGGCTGCCATGGATTCCTACTACAACGCAGCCTCCCAGGGCACAGAAGGCTCCTCGCCTTTTAGGGCATTTCAAGCAAGTGACAAGTTCAGCCCTACTTTCCTGGCCAGCAAAGGACAAGGCTTTGGTGACAGCAGCACTAAGTGCCGGAGCCGCTTCAGCCAGCAGGAATGCCAGTCCCTGGAGGGCAGCGGGCAGGCGCCGGGCTCCGCCGGGGCCCCGGCCTCCTTTAGCAAGTACCCGCCGCCGCCGCCGCCGCAGCAGCAGCCGCAGCACCTCTACATGCAGCGGGGCGCCTGCAAAACCCCCCCGGAGAGCAACCTCAAGCTGCAGGAGAGCGGCGCCCACAACGGCGCCCTGCAGCTGCCCTGCTACGGTGAGTGCCCCGCGAGCGGCCGCGCTCCCGGCCTGCGCTCCCGGGGATACCCCGTTCCCTGGAACCGGCTGCATCCCCGTCTTGTGGTCTCAGGGACATCCCGATCCCCGGAGCCGGCCGCATTTCCGTCCTGCGGTCCTGGGACACCCCGTTCCCTGTAGCCGGCCGCATCCCAATCCTGCTGTCCCAGGGACCCCGCATTCTCCGGAGCCCGCTGCATCCCCGTCCTGCGCTCCCGGGGACACCCTGTTCCCTGGGGCCGGCCGCATTCCCATCCTGTGGTCTCAGGGACACCCCGATCCTCGGAACCGGCCATATCCCCGTCCTGCGCTCCCGGGGATCCCCTGTTCCCTGTAACCGGTCACATCCCTGTCCTGCGCTCCCAAGGAGCTCCCGTTCCCCGGAGTCGGCCGCATCCCAGTCCCGCGCTCCCGGGGACCCCCCCATTTCCCGCTCCCCGGTTCGTGCCCATCCTGCCCTCGCCGCGGGGACCCCGCTCCGGCCGAAGCCCACGCGCTCCCCAAAAGCGTTATTCTTCCCTCTAATTATTTATTTATCTATGCCATTCGGGGAAATCCGTAGCGAGGAGGAAAAGACACACAAAGAGAAAGGGCGAGCGAGTCGCTTGCTTCGTGCAAAATATCCCTCTAAGGGGGGACCGTCTTTTTAAAGGGGAAATCCTGGAAATTTTCATCGAAATCATCACTTTCCGTTGTCATGGTCTCTCCCACTTACCCGTTTCGCACTCCCCCCACCCTCCCCGCTAATTGCCACTCCCCTAATTGATTTCTGCCCGGCAGCTGGGCAGATAACCCGCGCTCATCCTCCCCTCCGCTCATTAGCGGCAATTAAGATGTTTCCTCCGGTTGGCGCTTCGCAGGGCAGCGCTCGGGGAGTCGCTCCTCACGTCGCTCCCGAGCTTGTGTTCGAAGGACGAGCTGCTTCTCGGGAAGCTCTCCGTTATTCTGGGTGACCAGGAAAGGCGGGAGGGGAAGAAACAGAATCTAGTTTTGTGGAGAAGGGAGAACCGAGATAATCCCTCTCGCTTCGCCCCTCGGTGCTGCCCGCGCTGGAGCCGGGCTGGCTCCGGCCTCAGCCCCGCGCCCAGCACCAGCGGCGACGCTCCCGGCTCCGGGCAGGACACGCGGGGACCCGGGCCCGGCCCGAGCGGATGCGGCTCCCGGCCGCGGGACACGTCGGGGAAGGCGCAGAGGCCGCTCCCGGCCCCGCTCCCTCCGCCGTTTCGGGCGCTCGCCGCTGCTCGAGGCCCCTTTTCCTTCCCTTTCCCCTTCCCCGCGCCGCCGCCGCGCTCAGGTGCCCCCAAGGCCGAGCAGCTCCCGCTGCGGCAGCGCAGCGGCCGGGCCGGCTGCCCCGCGCGTGGGGCTCGGCTCCCCACGGACGCGTGTCCTGGCCGGGCCGCGGGGACAGTGGATGTCGAGGGACGCGGTCGGCTCCGGCTGGAGGTTGGTTTTTCTCCCTCTTTTTTTTTTTTTTTTTTTTTTTTTTTTTTTTTGGTTTATTTTTTCTCGGGAGAGGGTTTAGGATGAGTCTTTTTCCTTCTCCCATTTGCACTAATTCCCACTCAGTGGAAAACTGTGGGAGCGCGGAGCGGCCCCGCCGCCCCATTGCTGCTAACAGGCTCTCTTGTCGTTGTAGGTCGAAAATTCCGGGCAGCCGCTTAGGCCGCTATGACCCGTCGCGATCCTGGCTAGGCCGGGCCAAGGCGCCCCCGAGATCCCTGGGTTTATTCCCAAACCAGGCAGCGGGCCCCGCTCCAGAGGGGAGCCCCGTGTGATGTGGCTGAGGGCGCCGGGGCGCTAATAGGAGACACATGGATCGGCGGGGATAATTAATAGCAATAATAATAATACGGGCTAATGATTAAAGAGAGAGGCTCACTAATAACAGCCAGATCTAGGTTTAGGATCACGGCTGCAGCGCAGGCAGCTGCAGCGGCGCCCCCGCCGCCTTCCAGATGGCCAAAGCGCCGGGATGGCTCCAGCCCCGGGCCAGGCCGGGGGAAGCGGGCATCGCCCGAGCGGGAACGGCAATGGGAACGGGAACGGGGGCTCCTGTCGGGAGAACGGGCATGGGGGCTGTCCGAGGCGCTGCGGGCCGCTCGGTGCCCGCGCAGCCGGCGGGAGGCTGCGGGCGCAGCCGCTCTGCTCCCTGTCCCTCTATTGAACGTGGGAAGGGGAAAAATAAAGAAAAAAAGAAAGAAAAAAAAAAGACAAAAACTTAAGTGAAGAAAAATCACGGAAAAAAAAGACCCCAAAGGACCGGCCATGAGCAGGCAGCCAATTCCCCTGCCCGCACCCAGGGCAGTGCCCCCTTTGCCAGCGGGTCGGGGCTCTTCTTAATTTTTTTTTTGTCTTTATTTTTCAATATATATTTTAATTCTTCAATAAACAAGTGGATTCGAGTTATAAAAAGCCTATGCCTGCCATCTATTGCTCCCGGCTTCTATTTCTAGATCTAAGCTCTTCCATTGCATTGTACAGATAAATATAGGCCGGGGAGGGCTGCGGCCGTCAATATAAGCAGGAAACGATAGACGGGCAGCGAAGCCCTCGCAGGGCGGCGGCCGGGGGCACCGGGCGGCCCCTCGGGTCCCCGCTCCCTCCCTGCTGCAGAACGGCGGCTTATCCGCGAGCTGGAGCCCACAATTAAAGCAGGAGTCTTAAACAGGCCCCCTCAGAACAGGTTATATATCTTTGCTTAGGAGGGGGGAAACCTCCGCGTGATTTATGTGCTGGAGTAATCTGACGTGCTATTTCTCCTGCGTGCAGATGAAGTAAGTTATATGTCTTAAAACATATGCATGTCTATAGTTATATACATGCAAAATGTGTACCTAGATTGTTGTCTGGAAATACAGGCTGGAAAAAGAAAACGTTTGGGAAGCGAATATGATGGGGATGTTTGCTCAGGGGGGACAGCAGAGAGGAAACGGGCTTTTTCTTGCAGAGGAAATTCTTTAAGTGCCGGCTTATGCAAATAACGAGCATTTCTTTCATTTAGCGAGCAGATACCAAGCGCGGGCGACAGCGCGTAAATTAACAGGAGTGCAGAACGCAATCGCTATAGGAATCAGAGGATCGCCGAGCGATTTTTCCTTCTTTTTTTTTTCTCCTTTTTTTTTTTTTTTTTAGTGTTGGGGCTTTTAGCGCATTTCTGCTGCTTCCCCCCGGAGAGCGGCAGCCGGAGCGAGCGGCTCGCGGCGCCGTGGGGCTGCCACCCCGAAGGGGCTGCCGAGGAGGGATCCGGGGGGCTACGCGCAGCGGCCCCCGCGCACCCGGGGCTGCTGCTCCCACCCGTCCCGGTGGGACAGGGATCGGCGGCGGCCGCCCCTCACCGCGGCCTCGGGCCGCAGGGGGGCCAAGGGGGTGTCGTTTGGCGGCGCCGCTGCCGCTCCCGCTGGCGCGGCCTCGCCTCCCCGGCCTCGCCCAGCCTGCCCGGCCTCCGCAGCCTCCCCGGCCTCGCCCCCCCGAGCTGCCAGTGCCGCTGTAGCCTCCCGGGCGCGCACGGAGCTCCCGCCGCGCGGGGCTGGAGCGGGAGCCGCGCAGCGGAGAGGGACGAGGTAGGGAGCGCGCTCCGGGCCGGGACCCAGCGCGCGGGAACGAACGAACGCGCGGGAACGAACGCGCTCCTTTGCGCCTCTTTCCAACGGGCGTTAGACTCGGACGGTAGATTTGGCTGGAGGCTTTTATAGGATTCCTGACCTGAGCTGTTTATAACACTCATGTGTCAAAGGAGCGGGAGGCTCCCTGCCCCCTTGCTCCGCGCTGCTCCTCCGCACAGGAAGATTTCTTTTCACGCCGGAGCTGTTTATTTTCGATTTGTCCGCTGCTGATTGGGATTAACTCCGCTTTAGCCCTTAATTTCGGCAGCGCACACTGCAATCCCAGCAGGACGTTACCAGAGACAAGAAGGGGAGAGAAAGAGGAAAAAAAGGAGAGAGAGGGGGGAAAAAAGAAGAGAGAGAGAAGAAAAAAAGGTCTTAAACTTTTACTAGTCGTAATTGTTTGGAAAGCGGCACAGTGCGAAGCCGACGAGCAATGCGCTGATGGGGAGGGAGATTTGGAGATGCTGACTGAGTGCGCCTTTTCCTCGGGGTTAGCTGTAGGAGTGCTATTAACAATATATACTGATGCCAGATAGCGCAAATGAGCTGTGCGTGTGTTATCTGGAGCTGCAGGCTGTTTATTTTGTGCAGCCTTTTGAGTGTACATCCAGTGCGGTTGCATGACTAACTGGCTGGAGTGATTCACTGGCTGCTTTATGGGTGACTGCTCAAAACAAGTTGTGAATCAAAAGCGATTTCTTTGGCTGTGGTTTCTAACCTCCCAAGTTAAACGCACTCAGGGTTTAAGGGGAGCTAATGTGCAGACTTCAGTCCCTCAGATCTTGGAGATTTATTCCCTCTCCAAGCCCGGCATTCAAAGCCGTGATGAGTTTCCCTTGTAAGAGGGAGGTGGTGTCTGCGAGGCTCCCAGCCAAGGTCTGCTGCGAGAGGACATCTCCAGCCCCATCGCAGCCCGCCCAGCCGCCCTAGTCCTTAGCCCGTTATCCCCGAGCCTTTAAGGCCGGTTTACGGTCCTGCCCGTGGTGTTTGGGTAGCCCGGGCCCTTCCCAGCTCGGCGTGGTGCATCCTGTGGCAGTTTCCTTCCCTTTCTGCCCTTGGAAAAAATGAGGCTCAGAGGCCGAACGGGGCCTGTGCAAGGTCAAGCTGTCACCCGGTCCTTCCCAGGGCCAGGGCTCTGCAGGGAGATCAGCAGCAGCTCGAGGAGTGTGGCCAGAGGCAGGAAAGGAGCTGAGCTCAGAAAGCCCTGAGCTTGGCTTTGCAGGGGGCTGAACTCCATTTTCCTGAAGGTCTGGTCCTTATTCGGTCCAAAAACCTGTAGCAATCTGTGTGCCCTGTGTATCCAGGTCTCCTATTGTATAAAATACGCTTACGCTGCCAAGTCACAGTAGTGCTCTCAGGTTTGTTAGGTGACTGGTCTGTCTGGACAATTCGTATTGGCCAAAAGGAGAGATGATTTGGTTACTAGTTTTGAGAAAATGCTGAGAAATTACCCTATGCTAAAAGTCACCTGTTTCTGAGTTATCCTTCCTACATACATGGAAAAAAAAATCCCATATCCATTGTCAGGCAACCTGGAAACCAACGCTCTAATATTTTCATATAGACACATTTTCAAAAGGAAAAGGAATAATTTTGGATGGGGAAAAGCCAGAGGAGCTACACAGCTAACATAGGACTGCTGTGATGAGAATCATTTGCTAAGAGATCGATAGGAAAATTCCATATGAACGAAGTGTCACAGTAATTTACAGCATTAAACTTGTCCCTGAGCCGCCGCCACTTGTAAGTGAAGGTACATAAGTGAAGCTATATATATTAAATAAGTGGTGTCCACTTGCTGCTCTGTTTAAGCACAGGTGAACTGATGCTTTTAGCCATGCTGGTCATTTTGTGTGTCCGAGTTTGTCTTTATGCTCACAGTCTTCCATATTTTGGTTGTCACATAACCATAAGGAGGTAGGATGCAAAAGAACATTTCCAATCTCTGTAATATTTCTAGGGATGTTTTTCCATCAAAAAAAAAAAAAAGATTTTCAGTGAGAATCAGGGGATGAGGATGGAAAGAGCATGAAGAGAGATGGGAGATAGAAGATAGGCATGAAGCAGAAATCTGAAAGAATGGGGCACAGTAGCAAAGTGGCAACTATTAATGAAGGTCTGCAGGTGATTTTACAGACAGTCTAAGAAGGAATCCATGAGCACTGGACTCTTCATGTTATTCTCCATTGGGAATAGCCTTGATTCAACATTTAGCAGCTCCTCTCTTCAGGTTCCAGCAGGATTTAGCTATGACAACAGGATATGTCATGAGCTGTCATCTGTCCTCATCAATGACTGATCCACGACTATTGCATTCTCAGCGCAGCCTAATGTTAAGTCTGACAAAGCCTTTTGTGAAGGTGTAGTTTAAGGTTTGCCCTGTTGCAGTTACTTGGTCTGCTGGAAGCAGATGGCTAGGCATTATTTCTAAATATATTCTATTGCTTTTTTTTCTATTATTTTCTATTAATCTTATTAGCAAGGACTCTGTACATCAGTTGTGAGGCAAGTGAGTGGAAGCCATCACTCTGAGCATAGGCCACTGGCAAGGGAGCTAGGTTAGGTGCAACAGTTTAATTGGAAACCCAAAGCAAATCCTTCATATACTTCTGGTGGCAAGAGTTTATGTGTGCGTGTTTATTGGAAAACATCCGAAAACACTGCAAACCAAAGTCAGCACATAGGTAAAGTTATCAGAGATGCACCAACAGAGAGGTTAGAGGAAAAGAGAGGAAAAGAAAGAATGAACACTTAGGACAGGTAGCTGTGTGGGGGAAATTAAGCAGCTTGTAATACTGACTATAGAAATTACTCCTTTTTTTTCCTGTTTATTTGTTTTTTTTTAAGGGAGATAGGGTTTTTTATGCAAATACCACTGCATAAAAGAAATACTGCTGATCTCATCAGTGTCTGCTTGTAGCAGGAATTGCAGGAATTACCTCCTCAGGATTTCAAATATCAACTGACTTCTTGAGGCAGGAGCGTTAATGCTGGTACCAGGGGTAGGATCCTGTTTCCAAAGAGGAAAACAGTGAGCTGTATATTCTTTTGATACAAGAGAGATTAGATAACAAAGCTGCTTACAGAAATCTGACCTATTAAGAAGCAATAAAAAGTGAAAGGCATTCACAAAAGAATAAAATCCAAACAATGTTGTGAAGGTTGCAGGGAGCGTGAGGGCGATACTGGGAATTTTCCCAGAGTGCTCGGAAACAAGCCCAAAACGAGTCTTTGCTGGGACGGTGCCCAGGGAGATGTGGAGGCCCAGCTGCAGCCCCAGAGCTCTGTGGGGCAGCGGGGCTCTCCGTGCAGCCCCCACGGTGCTGCCGGACAAGGAGCCGGAGGGAGGCCCGGCCTGCGGGAGCGGGGCCGGCTCCGCAGCGCTCCCGCTCGGAGAAGAGCCGGGGCGAGGAGCCACGGCTGGGAGCGGAGCCCGGCTTATCACGATCTGCTCCGAAGCGCCATCCTAGGCAGATTGGAGCCAGATACGGGGCTGAGCTAGCCGGGACACAGCCAGCTGCTGGGAGGCAAGGGGGAGAGGAGACCCACCTAAATTGGCAGCGGAGCCGCAGACATTTTGTGCGCCGCACATCTCCATATGCCGGTGAGGATTTCCAAGATAAATAGCCCATGGACCAATTGCTAGACACTTAGGCAGATTGTGGAGTAAGAGGAGGCCAGAAACACCCTGCAAGCCTGTTGGATTTATGGCAGAGCTCAAATCCTGCATTTCAGCTGCTCAGCCCCAGCAGAAAAGGCTGCTACTGGGAGAGGGAAGCTGGTTGTGTTAAGTCTTATAAGGTCAGCTCCTATGCTCGAGAGAAGAGGATTTTCATCCAGTTCATACCACTTGAAGCTATTAGACTCACGCAGGATAGGAAAGCAATGGGGGATTGGCTACAACTTCAAACATGACTGCAGCGGCTCGGCTAAGTGCTGCTCTGGCAGGGAGGGAAAACACCCACAAAAAGGGTTGTTATAAATATATGGCTAGTCAGGACAGAGCCTCGTAAAAATCTACTGAAAGCCCCAATCTGAATTCAGGAAACGGGAGGACGTGAAGCCTCGCGTGCCAAGCTGGGAGATACTGTTTTTAAGCTGGAGTTGAGGCTGTAGCAATACACTTTATGGTGCCCAGGGCCGGATATTAAGTTGGTATTCAAAACACCACCCCCTCTTCCCTATAGCCTTTAGCTACCGTGATCTTGGGAAGAGTAGTTCTGCGACTGGGTGTACTGAAAATTCTCTATTCCTTGGCCCTGGTAGCCAAAATGAAAACAAAACAAAAAAAAAAATCACGGAGTTCTTGCTTAAACAATCCACTTGCCACTGCTTGGCAGTGCTTGCCTTCCGAGAGAGGCCCATGGGGGAAGCCCAATTGCCATAGGCCAAGCTGGGTTATTGTATGTGTGATCTATAGGCGATGCAGATGCTCGGCCAAGCTCCGTGTTGCTGACTGACACTAGGCAGAGAGGGGAGAGGAGCCGCCTCACGGGAGCACAGGGAGGGAGCGCCTTGTAGCCAGCCCTGGCACCTCTTCTGGTTGGAAAAGAAAGGTAAGCAATAGGTCTGCTGGGAATGTGGGAAATTAGATTAATCAAAGGTGTTTGTCCATTCCTATTAATAGATAGTGCCTGGTATGTACTATACAAAATTTTTGATTTCCACAGTGGATATGTGGGGGTAAAAGTGACTTTCATGTTGGGACAAGACCATAGCAATCTGTTGCACTGTTTTCCCACCACTCATGAGAGGCAGTCTACGCTCGAGAGACTAACAGAGCAGGTAATGTAAGGCTGGCTACTCTCTCTGTCCCTCCCAAGGATATCCCAGCATTCCGTAAGCCCTTTAAATAGGGACTGATGCATTTTTATAAACAGGCTGTGGCAAACGCGAGGCTGCCAATCGGGAAGGCAGCGGAGGCGAGGGGAGGATCAGCGCTGACCCGAGCGTGCGAGCGGCCAAGGGCAGCGGCGCAGGGTTCGCCCCGGCGCGGGAGCCGCCTGCTCCGCGGGGCGCCCAGCCTGCCTGTTGCCCATGGGTTATTTGTGGACTTGCCAGGGCTGCAAAGGCCCCTCGTGCTTGTCGAGAGAAGGGAAAACCGCCTCAGAGGTCACAGGAGGGCGACCGGGTGGATTCAGCGTTGAAGCAGCGTCTGTTGGACACGGGTGGCAGTGTTTGTGGAGTGGGGACAGCATGGACATGAAACCTGGAGGAACTTGAATGGAGGGTAACCATGAAATACTGCAAAAATGCTGGAGGAGCATTAGCACACTGGGCACATGGATCCTGCAGTGATTAGATACCTAGATTTTCTCACACAACTGTTCTGCCTGGAAGTCCTGGCGCAGCATTCCCATGTGCTGCAGCTCTGTGTTCAGTGGTCCAGGGGGTTGTCTCGTCCCAAGACGTGAAATCTGGAAAAATCAGCAGGTTCTCAACAGCAGGCCATGATAACGCAGCAGCAGCAGGCCATGATAACGCTTAATGCTTTTTTTGGGTGGACACTTCCCTCAGTAAGATAGCAAAGAAATGCATGCTAAAAGTATTGCAAGTATTGCAAATGCTTCGTCTTTTTTTTTTGAAGTCCTTTCATTCACGGTCTGAAATATTTCTGCTTCATCCACTGGAAGAGCAGATGTGGGTTGGTAAGATCAGAGGTCAAGGAGCTGAGCATCCCCAAGAAAGGCTCCTGGTATCAAAAAAAGGGCATGACTGAAAACTTGTTTTGCAAATGTGTCTGCTTTGGAGCACAGAGTCCCTCTAGACTCGCAGGGAGAAAGCTTGCTGGTCACAGTGGGAAGGCTTGGAATTTAAAGATGAAATGTTGTATATGAGATGGGGAAGCAAAACAATGGATGATGAGTATTCATGAGAGCTCATAATACCAGAAACACTGAAAAAGGACGTTCTGAGGTTTTGTTAAGATGTTAAAACCATTGGATATGACGAGATTGCAAAATCCTTAGCGACACCAAGATAGAACTGGTTTTGAGGAAAATGTGGACAAGCTATGGAAAATTCCTGCAGGAAAAGTGACATATTTCTTGCATGGCTTGTATTACCCAAGTGGATCCCCAAAGTTGGGGAGAAACCCTATTCAGCAGTGTCTCATGGGGACCTTACTGGGATTGGTTGCTGTTGATGTTGTTGGGCCTTTGCCTGAGCTGGAATCTGCCAATGTTTGTTGGTAGCCATGGATTTCTTTAGAAAATGACCTGAAGCTTACTCTAAAAGGAATGACAAGACCGTGATAGCAACCAAGGTTTGAAGAGATGAATTTTTCACCATATTTGGGGGCCTAGACATGCAGCAAGGCAGAGGTTTGAGGCCAGAGTATGTCAGCAGGTTTGCTAGATCCTAACAAACCATGCAGGAGCTCCCCAGTGTTCCTGGGTACAGGAGTTCCCAGCATTCTGTGCTGGCAGACTGGTCAAGACTTGGCCAGTGCATGGAGGAGAGATCAAGACATCTGAATAACAGAGGTGCCTTGTGCCCTGATTTACCCTGCCAGCTTTCCTGGTGCTGTTCCTAAAGGTCTTCTTGTCTTCCTGCTCCATGTGAGAATTTGAGACATTTCCAGGGGTTTTTGATCACACTAGGAACTTGCGAGTGGTCAAGCGAATTACTTTGGACAACTGATAGAAGAGCAGCAAAGGAGCATTATGATCCTACTGTTAGTCTACCCTGCTGATTTTAATAATGTACAGAGAAGTCGGAAGGGCTTTTGTGTCCAGGACTACCACCTGACCTTGGGTCTCCTCATTAAACATTAGCCAAGAAGGGTAACCAACTTCTTGCAAGGCATTCCTGAATTTCAGTCATTTGGTATGCAACAGTGTGATGTAGCTGGACTTTGCAAAAGTCTCAAAGCAGAAAGTTTTTTTTTCCTTCCCCCCTGTAGAAAAATACATTTGCTTACAGTCTCAGTCAAAATGCACAGCCTTTGATTTCGGCACACACATGAAACCTGAGTGATTCCACATCCCATGGAGAAGGAGAGACTGGGCGCCCAAAGCAGGTAGTGTCTAGCAGAGTCCTCATATACGCAATAACACATAAAGGGCAAGTGGTGCAGGTCCAGGAGGAATTATGAGGGGAAGTGAGTGCGCCCCAGAAGCTGGGAATGCAAGTAAGGATGTTGAGTCTGATGAAAATTAGTTCACTATTACAGAAAAACATGTAACAGCCTGGTTTAGCCCACAGATTTCATTAAAACCAGAAACTTTGCTGCAAACTGCTTCCCAGGGAGTCAGAAGGAAGCTGAGCAGCAAGAGAAAGCCTGTGGTGACATCTCAGTGAGAGCCGTGCTGCTTACTGCGCTATCCAAACATCAAGGTGCCAGGCTGCTGCTGGGAGATGGAGACACCGAGATTTTCTTTTCTGTTTAGCTCAGATCACATTCTTCACAAAGATACACACACAAAATCTCTCTCATCTGGGAATTATTCTGCAAAGATTTACAAGGGATGTTTTTTTAGACCAGTATGTCCTTCACTTTAAGCAATTTGGACTGTATAGCAAGCCTGCCATCCCTCTTTATAAGCTCCGGATTCACCTTCTTTAGATGGTGTCTATGAGGAATAACAGTTTAATTTAAGTTGATTAGGAATCTGAATCTTTGCCTTGGAATACACAGGTCTACAACTACAAATATTCACATTGTCTCTTCTTTCAGATAAGTCTCTCTTCATAGGCAGGCCCAGCAATGTGTCTCTAACCCTTTCTTTATGAAGGAGAAGTGCCAAGGAGAAGTGCCACAGTTTCTTAAATCAAGTTCATGAAGAACTTGGCTCTAAAACCCTATTGTGTTCCATGCAACAGCCTTATAACTGTTCCCACTGAAGGATTTTTGCACTTAGGAGAATCATTTTTTGCATCTTCTCCTGAGAGCCCCATGTGCAAAGCTGAGTTGCATCAGAAATCACATGTTCCCATGCAGACACGCTCATCTCTTGTGAATTCTGCAGAATTACGACCCAAAAGCTAGTAAATCTGAGAAGACACCAGTGTGGGAATCCTAGTTTGAAATGAGAAGGGGTGAAAAGACAGCAGCCCCCGGCAGCATTCCTTGCAGACATTCCTTGTGGAGCCGGAGAGCTGGGGATGGCTCGGGAGGTGGAGGCCCAGCCAGTGCCTAGTGGCCCCCTCTTATTCCCTGCGGTTAATGCCAGGAGTCCTCAGATGCTGGAAACTGAAGTGTTTTCCATTCTTCTTCCCAGGTTTCGTTCTTTCCAGACCCCTGCAGATAGGCCTATTCCTAAAGAACTGAGGAAAATGAAATGGACAAAAAAGGGGTCTTGCTTACTCTCAGCTAGGAAACTTTGAAGTAATTAGTACCTTTTGGACTAATGTCTTCAAAACACACTCTTTCCAGCCCATAATTTTTGAGCATATCTTTTGTATTTCCCCCAGGCCAAAAAAAAATGCATCCTGCTTGCAGATTTGCATGTATCTCTGCTTAATTCCTGCTCTGATAGAATAGCAATATGTACATAGAACAGAAAATATATAGAATAGAAAAGGTTTGCCCATTGGCTAATTAGAGATCTGCAAAAGCAAGAGCTCCCCTAAGGGAAGAAGTTGGAGGAAAGAATGGCACAGGAAAGCGCTGAACTCGTACTGTGTTTGCCAATCATCACCTGCAAGCAAGACACATTTTTTTCTTCAAGATGCAGCATTATTGGCATAATGGTGTTTGTGAGTAAGCTTTAGTCAGTAAGTGCATGTGAATTTGTTCAGGACCCAGGCAGCCGAGATGTGAAGGATGCTGGAGGGCAGATACCTGGTGGATACATGAGATCAGGACACATGGAGTCAACTCTATTTCTTGACTGCATGGGGCATTACTTACAAAATTAGGATTCTGGGACAAATATCTCTTTTCAGAAGTTCCTAAAAATGAC
>JAUBOD010000560.1:7314443-7324926 GCA_032353885.1 Nothura maculosa
CAATTCTGGAGGATGATTAGCAAGTGTAATGGACAACAGTTAGAATTTGAAATTACAGGGAGACACTGACTAAAAATACAGATATATGCGGTTCAACGCTTAGAAAAAATAACCATCTGCACAAACACAAAACAAGGCAATCTCTCTATTTTTGCTGGAAAGAAACATTTTGCAGAAAAGGACAGGAAAAGAGAGGAAATTCATAGCTCAACAGTGTAGTCTCACTGCAAAGAAAATAAGCAAATCCATCCAAAGTTGGCACTAGAATGTAAGAGAGAAACACAAATTAGGTGCCCAAAGTTATGCTTCACTCTGCTGAAAAATGAAAGACGGTCAAATGTCAGAGCAGTGTGTTTGGCCTTGAACAAGGTACTTCAAGAGGAATAAAACGTACTTGAACAGTGATCTTCAAGAAATAGCATATAGACTCAAAACAAAACACCAAAAAAATATTATCTACAAAGAAAGACTGAATGCAAGAGTTTGCCTGGTAGGAAGTCTGTCCTCAGGCTTCCCTCCTTCCCCAACACACAAAAGGAAAAAGAAAAAAGAAAACCCAGCAGGGAATGGAGGGAGAGGAGAGAAGAAACACACGTTTCAGCCATTCATCCATGGAATCACAGAGCAGCAGGTGGAAGAGACCCTAGTAAGGTCTGGGAGAGGGAAAAGCAGCAGCCCAGATGTGGACACACATGCTCATCTGCCCAGATAAGCATTTTTCCTGTCTAGACAAAGGTTACTATAAATACATCTGCTCACATCACTACTGTTATCAGCCAGACATTCCAAAGGGAGATGCAGGACTCTGCAAAGGAAAGTATTTTAACAATCTCGGCATGTGCCAGCTCCTCTCCGAGTTACATTATACACTGAGATAGAGATATAGATCCCCTTACTTGCTATCCTTGGGCAGTCCAGTCTGCATTTAAGGAAAGAAAACTTTTTTTTTAATTTTGGCTAAAACTTTAGGACCGAGGGTGACCCCTTCCTCCCTCTCCTCCTCCTCCTCATGGAATTTTTGACGTATTTCCTCCAAAACATAACAGGAGGAGTGGAAAGTTTGCCTTTCCTAGGCATGTTTGCTATTTTATCATCATTTGCTGAAGTTCAAAGACAGATTATGTGCTGGTGGCCGCAGACAGAGCGCAGTGGCCTAGGGCATAACTCTTGACCACGGTGCATGCCAAAGCACCTCCCTCTTGGGAACCATCAAGGCACGGGGGCCTCAATCTAGTGTCATCTCCACTGACACATCAAAAGGCCTCTGGAAGTTGGGCCAAGGCCACCAAGCACATTTCACCTAGAGGTTTTCACAGCTGCATGCTGACAAGTCTTCTGGTTCAGTCTCTTGTATCCATGGAGGATATTTTCTAGGGTTTTTAACCAGTAAGCTGCATGCAAAAAACAATCTGATCAATTTTCATTAAATAGAAGATTTCTCTTCTGGCCAAATAAGTTTACACATAAGTTCTTAAAAGTTATTTTAATTTTCCCTCTGATTGACAAAGCTGCAAGCTCTCTTCCAAACTTCACCTAATGAGACCTGGATTGTCAGAAATGAGATATCAACTCCAAAATCATGCCAGCTGATGGTCAATTTGCCAGTTATTCTGGAGAGTCTAATTCTAATGGTCGTGCAAAATTTTTAAGAGTTCACCTGATCATCAACATTTGCTCCTCCTGTTTCCATCAGATTCGATGGCACATTCATGTCATCTTCTAAGTTTACACGACATGATGCTGACATGACGTTTAAACTATCATGACCAGCCTTATGAAGATGAGCAATAATTTCGAGCTGCAGCTCAATACATATATTTCACCCCATGAGTCTCATCTCTCATACAAATGAGTGGAATTTGCATCTATTATACAAGCTAGCATAATAAACTACATGCTAAAAACACACCCAGCAAGTTAACTGAAATACAAGGAAGTGCCCTTGTATTTTGGCACTACACGTGCTCAGTGCTAACATGCTAAATCGGAACCGCTCCGTAGTTAAAACAGCCTCCAGAGGGAAGAGCAGCTGCAGGAGAGGCGGCCTTACCTGCAGCACCTGCGGATAATCGAACACTTGGTTCTTGTGACAGCGTTTGCGAATGGCAGGGATCCCATCCGAGAGGTTGGTGCATTTGTCCAGGATCAACACGGAGTCGCTGTTCTCGGCCTGCAGAGCCTCCAGCTCGGCGCGGTACTCGGGGTGCAGAGCCATTTGGGAGGAGAGGAGGAAATACCTGCGAGGGCTGAAACACCGGGGCCACCGTCACCGCGGGGCTGCCCCCCTTCCCTCTGCCAAAGCAGCAGCACGTTAGCCAAAGGCCAAGCCCACGCTCACAGGCGAGGATGTGAGTGGTAATGATGCAGTAAAAGGAAGCGTTGGATGCAAGTGGTTCAGCATTAGCTGCAACTTGTGCTAAGTTAATACTTACTATCCTACAATAAGCACTTGCATTCCAAGCTGCTCTGTAAACTGAAGCAATGCTCATTCAGCTGCATATTAAAGCAGCTCCCCATGGATGCCAGGATTGCTCGTTCTTCTATTGCATGCTTTTTCCTAATTACAAGCAGTTAGAATATTGGCTGCTGCTGCTAGACACCCTTCCCAAATCCTTAATCAACAATTTCCATTGGGAAAAGTGCTCAAGTGACCAATCAGTTGCCCTCTGTCCTTTTTTACAGTATTGACACAGTGATGGCAGCAGCAGGACAAGTTCCCCTCGTTGACCACGATTCATTTCTCTCCTGTCAGGACAAGGGCCACATTTCCCAGACAACACTGAAGGTTCCCCAAAGCATTTCGAAAGGCTGATTTGCCTTGAAGGTAGTCTCAGACTATATGCTTTTTGGAGTCTCAGACTATATGTTCACAGCTTTAACACTGTTGTAATACAGTATGTTACACTCATGCACTTGGATTTTCCTTTTAAAGGGACGAGCTAAGCCAGACTGCTCAACATTCCCCATGCAAGGGAACCCATAGCAGGTGCTCATCTTTACACTGCCGAAACAACACAAGAAATGGGGCCTTCACTTACCGTTCCAGTTCTCCTACATGTGATACTATTTTTAATACACAGCTCTGAAAACATACACTTACCCATTATAAAGTGAGACCTTTCCTGCTGCTTTTCTCACCCTTTTACTTATTCTCATGCTGGTCTTGTTAGTTGCTCTAATTAACAGCTGAGTTGCATAAAAAATGCTTTCTTAAACACACTTTCTTTCCTAAGCTTCAAGTTCCTACCAGCAGCTTTATAGAACACATAATTCTAGCAGAGGTTATTGAAACCTTTTTAACTAAAAAGGACAGCAAATCAAAAACTTGCAGTTTAGTTCTGCAAGGTGGGGAGGAAGGAGAGAAGTTGCCTTAAGGAAAGGAAATACTGCTGCAGATGAGTGAAAATAAATGCCCGTGACCAGCTAAAAACCATGCAGGATCATTAAGGGATATGTTTAAAATCAAATTTTGCCTTTAAACAGTCATCACTCCATGACTTCCAAAGCTAGTGATCAAACCCTGCTACGAACGAAACTGCAACACAGCTACCAGAAAATAACCCCCTGTGACAGCGGAATGCAATTACTTACCCAGGCGAGCCTGAATCCTGAGTGTCCTTCCCTCACCAGACTTCCCTCATCACACAACCGGGGTTGGGAATGTGTTTCCAATAATAACGCTAAGCAGCCACTAGATGGTACTCGGGAGGCTGCAGGGCAGCCCTCACCGAAGGGAATATTTGGAACTGGTCTGCACTTGCACATTCTCGGGGCATTGAGGCTCGCACACTGGGAGCAGCTTCCAGGCCAGGGCTTCCCTGTCAGGCGCACAGCCAGCTGCAGCACCGGGATGGCTGCATGGACATGGACCACGTCACTGCGCGCTCCTCGTGCACGCTCTCCACAAGGACACAGACCTGCACGTGAGGGGGAACTTGGTCCTGTGAGGGTGACAGGGCCTCGGCACAGGCTGCCCAGGGAGGCTGTGGAGTCTCCAGAAAGGAGCTGAAGCTTCTGCTTTTGAAACCTAATTCTCTGCAACTAACGCGTCTCCCCCTCCTCATTGCCCCAGTCCACTCATCTTTTTGACAGGGCCTTAACACGTTGTTACGTTTTTGTCAAATGTTTTCAGCTGCTAAAGGGGTTTATGAAATATTAGAAGAATTTGCTTTTAAATTGATTAAAGCAGGTCTTCCAGATTCCCACCTACTTTTATGCAGAACAAATGAATTGGAGAAACCACCACTTTACAGGGTAAATCATTTTAACAGCTAAATACATGCTCTGTGATTTCCCATTTGGCTTGCTTTACTTCCAGCTACAGGGTTTATGTCTCCCTGCATTACTCTGGAAGATGAAATTCAGTATTCTAATCTCTGGAATCCAATAATCCAGTCAACTCTCATACTTGTTTTTCATGAGCTAACCACACTAAGCTCCCTAGGACTCATTCTGCAAGACCTTCTTCCTTCAGACTTCCATTAGCAGCTTCTCCCTGTACCTGTTCCAAATTTTCAACATCACTTTGAAAGGACCCTACAGCTACAGAAGCACTCAAAGTGATCTGGAAAAAAAAATGTATCCATATGGTCCACAGAGCCCACATCCCCAATCCTCCTGCTTATGCATTCCAATCTGCATTAGCTGACGCTACTTCAGGCAGTTGTGTTGTTCACAATGACCCCTTTACTCTTTTTAAAGTCACACTGGAGGTACAGTGTGCTTCTTTTATATTGAAATAGCAATCTTTTGCCATTGCTTTTAAGCATTATAAAACTGTTTTGCTTTATTGCTTTGAATTACTGCTCTATTTGTCACTTAAATTAATATATATTCATGATTACTTTTTACTTATTTCCATTATTACTTCTTACTTTGGTTCCATCTGGAACCAAATCTTATTCTAATGCTACTAGAAACCCTGGCATATCATTGTGTCCCACACTTCACTTTCTGGAGCAGGACAAACAGAGAATCACTAGGGAAAAACATAAATTCCCAGATAAATCAGCCTGGCAGATGAGCCAGGCAGACAGCAGCACTGGGAGAATCACACTTTAATGGCAAGGCCTGTGTGCTCACACACAAAGCTTACTCAACTGCCCAACCTACCAACAAGTTGGCAGCTAAACACATATCCAATAGATTAAACACAGTATTGAATATCCTCTGCTGGATCACTGGAAGTGCTTTACCCTGGTCCTCTCTCCGGCAGATCCACTTCCCCGGAGAGCGGGCTGTACACGGGAATACTGACATCGTAGCCTTGCCGGTACGTCCACGTGGAAAAGCCTCCACCGGCCAACAGAGCCCTGCAAAGCACAAAGAAAGAGCCTGTAAATAAAGCAGGTTGATCCTCCAAAGCCCAGGGCACCCTTTGCTGATTACCATTACCAGGGTATCAAAAGCATGAGTGCTCCAAGAGACAGGTTCTTCCTCAATTTTCCTTAGTGGTATTTTTCACACAGCTGTTAGGGTTGCTTTAGTTTTCCTGTACTGGTTTAATACCAAATGGGAGCCAGTCACCAATAGAAAATTCAAGATTATATATAAGATGCTAAGGAAAGAGATGATTTTGCATAAAATAGGGAAATAATATATTGCAGCCATTATGATTTTTGAAATCTTGAACGTCCCAAATCAATTATAATTAAAATAATTACATTTCCAATTACAAGTATTAATTAACATCTTCCTCAACATTTGTCCTTCCCAGAACACCAGGTAGCACAGCTTGTGAAGAGCTGGAGACGAGCTTTGTTCCACATGTAAGCCCAATAATACTTTGGTAGCTTACAGCAACTCAGGACTTCTCAGGATGGAAACTTCTAAAGAATTATTTGCTATTGTACTTTCAAAGTAATCACACAAACTAGCGAAGTTATTTAATTTTGACATAGCAGAAAGAAAATGCTATAAATGAAAACATGACAACAAGGACTCCATATGATCTGAAACTAATTTCCAAGAGTAGAGGCAGCTTGGGATGCTATGTGCTAGAAAGCATGGGAATAATCAAAGCTGGATAAATTAAGATATATTTCACCCTCCCAGTGGGATGGCCCGATTGTCTGTGGCTTTTCCTACATGGGGCAACCTTCTGCCACACAGAAAGAAAGAGCTGTAAGGAAGAGGCGAAAACAATGCGTGCAGAAGAAAACAATGCATCATTCCCTGTGCCAGAAGGAAAAGCTCTGTTATTATCTCCCATGCCAAATCAATAGGCTTTGAAATCTGTGAATAGAGGACATCAGCTTTTCAGTCAGCAGGCATCCCCAGGGACCAGGTGGCACAATGAGCATCCCATCCTGCTCCCCCAAAGCAGCTCGGATGCAGCTTTTCTCAGTGAGAGCAGCCTGCTAAGCTTCCAACTGCTGTGCTATACCCTAAGTTGCCCTGGGGATGCTGGCTCTGCTAAAGTTACCATATAAAGTAATTTGCAGAAAAATATTTTTCCAGTTGCAATTTCTCTCGTTCTCGGGGGAAAGGAGCAGAACACAAACACAGCCCTGTGGCGGCACCGCAGCAAGGATCCCGAGGAGCCGGCCTTGCTCAGCAGCTGCCACTGCAGCCTCATTTCCCAAGCTCACACTTCTCTCTTGCTCTCAGTTATTCTACAGTAAATCCTTAGTGCAGTATTTGGAGAAGCAGTTTTTCCACAGCTGTTGTATCATCAGTTACCTACATGAGCATCAAGGACCCTATCTATCATTTTCCCCCTCTCAGAACAAGACATCCTGCTCAAACACCAGTATGTTCTGCCTCTTCTCATGCCCTTTGGAGGCTCCACAAGATACTTCATTTCTGGCTCCAGCTGTAGCACAGAGTTGCCCGCTATCCTGACGACAGGATCACACTCTGCTGTGTGTGGGACTATGCCCAGCTGGTCAAGCAAGCAGCACTCAATGTCAATTAAGAAGCTCTTGGAAAATCTTAGAGGCAGGATTAGAGGTGTAAGTTCATGAAAAGTACTAAAATCAAAGCAATTTGCCTGTCTTTATTACTCTTCACTCACAACACAAATGATTTGAAGTGACAGAAATGACTTGAGAGTGATAACAAACTGAGTGCTGAGTGAGAACTTATCTTCCAAAGCAAGTGACTTGTTTGGATTCTTCTCCAGAGCCTCCTCTTCAGAGCCAACTCTGTGCTAGAGGAACAGCGGTGCCACAACCAGATCTCGTCCTCCTAGCTCCATGTCCCAAGTCACATTCACATAAACTCAGATACAAGCAGGGAGGAACAAAAACGCCCTGGGCGTTTCTGGGGCTGTTCTTGCACTTTTAAAACTCTTTTCTTTTTTCAACCTCCTAATTTGGAAACTACAACCAGACTGCTCTAATTGGATCCGGTGCAAACATGACGGCACCTCATCAGCCTTGAGAAAGCAGCTGTGTGTCCCACAGACCCCTACCTACAAAGCCCAGGGGAGCCGACACCAGCTCCATAACTCCACTCAGATTTTCTCTGTATGGTGCAGCAGGAACAGAGGCTTTAGCTCCCAAAGTGCTCAAGACAAATAATCTTTAAATTGCACTGATCACAGAGGAGGAAACCTGTTCCCAGCTTTTCGCCACTTCCCAGATATTGATGCTTTCTTCTTTCCAGGAGGACTCTAACTGGACTGTGCTCTAAATGCTCCTGCCCAGATGCCATCATCGCCAGTTTCCAAACCCCACAAGTCAGTGGAACCCATTTCAGCAGCCAGAGAAGCAGGAACACAGATATTGGACCATATGTTTGAATGTATAGGTACAGAATAGGTTAGCCAAAGAAATTATTTCACTCTCAAATATTGCACTAAACAGAATGTCATCTATATCAGAGAGCTTATTTGCAAAGCATTATGACAGGAGCTGCATGTGCTATGGCAGCTGGTACCAGCAACACAGCCTTCATGGCAGCAAGGCAGACTTCCACCTCCAAAACCAGGGAACAGGCTGCTTGGATGCCATCTTCTGGAAATTCGTTTTAAAAGATTTATAAAAAAACAAGCAAAATGTAGTGAGATAGCCTAGCTAAAGACTTTTCCAGGTGCAAAACTGCTATACAATTGAATTGCCCTTGGTGCACAAGGTCTTAATTTACCTGGATTAATATTCTGCAATAAATCAATGCAATACGATCCTATCATATTCAATAACTTTATAGCACTCTACTGCTCAACTAGGTATGGTATCTGATATGTGCTGAATAGAGGTAGAAGGCACTGCCTGTGCAAACTCCTTAACTATCACCTGTGATTTTCATCGGTGCCCCACAAACTCCTTAACTATCACCTGTGATTTTCATCAGTGTTCCCACAAAATGCCACAAATCCAGTTGTTCTGGTGTTGCGTTGGGATCCTGTGCCAGGTACCTGTGCAGTGGCCGGCAGCTTCCCTGGGAACAGCTCTCCCGTGCACGCAGCCAGCTGCCCGCCCCGCAACACGTGGGCCATTCCCAGGCTGGCACAGCAAGCCGAGAGCTCCCGAGGTCTCCAGCAGCCCATGGCCACCACACACCACAGTACCCGTGTCCTGCCAGGTCCCGCCACAGGCTGCTGCACACACCACGTCACCTGCGACCAGGTTGTTCCACTGCACATCAAACAACCTGTCCACTGCCTAAGAAAAGGAGTTCCCACACGTTCCCAGCTCCAAACCTCACTGCTGCCTCCCCTGCATCAGCACTGCAGGCTCCCTTACACACAGCTGCATAGCAAGTCACATCGGCAAAGGGATTTCATCCAAATCTCACATCTCCCATCTCCAAAACAGGTAGTTTTTCAAAGGATTGGTGATTTGATTGTAGACTCCATACAAGGAAGAGAAAAAGAATATGTAGCCAAAAGAAAAGCAGATCTCCTTTTTAGCATCTGTTTTTATAAATACAGTAGCATCATATGAAACTGTAACCTGACAGAGCTGCATTACATGATGACTCCAGCACAGACAGTCCTATTAGCACAATGGAACTTTAACTAGTATGTCCCACTTGGCTGAAGGGGTGGTTTTATTGTCCATAAAATGCAGTATTATGAGTAAAAGTACAGATATGCAAGCACCTTTAACCTAGCTTTTTGATAGGTGCTTTTGGCCAGGAAAAAAAAAAAGAAAGAAAGAATTTTGATTAGAATAACTCAGCTTTGCTGAGTAACAAGCACTTAGAACAAACACCTACTAAGTCATGTATTTCCTGCACAGTAAGCCAAGATAAATAAGGGCAACTACAAGTCACATTTAACAACAACAACAACAATAAAAAGTTCAATACAAGAAATCTACTACATTTAGTCAACAAATCCCCTTCCATGGACATATGTGTCTACATGTACAAACAACAATCCCAGAAGAGGAGGATCCCAGTGCATTTTATAAAACAAAACACTATCAAAAACTCATCTTAAGAAATACTTATACTTGGAACAAATAGAGCTATGCAGTAATAGATAAAACTGTGTGGTTACCCAAGAACAGAACTTGACTGCCATCTTCAGGCTACCCTGTATCATGGGCATATAACATCACCGTGCAGTCCAAACCTAAAGCAGAGCTTGACAGGCAGCTGTGCAAGTACAAAACGTCAACTCACCTTTCGAGAGCATGCAGAGCAGCTGAGCTCTGATTTATCCCCCCAAGAAAATGTTTTAAATCATCTACGGTGCAAAGAAATCTATATACAATCATTTCATCTCTGGTGCATATACAATCATCTCAGCCAAGATCTCATATCCTAGTGAAGATTTTGTTGACAAAACATTTGACAGAAGAAAATTCACCTTGATATTCAGAAGGGGCACTAGTTAAATAGCACTTCACTTGGAAGAACTAAATATATCTATGTTTATGTTCATATGGCAGAATTGTATTTATTTAGCAACAGTTTTCAAATTAAATAAATTTATCTTGTTTCAGCTTACTTTACAATATTCTACTTTCTTTTACAAAAGCAAACTACTCCACAAGAGAAAAGCAAGCCCAGGATTCATAACATCTTTTATGTTCACAACACCTGCTAAATACTAAACTAAAAACACTTCTTCGGGTAGAACTAAGAATAAGTGTCAAATTGTTAGTACAGTGCAATTCTTAAATAACAGACTCACAAGAATGACAACCCGCTTTAGCAGTGACCTTGAAGCAGCCTCCAAACTTATATCAGAAAAGTAAAGCTAGGATTCATCTTTGGACTTCCAGTCTGCACTTAATGTGACCCCTGTATGGCCTTCAGATTTGGTAACAAGAAATGCAGGTCTAGAGTTGATTTTTTTCAGCCTTACAGCAAGTCAACACTCCGTCCAAAATTAAGAATGAGGCCAAATTGTCAGTTTCCAGGAAAAAACACTTGTCCTGAAGGAAAGAGGAACTGACTATTTCCTTTTTATCCCTTCCTTGAAAAGACAAAGTCTCTCTTACAGAACTGCAAAAAGCAGGGGCTGGAAGGGGCTTCTGGAGATCCTCTAGTGCCATCCCCCTGCTCAAGCAGGGTCTCCTGCAGCACA
>JAUBOD010000560.1:7353473-7364363 GCA_032353885.1 Nothura maculosa
AGATATTTGGCAATGCTGCTAAGAATCAATGTTCCCCTTAAAGTAGTGTATGGATGGGGGGAAAAATGGATTATGGTCAGAGGAATGGAACCAGTTGGCATAAGAGTCAGTTCTGCCAAAACTTCCCATCTTTCCAGTTTCCCACCTGGACACAGAAACTGAATCTGAAAATCTTTTAAAGACTGTGACCCCCAGATACTTGTACTGCACAAGAGGAGAAGGGAAGAAGATACTCTTACAGCTAAACAACCTGTCATTACTGTTTGGAAAAAATAAATACGGCAGAAAGAGTCTACAGCAGCATGCAGGTGCTTTTGCTACCCTTCTGTTTAAAAGTATTGCTAAGTGACTCTTTTGCTCTTTTTAGTGAGGATTTTTTCCTCCCTCCTCTGCTATTTGCCTGAGATAGATTGGAGGTGACAGTGCCTAGTCCATACTACCACCACATTACCAGTGGTTGGTACTCCAAGAGGAATTTATGTGCTCCAGGGGCTTTCTATGTTTTGCAGCTCTCCTAGCTGGTATCTGCTCTTCTCTCCTGGTTCTTGTACCTATAGCTATGACAGCTTTACTAGGACATATTTCCTGGAAGACACTTGTTTAACTAAGTCTTTAAAGTCTCTGGTAAGAGACTCTACAAGCTACCCTAAGTAACCTTTTCCTTTTGGTTCTTCACTCTATTTGCCATGATAAAGATTTCATAATGTCTAAGCTATATCCTTCCCACCACAATGTAAGTTGCAATGAAGTTTTCTTGTCCTAACTACCAAGGTCATGGAAAAACACTTATCATCTTTCTTTTACAGCAGTCTTGGAGATATTAGCCTACAATCTTCTCCACAAACTTAAAAGCCTTTTCTTACAGTGTTTGCTCTCTAGACTTCTGATTCAGCTGGGAGTGCTGGGGTCCACAATAATACCGCAGCCAGAGCTATGTCATTGACAAGCAGAGAAAAGAGACTATATTTGTGTTTATTTGGCCTAGGATATACTGGTCTCCTATCAGTGGTGTGTCACTGTTGAGATGTTTTCACTATGATCCGTTATAATCATCAAAGCCCTCCCTGCTTACCAAAGCGCAGTGTTACAAGCCATTCCCTCCCTTGTATTCGTACAACTGACTGTTCATTGCTGGTTTTTACTTGTCCTAGTCCTAGTTTTCCATTCATTCCTCCAATTTGTGAAGACAGCTTTGAAAGCTTATCCCACACTTGTAGCTCCTCCAGATTCGATAAGCATCATCCCAGTTCCACCCACAGAGCCATCCATGACAGCACCGACTGGCCAAGGAGGGACCCCGTTTTCCCCTTCATTGCTCTCTTGCTTGGTTCAACAGTGAGCCCTGGGCAGCGCTTTGTGCAGAGGCTTTTCCAGGGGACCATAAACCTGCACTCCACTCATTTCACCTAGGGCACGTGTCCTCAGCTGGCTCATAAGAGTAAAATGTGAAAGAGTGATGAAAACCTTCCTGCACTCTGAATGTAGGACACCTCCTGTTTCTTTGCTGGTTGGCTACTCCATCAGAAAAGAAAAAGAGGACAGGCTGCTCTGAGAGGATTTCTTGACAGGTCTGCACGCCTGTGGCTTATCACCTTGTTATCGTTAGGTGCTTGCACATGGATCATTTCTTCCATGTTTTCCAGGAACTGGGGTGGCTGGTGTCCAGTTTTCAACACCTCTTTTTCAACCTCTCCTTTCTTCAAAGGCTGTTATTATTATGTGCCCTTTTCCTACATTTTGGAATCTCATCCATTTGCTGCGATTTCTCAGATGTAATTCCTAAACCTTCTGGAGGTATCTCAGACATTTCCCCAAAGAATGGGTTTCACGAAGTTCATTGAACTGGAGCATGTGAATCAATGTGGTGCTGAAGACGAGTTCTGAGCAAGCTTGCCATATATTCATGATTTTCCAGTTTCTGACAAGCTTTTCTAAGCATTTCACCAGCTTAGGGGATGGTGTGGAAGGGCAGCAGCAGGCTGCCTGCCTCCATCTATAAGGACAAGATGCTCCACATGCCTTCTGTTGGCCGAAGCAACCAGAAGACTTAGAAAGGACCTGAGAGCACACATGGGGGAAATGAGAGCTTGGAAACAGAGGGGCACACACCTTTCTTCAGCAATTTCAACTGTATTGGCTGTCAAGGGGGTTTTGCCTTGTCCTCTGCCTTTACTTTTAAAGCCTATGCTCATGCTGCACACGGTCCAGCCTCATTATTTCTGCCAGACTCCAGGTTCATTTTGTTCCCACCTCACCCCAGACTTGCCTGAGCAGCAAGGACTAGCAAGCAAAGTGCACCAGCGAGGCTGACCTGCTCATCCCCATGACACCAACCTGGGACCACTTGATGGCCCTGAGCTGACATGGTACAGTGGGCAGCTCCTCCATCACCATACTCAAGGTATTTTTCCCTACCACTCAGCTAATGGTGAGTCAACTCTCAGTCATACTTGTACAGTTCAAAAAAGTCTACTGAGGGAAAAAAAAGACTCTTAAAAGTTCAGTTCTTGGCCATCTCAACTGAGTTATCTACTCTATAATGAGCTAGCACCTTACAGGCATTCCTGACCGTAATCTTACGGCACAGTCGAGTACATCTTGCTCCCAGTTTACAGCCAGAAAGAGCAGCACAGACAGAGTTGTTGACTTGCCAAGAAGAACATATGCAGAAAGGTGCCAGCAGAAGACTCTGGCTCTCTTCTCCATGTCCACAGCTCTTCCCCAACTAGCACAGTATCACTCATCCAGACCTAGGACATCCCAGAAATGAGCTAGACTTGTTGTCTAGCACAACCACACAAATATCTCCCCACAGTTTACAGCTGAAACGAAAACTGCTCAGATTAAGATATGAAGATTTTCCTCTTACCTGCAGACTTCGTTAGCAGAAACAAAAATGGGCTGGCAGACAGTCAGCAAGATTTTGCCTTAGGGTCCTAGGCTCGGCTTCGGTTATAACTCTTGCAAAAAAAAAACCCTGAGGAAGTGTTTTTCCCATATTTGTTTGCTTTGTCAGGTGTGTTCATTAGCCTCAGATTGCATCAAGGAGCATGTGTGAGAATCACACCCCCCCTTGCAGGCTTTTCCCGATCGGGGACGTGTCCTTCTGCCCTTGGCTAAGTTCACGTAACTGGCAGTGTTTAGAGAGCAGCATGTGCACCCCTTATCACTCATCAGCTATGATCTTTCCGAGGTGCAGGGAAACACTGAGAATCACAGCTATGGCTCGAAACTTCCGAAAATCTGGTTCTTCATAGAAGAAATGCAGGGTAAATAAAATAAATAAAATGCAGGGTTTTTTTCCTGCAGCTTTTGGCACAAATCTTTTCCCCAAGAATTCAACCTCAGCTCAAACTCTATTCTGCTCAGTCATTTTAACCGCTTGCTGAGCTGTTATTAAAAATGATTAATTCTAAAGTACTTCACAAAACGTTCCAAAAACTTTTGAGAAAATCTTTCTGGACTTTCAAATGAAAGGCTATTTGGCTGCTTGTGGGTCCTAGTATCAATAATATTTAGATGTCAGCACCTTGAAGAATTCCAATGCTGACTAATTTTGCCATCCCTTAAACCCAGTTTTGCAAAGACTAGAGGTTTCTGCAGTGATCTCCTCCTAATATTAGATTATCACAAACAAATCCACATTTTGGAGCTTGAGGGACAACTTGAGACCTGTTTCCCAGCACTAGTGCTCTGGTAAGTGAGGCCTCCTTTGCCAAAATCCAGTTCCCAGTGCTGACATATTTACATCGTTTTCCAAAAATGGTAGACAGTGGCAGCAAAAGATCCTCCTCTGTTTTTATAAGTATTTTTTAAATATAGTAAGCAGATGCATTGCCAGTAAACCGAGTCAGGGTACTCATGTCCCTGAATACACACAGAAGTATATCATGTTCAAGCAGGAACTTCTCCCATGCTGTCCTGCCACTGCTGCATAGCTCAAAAGTAGTAAGTCACTGCCAAAGAAGAAAGATATTTTTTCAGTCTTACTTGAATCATCAGTGAATCGGGGAAAACTTCAGAAAAGAGGCTTTTTTTGTGCCATGGGGTTTGCAGAGCAGAAACTGAGCAGAGGCCAATTCCACTCCAGCCTCCTGCCCAGACTCCTGGAGCGTGGCCAGGAGCGTCTGGCACGGGAAGGGAAACGAAGAGCACCGGTATCAGAGACATGAGCTGCTTGGCTTGAACTCGGGTCAGGTGTCTGTAACTAAGTCTCTTGTAGCAGACACCATCCGTTGTAAATCAAGGACAGGTGGGAGAGAGAAAGCATGATCTGACTTGGAGGGCTGTCAAAGACGTGCAGACAACATCACATTCCCAATTTCTGAGCCTTTCATTCTCTCCAGTGAACATCTGATTGTTCCAGGAGCACCTCTCTCATCCTTCAGAGACCTTGCTTTAACTTAAGTTGGAGTCTACCCTTAAAAAGATATACATGACTGACTAAACTAAATTCATCTCCATTTACCCATTCTCCACCACATTTTTGATACAAAGCTGTGACAAAACAATTATCAAAGACTACACACATTGAAATGTGTGTGCTATCACCATCTTTCTTTTTTCCACTTTCCTATGTTTCAGTCTGACTGAAGCACAAGATTGTTTTGGTTCAGCAGTGACTATAATTATGGTAGCTTTTATGGAGGAATTTAGTTATCATTTCGAAACAGTTATTTAGGAACGATGAATACCTCACAGAAAAACAAAATAAAATAAAATAAAATAAAACTGTTGCTGGTCTAGATGCCAAGAACTGAAACAGGCCCGCAAGGAAAACTTTCCCTCCCAACTGGGAGCAAAGAACATTTTTGTAAGAAGAGGCAGCATATATGGAAGTGTGCTCTGCCTGTCCCCAGCTGCTTAGCAGGATGGACGGAATTTTATTCATGTCATCTTCATGAAATTCCTTAAATTTCACTAAATGCAAACATGCAAAAAGAGAGAAATTAGAACATGATTTTTTTCCAAACCAACTTTCCCCACTAGCACTCCACGATCCCCAATGTCTGCAGACAGAAAGGTACCTTTCAGAAAGCAACAGAATTTAAGCCAGTATTGATCAGTTTTAATTACTAGCAGTCAGTTTTAAACCACTCCAGATCTCATTTGCATCAAAACCTTCAAGGTAGGAATTCTGCTGAAGTGTACTGGTTGTGTGGAGCTCAGCAGACCCATTTCAGGCACTTACATGCTCTCCATGGGAAGGAGGCACCAGCGTGGAGCCCCTCTTGAGCCAAAGCAGGAGTCACCTCTTTGCCATGTTGTCCTCTGCTCCAGAATGAGCCACCACCACTGCGTCCTCTCAAGCCCGGACACCAGCCACGTGCCTGGCCCACGTGCAGAATGCACCAGATGCTCCCAAAACTGAGCTGGGGAAAAAGCACAGGTGAAGCAGGTTTTAAGTGATCAAGGTCTAATGCCAGATTGAAAACTGCCATAGTAAATTACAGAACAATTTGCAAGAAGGGAGGAATAAAACAAGTGTTAGTGATAGGTTTCACAGATGCTAATCAGGCCCTTATTCTCATTTAGTAACATAAGCAACACAAAGGTCCCATCATCTGCTCAGTAAAGTAAAATATGTGTACATTAATACACAAAAAATGTCTTTCTCTGAGGCCCTTATATACCTCATTCTAGCTAATAAAATGGAAGTGAAAACTATCATCTGTTCTCCTCCAAAGATCTTATTTTCAGGATATTGAGCATCAAACATTCAAAAATAGTCATTCCGACTTCCTCACAGTCAGGAAACATGCTTTAAAGCTCCAGTCTTTCAGAAATAATAATAAACTTGGTGTTTTTTCAGGTTGTTAGTGATTTAGATTCTATGTCTGCTAGCTTTACACTCTAATCACAAGGGCTAGGAATGTACTATTTAAAAATAAGTAAACAAACACTGATATATCCGTGGAGTTGGAACATTAAAAAAAAAGTGGAAACAATCACAAAGTTGGTATAAAAATCCAGACTTTGGCAGCTCAGAGCTGATTTACTTTCCTCCCCATTTGCCTTCAGCTGAGCTTTTGGCTTAGCTTTCACTCTCTGCCTTGGTGTCGAGGGGGGAATATTTAGGTGCACGTGAACAGCTACCAGAAGCTTCCCCTAAGTCTGAGAAGCAGAAGGACACAGTGCCAATGCAGAAGTATTGCACGCCCGTGTAATTGTTCACCCTGTTTTATGACTCGCTTGCAGCCTAGGAGCAAATGGAGAGGGAGGGTTTGACCCTACCGAGGACGTGGCCTGGGCAGAGGATGGACACAGCTGTGCACTGTTTGCCCTCCGTTCACCCAGAGCGTTCCAAGGCCTCGTGCCAGTCAACAGGAACTGATCAAACACTGTGTCACCCGTATTTGATTAGAGAGTGTTGAAAACCCATACAACAGGCAGGAGGCATCTGGAAGCCCTGGCAGACGGCACTCACTGCCAGGTAGCAGAGCTGCGTGCAAGCAGACACCGTCTGTCTGGCCTCGTCAATGTAAAACTGGAGCATTCCCAGGGCATCATGGAAGAAATTCCAGCATCACCAAGGATAATTTAGCCCTCTTTCCCCAGAATCTCATTTGCTTTGGGTTTCCTCATTGCCATCATGCCCAGGGCACGTGGCAGCAGAGAAGAAAGCTGTTTCATGGGCAAGTCCAGTCTGAAGCTATTCCAAATCTCTGGTACCTTTTCCAGACTTTGTGCTCTTATTCATAAACTCCGGCAAAGGCAGCTGCAATGGTGTCCTGTGTTACTGCCCCGGATGTCTGCATGACAGAGATCATCACTCCTATAGGTTGTTATGAAATACAAATCAGTAGCTTCCAAGAGAGACCCTCCAAGAGAGATTCAGGAACATCTGAAAACTTTGCAGATGAAGTCACTGGTGCCAGACTGAAAACTTTTCACAGTAGGTCAAATTTTCCTCAACGAAGATGAGCGATATATGGCTTGTGCTCCAAGCGAAGCATCCTTTGCCACAATTTCCATCCTTTTTTATAGAAAGTACTTAAGGATTACGAGGCAAATGCTAAAGAAATAAAAGGAAGCTGCTCGTCAGTGTAAGGAGTTGGTCTATGCTGCACAAACAAGGGTTTGGACCTTTCTAGTTTGAGAAATGCCCATCACAGCGTGATGCTTTGGTGGTCTGGGCCTGGAAGTGATTGGAATAGGGCAATACTTGAACTGGGATAGGAGACTTAACAGAGGTAATGCCTTGATCTCAATGGATGCAGTTCAAGTATGGGATTTCCCAGTTCACTCCAAGAGTTTTCATAGAAGGGCATGATCCGTCTTTTGCTGCACCTTCTAAACAGCTCATATTGCTCTGAGGGATATTCAGAGCTTTCCTGGGACGCTGCTTCGCTGTTTTCTCCTAAATATTTAGCTGTGCAAGTTCATGCTGTTTAGCTCTGGAATGTCTCGAGATGGAAGAGGGAAATGAGGCTGCCTGGAGCTGGGCCCGGCATTTCTTTGGCAAATGTACATCAAATAAAACAAAACATTTACAGACATAAATAAGCGATGAGAGATCAGAGGGGAGGAGGAGGGGGAAACCCAACTATTTCTTCTGCTGTGTCCAGCTTTAGCTCAAACACAAATATTAGAGATGGGCACAGGAAGAGCAGAAAATGAAACACACAAAAAAATGAGAAAAAGCTGTATGTTCCAGCACAGTCTCAAACCTGTCAGCGAGACAAATAGTAATAAGCAGGTAACAGTATATTGCCTTTTAAGGGAAATTTTCCAGTTGCATTTGGCCCCATTTGCAGGAATTCTTCTAGTCCCTGTGTCTCACATAGCCTGTTCCCAGCATTGGCTGATGCTGGATTCAGAGATTTGATCTATAGTCATCCACAGCAAATGTTTTTGTACGTTCCTTTCCATGTCAAAAAACCTCTCCATAATTGGAGGAGAAACTTAAGAAGCCTACCAAGGGAGGACCCTGGGTTTACTTGAGTAATAAAATCATATGCTTTGCATAAACCAGTGTTTTAAGGCATGTGGAAGCAGATCCAAATCTTCATCTGCAGAGTGGAAGGGAATTGACTCTATATCTCCCTCCATCTTCATTATCTTTTCTGATAGAGCCAGCAAGAGGACAGCTGCAATGGTGGTTTCTGAGCTGAAAAGAGCTTCTCCTTCAGGCTAAGATTAAGAACAGCCACCGAGTAGACTCAGCTCAGAACTTGGTTACTACTGCCTCAAGCAAGAGTCTAGGAGATATCAGAAGCAAAAAGATCTGTTTTCCTTTCAAAGGTCTCCTAAGCCGACAGTCCTTCCATAGACTTTGAGTCAATATGTGACATTCTTTTGTGGAATTGGAAGTTTCACTATTATTTTCAATGAAACCAAGACAAAAATTAAGAAGAATTAAATGGATAAACGAATTGCTGCAGGGGTAGTTGCCAGACATGCATAAATGGGTGTGGGGGTTTTTTTTCAGTTTCTCAAAAATTATGTTATATGGTGATAGGAATGCTAATCCAGAGAAATTCAAAATACCCATTTAGCAAAAAGGCAGCACCTGGAGGTCTACCACAGGTAGTCATTTTCTGCCTGGAAATTTCTGAACTAGGCTTGATGCTGTTATGCCCTGGCACAGAGGAAAGACAACTATAGGAGCCCCCATGTCCTACCAGAAGAGAGCACTGAGCAGTGGGAGTCTAGATAAGCTATCCTTACTGGTGATTTAAAATGTGAAATTAAATTGCTTGTAAACAACTCAGTAACAGGTTGCACCTCAGCTTTCAGCAGTGGTCAAAAAACAATCAATCTTAAGGCACACTGAAAATTGATAAAGGCAATGCTGAAAGTCTAATACAACTACTGAATTGCTAGTAGACTCTCCTCTCACATAACTGGTTTCATTTTTTTTTAATCACAAACAGACAAAATATTTGTAGACATAAATAAATGATGAGGGATCAGAGGGAAGGAGGAGGGGGGTAAAAACAGAAGAGGACCAGAGAAGAAGTTGGGAATTTGGAAAAACATCCATATAAAAACATAGAGAGGGATCCAAAGAGAAGGTTCCTTTAGAAGAGAACGCAGGCAGATGAGCATGGTCATGAGAATGTGGGCATGAATATAAAACTACCTCATTTGAAAGGAAATAAACAGAGAACGGCAAGTTAAATGAAAGTGCTCCAAGAATAACACTTATCAAGTTCCTTGAAAAGTGCACTTATACAAGTAACACTACCCATCCACAGAGCATGCTGCTCACCAGTGGAAAAGATGCAGCTGAGGTGAATGCTGTCATTTGTCATGGTCTGTCAGTGCATAAATGACTTCCCAGGAACGGGGAAGACACGGCCCTCGTCCATAAGAGCTTACTTGGGAAAAAAAATCCAAACGGAAATTTATGCAAAGAGCAGAAGTGGTCTCCATGGTTAAAAGTAGTCATTAACACGATGTTCTGCGATGTCCATTTCAGTGGCAGCGCACGCTGTCCTCTGAAGCAGCAGATGCTGGTCCCAGTGTGGAGCCGGTGTTCCGGGCAAGCCCAGCCAGGCCTGACTCTGGCTCAGTTGGCAGCGCGCTGTGGAATTACCATGCTGCACCGCGTGCTGCATTTTCTAAACCACCTCTGGAAAGGGAAATCCATTTCCCCAAAGTCCCTTCAAAGTCCCAGCAATTCCACTTTTCAGTCATGCTTCATGCTGGAAAACCTCCCAAGAGCTTAGCAGTGTTTTTCTCAGGAGGGCATCCGTGAAAGATCCCTGCTGCAGGGCTGGGTAACTGCACAGCCTCCCGCCAGACTTCCCTGGAGCTGCCCCGTTTCCACTGCCGCAATCCCATGTTTTCAGGAGATAAAGCCTCATATATTAAGACATGTTAGGTCCAGAGGGTTGCTGCTGTTCACTGCTGAATTTGAGCTAACAAAAGGCTTTTTCTATTCATCCTTATTCAATGATTTGGAATGTTCAAGAATAGGACAAATTGTAATGACCAAATTTCTGCATTCATAGTAAACTAGCTCCTCTGAAGTGGATAATTGCTCAGATGAATTTGTCTGGGAAGAGGGAGCCAATCTGGGAAGCGTGTGGTTCGCAGCACAATCACGGAGCTCTGGAGAGGGGCACAAGGGTGGGTTTTCCAGGGAAGGGGGGTTATTAAATCTGTCAGAGCAGCAAGCAGCTGCACCAACAACAGAGCAAACCAGATGCAAGGCACACGAGCTGGGGAGAAAACACGGCTGAGGATCCAAGGTGGAACAAGCCATGGGGAGCTGACGACAACAGTGTTGCAGCAGGAATGTGCCTGGCACTTCTACAAACCCAATTCCAGCTCAATTCCCTCTTCAGAATCCTCACAACTGCCATCCAAGTTTCCCATAGTTTGGAGATCCCGGATCCCTGTATTGTTTTTCTGCTGAGATTACAATGGGGTAAAACCCTGTTTTGTGTCCTGCTGCACAACTGCTGTGTGTGCAGTAAGTAAGAAGGACCGTGTTACATTGGTTTTGATCCAGCAGCCTGGAACCAACTGCAGCTCAGCTGTTTGGGGATTTGTTACACACCGAAATGAAGGCCGGGTCTGCTCAAGTCTACAAATGCTTCATCAGATCTTTGATCAAGTCTGAGTGTTTCAAGAAGGGAAAAAATGCTTAGGAGAGATCTCAGTCTAAATTTTGCTTTGAGGACTTTGTGCGGAAGAATTCCCTGCGGCTAAGACACCCAGAAGTGTTGGGATCTTAGGTCCTTTTTCCTTGGGTGGGCTGGATTGCGCCACAGGGAAGCTGCTGAGCTGGGATTTCAGGACACAACTCAGATCCCAATCCAAAGGGGAGAGGAGGGGCTGCCTATCCCACTTCCAGACCCAGCCATACCAGAGCTGTAATGAAAGCCAAGTTAAGCCTCGGCGAGGGCTCGGATGGGGCAGGCTCAGGATCCTGGAGCT
>JAUBOD010000560.1:7378230-7389469 GCA_032353885.1 Nothura maculosa
GGTGTCTCTGTCACTCAGACCTGTCACTGAGACCATGAGGCCTCCGGACCAGCTTTCCTTGCAGACAGCTGAATCTGCTCCCCAGCTCTCTTGGCACCGTCCCCGCCTGCGGCAGGGGCACTTTCATCCCTGTCCACGTCACGGGTATTTATGGAGCAAGTAAATCAACAGTGGCTCCCACCGGGCTCTAGCTGGCAGAGCAGGCAGGGAAGCAGCCAAGGAAGCAGGGAGCCTGGAGTGGGCTTTCCTCCATTGGGAGTGCAGCCACCGGCTCCATGACACCTTAGCAAAGCCTAAAAACTTTGCAGTGGGCAGTCAAACATGTCCGAGGAGAGAGAAAACAAAACAGAACTGGAAGGTACATAAGGTCTGTGGTTTGTTTTTTTCTGCTGTGACCTTTCCACAAACAAGTTAAAGGCGCCGTATTTCACTCGCCTGCTGGAGCTGAGGAGATGTCACACAACCCGTAAATCACATCTACGAGCGGTTTTCAGGCACAAGCAAACAGGTCGAAACGTCCTGACAACGCACTCGGGAGGGTCAGCAAGAGGCGCATGGACGGGCTGGGCCACCATCAAGTTTGCAGTGATTAGAAACACGTGCTCCTTGCTCACCTTTAGCCAAGCTGCCGCCAAGACACAGAGGCAAGGACTGGCTAATATTCCTTAGGAGTCTGCTTCCAACTATGTTTTAATAGAGCTAACCAGGTCTGTTAGTACCAAGGCTCAACCTTCTCAATCAGAAAGAAAGCAGAACTTAGAAGCACTATGTCATTTCCCCTATTATCCTGAAAACTTATCATAACTGACAAAATGAACACATTTTGCACATTGGAAAACAGGCAAACAGGTCCCAGGTACTAAGAGCTAAAAGTGCCAATATCACTTTATTTCTGATGGAGTAGAACAACTTCCCTCGGCAGAGCAAAAGATTCATAGCTCCGGCACTTGGCCAGAATTGTCTCTCCAAAACTGCCTCAGTTACAATCTATTCAACAGGATTTTAACTCAGTCCCTGCTTGTGTACCCCTTCTGATCTGCATTTCAGCTGCTTGGTTTAGAAAGCACAGATGTCAACAGATGAAGATCAAGTGGTCTTCAGAGTCACTCTCACAAACACTCTAGGACAGCAATACATCAAGAACACAGCAATTTTCCTAAAATTCTCCCATGTCAACCTCTATCAGGCCCCCAAATCTCTTGGGCTGTATCTATCCCTCTGACAGTTTTTTCTGCCTTGCCTGACACCCCTCGTCAAGGGAAATCAGGTAGCAGGCCACAGCACACATTGCTCTGAACATCTTCTAAAGCTGATTTGGTTCTGCTGAAAGGTGGCAGCCCTGGAGCCCAAGATAGAGCAAGAAGATAGTGCAGCAGGGCACACTGCCCAGACACTGCCTGCTATCAAAATGCCTTCAGGGAAACTGGGAATTTAATCTTCATGGCCTGCTCCATGCTCTGCTTCCCTGGGAATGCCAACCGGTATTTATGGCTTTTTTACCTTAGATTTTTTTCTTTTTTTAATATAGCTTTGAACACTTTATGAACTCGGTAAAGACGGTGAGCTCACCAGAGACCAGTGGCTGGCCCTGAGATGACACTGCAGAGGATCTTGGTTGCATCTAGGCATTCAGGTCACATTCCCGCCAGCGAGCGAGCTTGGAATGGCTCTGCAGCCCTTTCCCACCCCTGCATCTCGCCTCCTAATAAGTGCTAAACTGCATCTCAAAACATCAACACTGGTGACAGGAACAAGAGCTCCAGTTCCTGGGAACAAGTGTTGATGACAAGGGAATCGCTGGTTTTAGGCAGGCAGCACTGGTTCCTGGGCAGCGCTCCATCGGATGAATGTTTCCCTCTTATGTCCCCAAAGTCCCTTGGGCAGAAGAACATGCCACAAGAGCACAGCCAGTTATTTTGCAGAAACTTTCCCCTCTGGGCTGTGAAAGATCTGATGGAGCTGGCAACCAGCCCGTGGGTCTTCTGATAAACGCTGTTTGCAACTAAAAAAGGATTAAAATAACTGCTGCAAGCTCGTCTGAAGGGGAACAAGCAGTCTTGTTCAGAGAAGCCATTAGCTGGGAGAGGTGGACAGAACTATTCCGAGGGCTGCTTATTTTGGGTTTCACCCCACTTTGTCATTTGCTCTGACCCAGGCAGAATAAAGAGACTCTAATTAGCACTTGGGCAGTCTCAAAGGGAACAGCAAACAGAGCCAGGCCAAAGCTCAAACCCAAGGACCTTCTGGCCCTTTGCCCATTCCCCTCACCATGATATGGGCCCAAGGAATGGGAGTCTCTGAGCTTCCAAAGAGGCATCTCCTGCTTCAGATCTCTCTCTCTGCACCAACAGCCATGATTTTTCTGGTTGTGAACGAAATGTAACATCTCGTGTGTGGCACATCTTCCTCTCTGGCATGTTTGTCAGCTTGGAGAGTTGTCAGCGTGATGGTGGATCTGGGCAGAGAGCAGCCCACCAACATGTATTCCTGAGGGGTGCTGGTGTGGCCGCAGGATCTACAGGGAATTTCCACGTGCATTCCCTGACTCATGGGACAGCCCCTGCCGCTGCTCCTCCCCACTGCAAAGACACAATGTGGAGATTTAACATCAGCAATCATGAACTTTGCAAGTGCTGCAAATGGCAAGCAAACCCAGCCGAAATCATCTATATAAGAGTAGTAGCAGCAGACAGATAAATTAAACTGTTTTTTTGCATGTGGTTTTCAGGAAGAGGGCTGCAGGAAAAGCTTCTCAAGAACAAGGTTATCACACACCAAAAGAAAAAAAAAACAAATAACATTGTCACAAAGCAACCAACACTTACAGATAAAACTGACCTAACTTTTGCCAACTCACATGACACTAGTTACATCTCAGCCTTTAGATCACCAGCCATCACCATGGAAAAACAGCAGTGGTGCTTCCCTTCGACCAAGGCCTCTCTGTTCCCAAATCACGTCCCTCCACGTTAAGGCTTTTAGAAAGTGAAGTTTTGGGAGAGTTTTTTTTCATTAGATGATACATTTCTCCTCTCTTTCCCCAGACTGTAGAGAACACCGAAATACTGGAATTCCATTTCCCTGTTTTTTTAACATAGCCAGGAAGTGTGGAAAGTGTTGGAGAAGCAAAAGCAGAGGTTCTTGACAGATCAGAGGCTTCCGGCAGCCAAGATAGCGAGAGGAAGACAAAAGCATGAAGAAAGCAAGCAGATCTGTAGCATGGTTGCACGGGCAAGGAGGCCCGTGCTCCTGCAGCAACCATGGCCGATGCTCCGTAGCTGCAGCCACCAGCACGTGGGACCTTGCAGAGAGCTGCCCTGGCCTTGCTGGCTGCAAGGGAAAGCAGAGCGAGCTGCAAGCACAGCCTTGGCAGTGGCAGAACAACTCGGGCTCCAGCAAGCGAGAGGTCCCTGGTCGTGGGCCGAGGTGGCAGGTCCATCCCACAGCTCCGATGTGGGCGAGCTGCTGGGCTCGCGCCTCCAGGGACAGCTCGCTCCGCATGGCAGAAGCTCTCAGGGAACCTTCCCCACCTGCAGTGTCAGGGGCTGTTTGAGCAGAGCTGCCCCCAAGGCGGGTTCCCTGCAGGGCCGGGCGCTGGGAAGCTGCGCGGGTGCCAGCGCCTCCGTTCCCGGGCACACAGCCTTGACCTCATGGGGCTTCCTGCAGCAAGGGGACAGGATTAGAAATCAGCGTCAGGAAATGCACAGCAAGGGAAACATTTTGAGGTAGGCTAAAAATAGATCTCTGCCCCTGCTTGTTTTACAGCGAGAGAGGTCTCCGCGTGCACTTGCCAGGAGCCAGGCAGCACAGGGACAAGGATGTCCCTGCAGTGCTGGCAGGACGGACAAAGCTGGAAGAGCCAAAGCCTCCCCACGCTGCGGCCGGGCTCTGCCAAAGCAGCGGTTCCCTCGGGCAGAGCCTGGCACACAAGGCCACGTTAAGGGGCATGAGGGGAAGAAAACCCAGAATGGGGAGACCCACCGTGGTCAGCAGCCGGAGGCTCCTTTCACGTGGGGCAACGTGCTGTGCTTGCACAACAGCCCCTGCACCCAGCCAGCAGCCATGGAGGAGAAGGAGGGCTCGGGGCTCTGCAGCAAAAACGGGGCAAGTGCAGGTCCTGCAGCAGGGCAGGGGGCTCCTGGTGCAGGATTCCTGCCCTATGGCTGAGAGCTGCACTTTGCAGCACCAAATCCCATCCCTTAATGCCTCACAACACTCTCACCACAGCCTGTGGCTTCACCCTGCTTCCTATTGCTTGGATTTTTGCCATAGCATCTCAAGACATGCTGAGAACTACCCTCAAATCCCAGCCTTTGGTTTGCATGAAAATGTGTTTCCATCCAGAAAAGGAAACAAGCCTGTAGCCCTCCTGGCTGCAGACTATTTACCCAGCTGCAGCCAGCGGACCCTTGCCCTTCGGAGGGACCTGCTCCCATGTGCCAGCTCATGCCGTGGTCGCTCCAAGCTCTTGGGGAAGAAACCTGGAAACCCCTTCCTTCCAACAACCCTTCAGGGAATACTAAGCCAAAGCCTTGCGACGAGTTCTTCCAGAGCTGCAGGAAGCTGAAACACAATGAGACCATTCCAAGAAACACTATTTTGCCATCAAAACAAGCAGACCTAATTTGAGGACTGTATGTGCTTTTCTTGCGGCTTTCTTTTCTAAGGACAACAAATTCCTGTTTATTCATAGGCAGCTTCTCTGCAAGCCCAGGGCCGGTTTGGGCTCCTCAGAAGGGCCCTCAGTGCCACTGCCATTCATGGCAATGATTTTTCTCCTATCGGTGCTTACCAGTTGAGCGGTGCCCCTGCTGCTGTCCAGTTAACATCCCTGTAGAGCTAAGGGCACCTCTCATTTAGCAGGTACACGTGTCCAGGGCAGGTCGCTCCTGAGAAACCACAGGCTGTTTTCCACAGGCTCATTGGAGATTCCACAGGCTCCGCACAGTCCCGCCTCTTGCAGATTTGCCTGTGGAAACACAAGCCCTGGTTATTATAGCGACTAAAACAAAAAAATCTTAACAATATTTAAGAAAAAAATCAAAGGGTTATTCAGGAGGAGCTTGAAGAGGTTTTAGAGGAACAACTTAAGAGGTTACCTCAGTCAGCTGCCCCTGCTCATGCTCTAGTTTGCAGCAGCCCCCATTTGCCTCCCCTGCCACCTTCCCATGCTACAGGTGCAGAAATCACGGCAGTTCTTACATTAATTACAATGCAGAGGTTTCCCATGCGGGCACACAGCTCAGCATGCAGGATGCCGTGATCCTTGTTGAGCTCCCACAAGGGAAACCCCCAAAATAAAGCTGGGAAGGGAGCAGAAGCTTTCTCTCTTCCAGCACTGAGGCATTTCTGAGCCCGACAGGCTGCGTGATGCTCCCACCTCATTATCCTTCATGGTCGGGATGGGCTGTGACCAGGACACAGCCATGACACCCAGCTTCCACAGCCGCCCACCGAGGAGCAGGAGGAGAAGCACAACAACTCTCACGTTGAACAGTGCAGAGCCCTTTCCAAGCTGCTGAGCAGGCAGCCAGGCCTTGACACTGCTCCTGCAAAGAGAGGCAGCAAAGTGGAAAACAGGAATGTGCAGAGGCTCCAGGGCACCTGCACACCGCAAACTGGAGCTGGAGCACATGGCAGAGCAGGGAGAAGCAGACAGGCCATGCAAGTGTTAGGCAGAGCTAGAGCTTTTGGGGAAGCTTGAGTCCGTGATGGGAAGCAGGGCTCTGCTCCGTGTGCGCAGCCTCACGTCCTCAGGGCAGGTCTCGTCTGGCTGCGAACACCAAATAAAGCCACATAAAAGAAGAATGTGCCTGGGGAAGGCTGAGCTGAACCCCCTCCTTTAGCCACCTAAAGGCTGCGTGCATGAGAAGACAGTCCCCAAGGGAGCAAGGCCGAGTCGTCCCTTCAGCCTGGTGTGCACCAGCTCGCAACGTGCTCCATAAGAACAGGCCCTGTCCATCTGGGGAGAGCAAGGAGAAGCGTGAGCCCGGCTGTTCACACGCAGCTCCAGTCTACCTGTTGTGTGGTCCGGGCTCTAGCGCACGACCTGGAGCCAAATTCTGCAGTGATTTATTCCTCTCTCAGTATAATTCCATTAAGTGAGTGGAGTTACTTAGTTACTGTGAAATTTGGCCAAAGTCTTTTTATTTGGACATTTATTTTATTTTTCTAACCATGCCCCATGAAATGTTAGCCCTACAGTCTATAAATAACCATTTTTTCCAGCAAGACCAACGTGAGATTTGGAAAGGAACCCGACGCCAGCACCTGACCTAAGCTGCGCTTGTTGAGACGTTTTCTGCAGGAGATGCTGATTTGCAGCGTAGCCCCAGTCCCCAGATGCTTGTGCAGAAACTGAGCACAAGGTAGAAAATAAAGCACACGTTCACAGAGACACAGACATGGGGGAAGAGGACAGAAACCATAGCCTTGTGCTGTCAAAGCTGAATTTTTGGACAGTTAAAAACAAGCCAGCCAGCCAACATACACAAAAAGGCCTGTGCTCAAAGCAGGTGAAGATGAAGTCCTAGGTCCCAGCTTAGATGCTCAAAAATATTTGGGGATTTAGATCCTTTCGCAACATGGAGTTAGGCTCTGTATCCAGCATGAGCTACCTCAGGTCTCTGACTCGTCTTCCCTTGTTTTCCAGACTGAAAATCCCACTTGTTTAAATCCCTAGTCCCACAGTGTGGAATACATCCACCTTCCTGGAAACGCAACTCTCAGCCCTGCACAGCGCCTGCGCAAGAGGAGAGCTCTGCCACTGCAGACAGCTGCCAGATTAGGATTTTGTTTTGCTCTTGATTTCTTCCCTAATACTTCTCCTCATTTTGGCCATTTTAGTCGCTGCCGAGCAGCAAGCTGACAGGAGGCTCTCCACAAAGACTACGGCTTCGCTTGCTTTCAGTTACTGCCAACTCGCTGTTGCCTGTATAAGCAAGTACCAGAGTTTAGAGCATTGCAGAGAAAACACTTTGATTTTCCAATAGCGCCTTATCTGCCTTGGGCACCCAGTGCAGCCCCCGGCTCTCTCACGAGCCTCCTTCTTTCAATGTGCTCAGGAAAGTTTATGTCAGAAGTTTCTAGCCCTTTATAAGCCATTCTTCAAAATCTTTTTTTAAGCATGTCTTATTCCAATTCTACATTTAACATTCCAGAATTTACGATCCCTTTGGTTTTCCCCCTTTGGACATGACTTATGCTTTTTTTAGGATATCTTTTTTTACTTCTAATAATATTCTTCAATCTCCTACTTAACTATGCTGGCTATTTCTGCTCCTTCTGGAAAGCCTTCCTGGTAGTTCCATTTGTCACGGGCTCGCAGCGTCCAGGCACTGGCTACGTGCAGGCCTTGCAGCTCTCCCGCCCTCTCCTCCTCATTTCCCTCTTGGCAGCCCCTACCTGGGTGGGAGGCTGTTTGGGAGGCCTCACCCCCGAGCGAGCGGCGCAGTGGGGGTCTGTTACCCCCAGTGTGGGGCAGCCCCTTCGCACACAGCCCAGGCCACCCCAGCAGCCCCACGGCCCCGGGGTGCCGGGCTGGTTGCTCTAGCAAGGCCCATTATGGCACCCAAGGTGCTGCCACCTCTGTGTGGGACTGAGTGAAATTCCTCCTTGCTCTTTTGTTTCCCTTGCACGGAGCTGGCGCGTTTCAGCTCGGGTGCGATGCTCAGCACAGAGCTCTCGCTTCTGCTGACAAAATGAGTCCTTTCCCAAGGTGGAAGCACAGAGGAGGCAGGAGAACTCCCAGACTCCGGTCTCCTTGCTGCAAGGGACTCATGAACCCATCGTTTCCTCCCTTGCGTACGGGGAAACTGAGGCATGGAGCAGGGAGAAGCAAAGCAACATGAGGAGCCCAACCAGGAAAGGGAGAGAGCTCCTCTTTCTTAATCCTCCATGCAGTGCTTTGAGCACGAGCCACCTCAAACACCACAAGGCTCCCAACCATCTGGCTCCAAACCCTGCACCATGTTCACATCCAGGGCTGAGCAGAAATCCTGGCAATCCCATCACTTTCCCTGCTCTGCCCATGCACCTGCTTCATCTATGCCATAAAAATATATAGGCAGGCTTGACCCGTCAGTAAGTGCACACATAGACTTATACATAGAATTAATAACTAAACACCTAGAGTTAACAGAACGGTTGCTCGGGGTTGCTTTTCTGGGAAAGGAGGAATTGCTTGATGACTAACGTTTGGTTTTGGAAACAAACCCACATGCCACATAAAACTGTCGATATACTTCATGCCTGGAAGAAGCAGGCAAAGCCCCGTTTTGTTTTGCTGGGTCCCAGAGCTGCCTGAGCTCGAGGGTGCTGCTGATGGGAGTTGATTAAAAGCAGGCTCTCTTGTTTGTGTTCTCAGGCAGATGGGCCGCATCCAACTGCACTCCGAGGCTGGGTATTTTTGTCCTTTTTCTCTCTTTCCTTCCTGCCTCTTCCCTCTCCCGCACCGCTTGGTTCTGCTCCAGCAGCTCCATTCCCAGGCAGCTCCGTTCTAGCGCTGTCGCTTTGCAAAGGCAGCTCTAACTTGCTTCCAGCCCTTACGGATTTTTCCACCTCTGCAAAAAAGATGACCATCCAGCCTGTCTTAAATTGCAGATTATCTGCTATTTAAGATGGGCACGTCACCATGATACAATGGAGGTGTCTCCGAGAGGGCTCCTGCGGCGCTGCTGACGCTGCCGACACGCTGCTGAAGTGCGACCAGCCCCGGGCCAGGGCACAGCAACCACTGCCCGGCGGGCACGAGAACTGCTGCCTTCCTCACGTTCACTTCTGCCTCGGGAAAGGAGCAGAATCCGCATTCCTGGGGGAATTTCCCCCCAAAGATCCAAGCCAGCCGACCGTGAGCACCCTTGGGCGTCAGGGACTGCTGTGGAAACAGCAAGAAAAGAGCAAGATCTTCAATAATCACAGCCAGGACTTCCAAATATTTTTTCAAAGGGAAAACACTGACTTGCCAGAACCCAAGATGGAAAGTAACAAGCACATAAACACCCTTGTCATGCTCTTGCATCAGCCAAGAGCCCCTCCACAAGCAAAGCCCTTCCCTGTCCTCACCTCCCCCTGGCCAGTCCCCTTCTCTCTTGCCCAAGAAAGGTCATTTTCTTCACAGACAAAAAGAAAAAAACCCTTCCACAACAAGAGGGCTTTAAATCAAACCAAGGCAGAAAACTTCCTTTTCACCAGTTCCTAATAAATAATTTCAATCTCCTCAATGCAAATATTTCAAAACAAAGAATCTCTGTTTGAGGCAGAGCCGTAAATTATCTCAGTAGATCTCGTTTTGCCCCAGGCTGGACCAAGCAGACGTCATTTTGGTTTCAGCGGCAGAAAGAGAGTCTCTGCAGCCCCAGGCCCTCGTGAGGAGGGAGGGAAGACCCCATCCCCCTGCATCCCCAAACGCCACCGACGCTTCCACTCCATCCGCACGCAGGGACCGTGTCCCTGGCACCGTGGCCGGCTGCGCGGAGCCTGGGTGAGCGTCACGGAGCAGGGAAGCAGGAGCTTGGACGTACCCAGGGGAATGTGCCTGGTGAGCGCCAGGGAACAGCCCCGACTCCCAAGGGACAGAGCTCGGTTAACGCCGGCAGTGCAGCTGGACCAAATCCAGGCTGGCGCCGGGGCAGCCCAAACCGGGATGTGCCCACACCGGGATGTGAACCTACGCTATTTATAAAACACCACGACATCTGCAAACACAGCAGCCGTAAGTTTACAACAGTCATAAGCACATAAGTGGTGAGCTCGCCTGCTTAATAGCCCTCCAGCTGATGCTCTGGCGTGAGCAGCAGCTTCGTGACTCTGGTTATTACAGATGCAGGTATAGGCTACGCAGTAACAACAAGGATGCTCCCGGTCACGCTAACGGCAGCGTCACACGAGCAGCCAGAGGTGCTTTGGTGGCCAGGCTGGAGGCGGCTGCTCGCTCAGCAGCCCTCGCTCCTGCCCACGCGGACCTGGCATAGGGGGTCACGCGCCGTGGGTCACGGCTGGGGCTTGGCCTCGAGCTGCCTCCTCTTTGATGGAGCTGAGGTCCCAAGGAGGCTGGATGCAGCTCACAGGAAGCTCTCTTCGGGGGCAGGCTCCAAGGGCCACGTGCCCACACAGACACGGGGATGGTGCTGCAGGAGGGGAACGTGAGGGCCCCTCAGCTCAGCAAGGCTCCTCTGCCTGTGCAGGACAAGGCGCTTTCCACTAGAGCACTAGGAGAACAAAACATGGGTGACACCAAAGCTGAAACTGCTGCTATTTCCCCTGGTTAATAGGAAAAGGACTGGTGATGAGGGGTTCCTGCCACCCCATGAGCTGCCCCCCAGCCGCCTCCTCCAGGAGCCCTTCCCTAATGGAGGGAGGTGGATACACAGGCCATACCTGGCACATGGGCAGCGGTGACAAAACAGCCGCCGCCAGGGAGGATCGTCTGCCCCCAGGGGCTCTGGGCAGGGGGCTGCCCCTGCTCGCCCTCACCCAGCCTATAGGCAGCAGGCTATAGGATTCCCCTGCAGGTTTCACACTGTGTCTCAAAACCCGAACTCCTAGAGAGGGAACAGCCTTAGGAATTTGCCAAGAAAAATTACCTAGGCTGCTGTAACTGACCATTTCTTTTAGTCCTGGTCCAGGTGTCCGGACGCTGTTCTGGAGCTAAGAACCCATTGCAGCACAGGTAGCGACCGAGCAGGTGCTGCCCCTGCCCCAGAGCAGCTGCTCAGGGGGCAGGATTCAAACCCTTCTGACCAGGAGGAAGCCCAGTGAGCGCCCCAGGGTGCTCCCTTACCTCTTCCGTCGCCTCCTTGGCTGCCTCTCACGTGCTGGATGATTCCTTCTTCTTTCTCAAATTCGTCCAGTCCTTAATGATGATTGAAGAAGTGTCTGTCCAAAACCAAGCCCCACTCCCGCTGCAGCGTTTGCCCAGCTCTAGGCTGCCAAATCCTGAGCCACTGACCAGCCCTGCTCTGGCTGCGGATTCACTGGGATGCTCCATGGCTGCAGTTCCAGCCTGTACCCTGCTCCCCGCTGCCATCCCGCTCCCGCCAGCCTTCCCAGCACTGCCTTCCCTCAGGAGCTGGTAGCGATTCCCTCATCCCACTGCTTATCCAGGCAGGGCTGCGCTTCCCACCAGGCGGAGGGATGGGAGGGATGAGGAAGCTGCAATGCTGCAGCTCAAAATGCAGGAGTCCCTCTCCCCACCACCATCCCATCCTAAGATTTAGCTGTGGGACCGCAACTCGCTCTC
>JAUBOD010000560.1:7389569-7405357 GCA_032353885.1 Nothura maculosa
CAGCTCAAAATGCAGGAGTCCCTCTCCCCACCACCATCCCATCCTAAGATTTAGCTGTGGGACCGCAACTCGCTCTCAGGGAGCCCCTGCTCAGGGGGAAGTTTAAGCTGCTCCAGGCTCAAGAGAAGGTGGAGGGGGGAGGGGAGAGGGGAAAGGGGACATGTCCCATGGGAAGAGAAATAGGTGGAGAACACATGGGAAAGATTCCCAGAGCTTGGAGCTGCTCACCCTTCCGCAGAGGCTCTGCGGTGCTCGTGGCAGCCCCGGCACGTGCGGAGCAGCCCTCATTCCCACTGCTCTCCCAGGGCCCAGAGCCCTCGGCTCAGCAGTCAGGCAGAAACGCGTCCATCCGTCTGCTCGGTGAGATCCGAGCACTGCATCCACCTGCCAGTCACGCCAGCAGCACCAAGCAGCCAAGGGACACGGGGAACGGCAGAGCAGCTCCTGCCGGAGCAGCAGGAACAGGGATATCCCAGAGCATGGCAGAGCTGCCCGGCCCATCACAGCTGCCAACAGCCCTCCACACCCCAGCAAGTTATACACAGACGTATGGAAAAAGCAAATAAAGTTGCCCCAAAGGAGCCTAACTCGGCTCTTGCCCTTCGACACATACCTGACAACACTCACATGTATCAGGACCTGACACCTCTGCCGAGGTATCGGCCTGACCCCCGGAACACGGACGGGCCGGCAGGTACTGTGCAAATATATCAATTTTATTTCTCTTTTATGGAAATAACAACAGACATTCAGGTAGAAACATATTAAATTAACGCAGTCAACAGTTTAAATGCAAAAATAAATATCAAGTCCAGCAGCTCAGCGCATCTAAAACAGCTCATTTCTTCTAACCAATAGAAAATAAGATACATTTTTGGCGGGCGCTTGTTTCTTTTTCCCTCGTTGATAGCGAGAGTTTCCCACGGCCGGCGGGCGCGAAGCGCTTCCCAGGAAACCCCCCGGCGCGGCCGGGTCCCAGTGTCCGTCCGTGCCCCGCAGCGGGGGCCGCGCTCAGAGCGCCGAGTCCGAGTCGCTGGAGTCGAGGCTGTTGCGCAGGCGGCCGCGCTGCAGCGCCAGGTTCTGGGTGCTGCGGCGCAGGCACTCGAGGGACTGCAGGAAGGAGCGCCGGGCCTTCTCCTCCTCCGAGGGCGACGCGCCCTCCTCCTCCTCCACCTCCTGGATCTCGTCGAAAGTGACGGGCTGCGTCTTGAAGCGCGCCTGCCGCGCGCGCCGCGCGCGCCCCCGGCCCGCCCGCCACGGCGCGGGGCCCTCGGCCAGCGGCGGCATCACGGCCTGGTAGCTGCCGCACACGCCCAGCAGCTCGCCCGCCTTGGCCGACATCGCCGCGACGGCCTCCGGGAGCCGGGAGCTGGGATCTGGGAGCGGGACGGCAACGGCGCCGCCGCGGGACGCGCTGCCGCTGATGGTGCTGCCGCTGGTGGTGCTGGTGCCGCTGCTACCGCTTCTGGTGCTGCCTGTGCTCGTGCTGCCGCTGCTGCCTTGCCGGGAGGAGCGGATCGGAGCGAGGCGCGGGCCGAGCAGTCCTTCCTTCCTTCGTTCGTTCGTCCCTTCCCTCCTTCCTTCTTTCTCTCCTCCGCCGCCCCTGCCTCCGGCCGCCCGCTGGCTCTGGGAGCGGGCAGCGCGGCCGCCCCGTTATATGGGCGAGCGGCGGGGGCGGCGCGTGGCCGGGACCGCCCCGCCGGGGCCGCTGCCCGGCTCTGCCCCCGCGCCGGGAAACGGGCCCGGGCCGCCCCGGGAACGGGGATGGAGCCGCCCCGGGAACGGGGATGGAGCCGCTCCGGGAAAGGGGCCCCGAGCCTGGCCCCAATGCCGCCCGGAGTGCGGCGGCAGCCCCGGGATCTGCGCCGGGATCAGCAGCGACGGGAAGGGCAGCACTGCGGGGAGCAGCGGCCCGGGGAGCTCGGGAGAAGAGGAGCACAGAGCGCGGGAGAGGGAAGGAGCTGGGAGGCAGCGGGGCAGGAGGGAACGAGGGAGGAAGCCCGGACCCCAGACAGACCCCATGGTTCATCCGGCCCTGCTTTGGGCCGGTGTTGGACAACTGCTGTACAAACATGCTGTGCAGCAGCGACACCCCCTCCGGAGACACGCGAAGGTTTGAAAGGAAGTGCCAGGGCAGCAGAGCCCTGGCACAGCCTGGGCACCACGGGAGAGACAAGGAGGGCTGCCCGGGGCGCCAGGGCTCGCACTGGGGGCAGGGAGCGAGCCCGCCTGGCCTGTGTCCCGCTCGGCTGCTGGTCCTGCAGGCACCTCAAACCCCTCCGTGTCGCGGCTTGGGCCTGCGCTGCCTCCCTCGTGGAGCTGCGTGAGCAATGTGGGCGTGCAGGGAGCGCGGCTGCCTCGTGGGCAGCCCCCAGGCATGAGACACATGGGCCGCTGGTGCAGGACACACATTGGGAGCACCCATGTGGATACGGAGGGTCGGGCGCCCCGCGCCAGCAGCACTTGGGAGCCCCAGCATCCCCGGCCGCGCTGCCTCCATCCCTGGCTCCATAAGCAGCTCTAGGGCCAGGCTCAGCTTAAAGCCTTTTTATCGGGAGGCACAATTAACCGCATATGGGAACAGCTTTCTATTTTATCAAATTGAATCATGCCAGTTCAGAGAAGTCCGTGTCTTTTTAATGTTGATTTTAAGCATCTAAATTTAGCCTCCCGAGCCCTCGCTGCGTTATAACCACTTTCTCTCCAGGAGACCCATTGGCAATGCAGTTGTTATTCCTGAGAGTTGTTTCTGCAGTGCAGAGGGACCGGGCACCCTCCTCAGCAGAGCCCTGCGGGAGGAGAAGGCTGCAGGACACGGGGAGGAGGTTGATGCCGAGCTCGCCGGTGCTGTGGGATGCGCTGGGATCAGACATGGGAGCGCGGGGGAAAGTGCCCCATGAAGCAGTTCATAAGTTCAACCCATGTGGCCTCAGCCTGAGGTGAGATCCTGGCTTTGGAAAAGGCCAAACTATGTCCGGAACCCAGCGCGCATCCCTGCTCCAAACCCTGTTTCGTAAACCAGCTTCCGGGTGAGCGCAAACTGGTTTTACTTCAAAACGAACGTTTAATTCCCTCAGTTACGGTTCTAAAGGGCTTCAGGAAATGGCGGCCGCCGAGGCGGAGCAACGTCGCCATGGTGATAACGAGGAGGCCTCAGCGTTCGACTTGAGACAATTCACAAAAAATATCCCGTGACACAATCCGGAGCTGCGACGCGCTAATGTAAAAACTATATTTATTCCGGCAGCTTAAATCACGGCTTTAATCTAGGTTACCCCAGCACTGAAATGTGACTCGCCATGTAGCTCATGGAGGCGCGTGGAGCGGGGCAGCGGGTGTTGGTTCCGCATAGCTCCGAGCTGAGGTCACGCTGCCCACAGGGCCCATCGCAGGGCACACGGCCCGAGCTGGCCCGAGCCACAGCATCCAGGGCCGCCGCTTGGTCCTCAATCCCCGTTCCACACCTGCAGGCCCTGGGAAGCTCCAAATCCCAGATCCATACAAGAGCGGGGTGCTAACACCAGCGAGACACTGCCAGAGCAAGCAGGACACGTGTAGCACTGCACCCATTGGAAACACGTGCCTTGCCCTCTGTTATTCCTGCTGCCCTTCCACCGGGTGCCACAGAGGGGAAAGGAGGCAGACAGGGAGAGGGAGGGAGAGATCTACCTCTTTCGGTAGCACAGAGCCCTTTCAGAGGCCAAGGATCCCCGAGATCACTTGCCATCAGGTAATCCAGGCTCAGAATCCAGGCTCGGATAGCCTGGACACCAGGGCTCGTCCCACACAATGAAGCAATGCTGCAGTCACCATCTAAGTTAAATTCATGGAGCCTCTCGTGACTCATCCCCACAAGCTAATTCATAGTGGGCAGATCCAAGCAGATGTCTCTCAGCTCTCCAATCAGAAAGTGCTGGAGAGTAAAATCCGCCTCTTGCTGCCCTGCTAGGCAGCATTTCTAGTCACTTGTGAAGTTCTGTAAACCAGCATACAGCAGCTCCTTGCGCACGTCATCAACTCGGAAATGCTGCTCCTTGAATTAATTGACATGAGGACAGGGGGAGGAGTTTCTTTTCTCCAATATAACTCTCATCCCCAAAGATCCATTTTTAGAATAACACTGAAATCATTCACCCACCACAGCCGAGCGGGCACCACCAGGAAAGCAGGAAGCGAGTTGGCAGGAAGCCCATGCGCCAGGATGGGCATCACTATGGGAAATACTTGTTAAAACACCCATTTCGGGTAAGGTGGTGCTGCACATCACTGCTAGCAGCGAGGCACAGCCGTGCCCTCCTTCCCTGCTTCATCTCCTGCTCCCTGCTCCTCAGCTCCCGGGGGCTGGAAAACACCCAACTCCAAGGCTGGGATGAAGCCGCAGGAGATACACAGCGTGCACAGGACACCAAGCACGTGCAGGCAGAGATCCTCCCTCCCTGTATTTGTATCTCGCTTCCATCACGTCCTGAGCTTCCCGATGCAGTAAATCCCACAAAGCTGATCCCACAACATGCTGAGGTGATTGAACAGGCTGATGCTCCTTGCAAAAGTATATTAATTTATTCTCTATATTAAATCCTTTTACTTGTAAAATGCTAGCTGAAGCGAGAAATCAGCATTTCAGTAGCAGTGTCAGAGGATAAGGGCATCTGGTTGCCATCACATCACTAGCGATAAATCCATAATAAAACTGTTTTCCAAAAGAGCTGCAAAATGAAAGCTGTGAAATTACGATTTTCATAAGCCCAGAAGGAAGTTTTATCAAGATGAAGCTGGGCCATTTTGATGCAAGAGAAGATGCATCCAGCAAGAGAAGTCAATCAGCAGTCAAACAGCAAGGCGAGGAAGGTGACCAAGAAGAGCAAATCCGATGGGCACAAAATCCAGACTCGACAGCCTCCAGCTCAGGCCGCAGGTTTATTCCACCGGGCCCCATGCCCAGGGTCTGCCTGGCGCTGCCTCCGCTCTGCAGGGAAGCTCCTTGGAGCGCCGGCTCCTCCAGCTGCGCTTGCTGCGACCCAAGGGCAGCACCCGCGGCCACGATCCCCCCGTCCCACCAGCGTGCGTGCTGCTCTGGCCTGGGATTCATCAGGCCATTCCTTGGCTGCTCCCCTGAACTCTACATTCCCCATCCCTTCCATGTAGGAGGCCTCCCGGCTTTCCTTGGACACGTCTGCGCAGCGCAGGCACCAAGGAGCCCCCATCTGACCTGTTTGCAAAGGGCACTCGCAACAGTTCCTCAGAATGGTTGAATGTTATACAGAAAAAGGGAAAAGAAGAGAATGAGGTAAATCCTGCAGGCCACGAGGCAGGAAGGCAGACATCAGTGACCGCGCTGAGGAGGGCCGAGCTGTTTGTGTCCATCTGCTGCCGGCCCACGACGCGCATCACATCCCAGGCCCACGGGCGGGATGGCTCCCGCTGCTCCCAGCACAGATCCGTGCTGGGAGCACCAGCCACGAGCTCCAACTTGAACAGGAGTGTGGCTGCCATGGAAACCTGAGCGTTTTAAAGGAGGGCTTTGGAAACAAAAGTGAGTCGGGCAGGTTTCACAGCCGGCTGGAAACGTTCATGCCCAGAAAAGGCGACGCGCGCGTTAGATGGTGAGGGCTCCTTAGCGGAGCCGGTCGTGGGAGCAGCCAGCCAGGAGGCACTGTGGGGTCCCAGCACCTGTCTGCTGTCCTAAGCCCCAGGAGAAGCATCTAAGGAATCAAAGGAATCAAAACTCCGGGTTTTAGCCTCTTTCTGGCAGCCCATCTCGCTCTAAATTACTGCTGTTAGCTGCACATTTCAGGTAGCTACACCAAATCCATCCATCCTCACAAGCAGGAAATAGCTGGAATTAATCTGACACAGAAGACAAGCAATTATCTATGGCTTTAAAGATAACTAGAAGTGAAAAATCATAAACAGATTTTTTTTTTCCTGAAACATACCAGAGGAATTATGAAACTTTGCTATTTGTTTTAAATGGAAAGTGCTTAGATCATCCTGTGTGGCATAGTTGTGCAACATTCAGTCAAATACAATCTAACCTCTTAAAGAGCTTGTGCTGGAGTATCAAGCACTCCATGATTAACTAAATTATTACTAGCAGTGTGAGGATGGAAGGATTCCTGACACCGGTGGTTCATTAATAGTGTTATTAGTTAATACTTGCATAAGTGGATGGCTGTGTTATTGACGGGATGCCCTTGTGTGCCAGTCACGGTCTCCTTCACAACAGCTCCAAGCTGCCTGTGGTCCATGGGTGACAGACCACAATCCAAATGGGAAACTGATAGACTCCAAGGTCTTTAAAAAAACAGAGCCAAGTTTTGAAGAAGGCAATTTTTTGACTTTCTCTGGAACAGAGAAATGTTCTGCTGAAAAATGGTATTTCAGTGTGAAGAAATAGGAGAAAAGTAAAAGTACAGTTTGTACCTTCTACACAAATAGTACTGCCACACCTGCAGCAAAGAGCATACTAGAGGAAAGCAGGGATAAATATGAAAAAGGGAAACGAAAAGGCTCTGAGAGGCAATTTGGGGGAGACAGAAAAAAAACAAAAGGAATATGGGAAATAAAACTCCATGGTGCTCTGCAGGTTAAGAAGCTCCAATACCTGCTCCAATGGCTCCTGTGGGCTCAAGGCTGGTGATAACAGCAAAAACAAAACAGAACCCCTCTCTTCCCAAATCCTCTGCAAATGGTTAAATACTGTTTTCAAATAAACACAATACCTCTGTTAAATTAACGCTGTAAATTCTCAGTTCAAATATTTTCAATAAGCTTCTGGTTGGGACTACTGTGCTGTCCAAACAAGCCTGGGCAGGAAGGCAGCCTCATAACTGGGGAAAAGCCTTCGCAGTGACTTTTTTTAAAGAAGTTTAGTGCTTGCTCAAATATAAAATTACTGTGTAAAGAACCTCCAAGTAATGATTTTGGAATTAAAAATCAGAACAAAGCCAGGTATTTCCCATTCCAAATATATGTTAAACTATGTTTGACTCCAGCTAAAACTGTTGAAAAGTAGGAGTTGAAAGTTCCGAGTTGGCTGGTCCTCTAATGGAAACCAAGTGTTTAGTTAGCAAGAAGAGAACCAAGGATCAGGGCTTCCTCAGTCTGACGTTGAGACTCCCACTTGGAGAACCCTGAGCGTTACTTGCACCAGGCAGGAACCAACCTGTGCCTGTGAGGGCAACGTCCCTGTGGAAGGATCTCCAGGGCAGCCGTGGGCTGGAATCTGCCACCTCCAGCTGCTTCCTGCCCTTCCGGCAGGGCGGGAGGTCGGGATGTGCCAGCACCTGCCTGGGTCCCATTCGGAAGGAGGAGGAGGAGGGGGCAGGAGGAAGGGCCCACGCGGGGAAACACGACCCGGGCGGCAGCTGCTGCCGGAGGACGGGGGCAATGGGAGGACGGGGGCAATGGGAGGACGGGGGCAATGGGAGGACGGCAGGCGGCTGCTCCGGCACCGATGGCCCCGGTTCCCGCTGCTCCTCCCATGCACCCCTGGTTCCTGGGAACCTTCCTCGCCTCCCCATTCTAAGGGAGCAAGGCAGACACCAAACCTCAACTTGCTAGTGTATTAAACTGAAAACAAGAAGGAGAAAATCTGTATTTCTCTGACAAGAGCAGCCTCCTTCCCTCAGGTGAGTGTCAGGCATTCTCTGCAGGAAGCTGGGATGCAGGGACTGCCCTTCTTGGACATATGCACATGGACAAAGGGGCACAGGGACAAGGCACCAGGGACCCCAGGAGAGCAGATGCCTGCCTGCTTCAGCACTGGTTCTCAGGAGATGCATCACAGCACCCAGCCCTTAGCTTCACGCAGAGGGAACTATGGAAGCATATTCTAAAAGGATATTTCCATAGGAACGGGGTTTAAAGCACAGACATTATTAAGGGATGAAACAGGTTTCCTAACAATAACCATTCACTGTAGAAGAATAAGCTACTGCAAGGGCCAAATGGGGCTGTGGAGAGACAAGCTGCTATTGGATTTGAGACACCAAGATATGATTCTGCCCAGTGCTAAGAGCACAGGAATTAAAATGACCCAACAGTCCTTCCTTTAGGTCACCAATACTAAAACCTAGACATAGCAGAGTATTAACAACTTGACATTCCTCAGGTAACTATTTTAATCTGCAGCAAATACCAAGTTTGACTTTTTCTAGACACCAACTTATTCTCACTAACTTACTTCCCGAAGCTGCGGGGCTACAAGGTGTCTGTGTGTGAAGCACAGCTGCTCCAGGCAGCAAGTGAGCGCATCCCGAGCCTGTGCTTTGGTCCAACACAAACATGGATGCTCCTTAAGTGCAGTGATAACTTAACTTTGTAGATGGCCTATCTGGTAAAACATAAACCTGAAATCCAGCAGGTCAACCTAACTTGTACATCAGCTGTTGATTGCTTCTCTACAGAATTTACAGAAATAAGCAGAAATTTAAGAGCTATCCTTCACAGTAGCATTCTTTAACACTGTATGAAATGTCCTAGCAACATTTTGGTAGTAGCACTAGCCTAGCATTGACTTACAGAGTGATTATACTAATTATACTATTATACTAACTTAAGTCCCAAATCTTTGGGACAATTCTTCCAGGTGTCCAGTTCGGCAGTCCATGCCCAATTATTTCCAGTTCCACCTAATATCTCTGGAAGTCATAGCTTAATTGTGCTAAAAAGAAATGCACAACAAGAAATTAAGAACCCATTAACTAATTCTGAAAGCAGTATTTTGCTTCTCTTTGCGTCTATTTTCCTGCCAATGACAGTTTTCAGCCACCAGGGATAGCAGACCTAATACTCAAGAAATGGGCATCCCGGGCCTGATCAGTGAGACCTGGCTAAGGAGTTTCCGTTCCTTGCCCTTTTCTGTCCTTGTCCGTGTGGATAAAATAGCACAAAATTTGACTGCAGAGTGTATAGCAGAGGGAAGCCTTGATCTTCCATTACTTAGCACTGGCATAACTCAAGAAATGACATGAATTATCAAAGAGATTCCTTTGTTGGAAAACACTTTGCAACCTCAAATGAAAAGCAAGGCCCTAGTTCCGGGTGACGTTATTAACACTCAGGAGACCATCCTGAGGGGCAGCTTTCTCATTTCTGTGCACACAGCACACACAGAGCTGCCTTTCCATGCAGGAATCCTGTCCTGACTTGGCTGGGAAAACAACAAACCACTGCTAGAGGAGAAAGTGCAGACAAGGGAAGGTGCAAAAATAACTGCTCGCTGAATCTTTCTGCTCCGATCGGTATCTCTCAGATCTTTAATTTCAGGTGTTTTGTGCTCTTGCAAGATTGATCATTATTCATTCTCAAAGTCTGCAATTTAGCAGCATCTGATACCGTATCGCTTCTGAAGACAAAACAGCAGTGTCCATATAACACAGCGAGCTTCTGATCGTCAAAGATCTTCACAATATCCATTCTTCTCTCCATCAGATACGACAGACCTCTGCTTCTGTAAGGCTGCCTTTAAATTTGTAGCAAGTCTGGGGTTCTGGGTCAGCTATGAGTTTATAGACAATATTGCACGAAGAACCGTCTCTTCAATATCAAGTTCCCTCAGATTCTGGATAAATGAACCTAAATGTCAAGTTTATCCGTGCATCCCTGGAATGATATTCCTTAGGTACTCGATGCTGTGACAGTACAAAGAACAGAATAGAGCAAAACAAAAACAAAAGCATGAGCATGTGTTTTTAAAACACAGGGCAAATCATACAACAACAAAAACACGTATCCATTTCCTGTGACAGGGTTTTTACCAACTTTTCTAAACATTTGGGCGAGGCAAAAAAATCATGTTCCAGCTGCTCAGGGCCACAGAAAACAAAAGGTCTTTGTTAATTACTGTAAGGCTGCTAAATGAAATTGCAACTTTTCTAGTTCCTGAATTATTTTTACTCTTTCAGCTGCAGGCAGAAACCTTCATCACTGAGTTTAAAAAATGCTGGAACATCTGCATATGAGCCGATTCCCTCCATACCAATTAGGGCTGGAAGGAAAAACCCACTGTTTTTGTGAGTGCTCTGAAATTCTGAGGTGAATAACAACCTCAATGTGTTGTGAAATACTGTGTTACTGCAAGCAGAATGTCCCGTGTCTCTAAGGGAGCACCTCGTGCATATTTAGAAAGCTGCAGTGCAAGTAAAGCACCTGGACAACATTCTCACCTGCCAGTCTGCCTGGGTAGCCCCTTCCATCATCAGCAGAGTCCCATGATCAAGTGGGATTCGTAGCCTTTCAACATAAGTATAATCTTCATTCTCTTCCTAAAGAATAAAAAAAGAAGTGGGATACAGAGTGTACACAGATACAGAAGTGGGTAAGCACATTTGGTAGAAAACCAGCCCTCTTTAGCAGTGCTTTAAATATTGGGAGGGGAGAGAAAGAAATGAGCGAGATGAGAAAGCCTAACTAAACCACTCTGCAACCGCATTCCATGCAGATATCAGGAGCTGAGCACTTAAAGCATCTCACAGATTGTACAACATAAAAGTTCAGCAACTGACTCTTCTACATGGTGCAAAATTCTGAGCTGAGACAACAAATCTCAAAGTCATCCTTGACTTGAAGAGTTCTGTGTGGAGACATTCTGCAGTAATAGCCGTTATGTCAGTGGTTAACTGCCTCATCAAAAATACACATCATCTTTTCATCTGAAATAGCCTTGTTTCAGGTTCCAGACATGACATTTTGGTTAATATTTTCTGATAGACAAAGCAAAACTCTGATCAAAAAAATATCTCCTATAGTAACTTGTTAAGTTTCTGAAGCTTACTCATTATTAAGTAAAGCAAAGTCTAAAGTTTAAGGCAAAATAATCTAGAAAATACTATTTGCAAAAATCTTTGAATTATGTACAATATTTTTAAAGCGAAAGAATCATGACTGGATGTAGCAACTCTGCCATTTTGGCTTCACACATGCCACAGAAAGGAAGCAGTAACTCTCCCTTTCTCTGCAGTATCCCTTTTATTTTTAATTTCTAGGAAGCCACCTATAGCCTGAAATAACAAACTGTAGTAAATGTCCTCCAGTGAAACACGACAAGCACTCAGTCCCCAAGGGCTGGACTGGACTTGTCCAGGGTTAACCTTGTTCTGAGTATGCTGCATATAGTGAACAGAGAGCCTGAAACGGGTTTGGTTGGAGCTAGATCAGCTCCAGTAGTAACAAGCACTGCTTGACTTAGCACCGGTGCATTTTGTGTTCATGTCCAGGACTAGATATTCGCCACAGAGTGACAGAATGAGGCTACGCATTTCCTGCTAGGACAACTGCCAGCCTTGGCTGCACACCCTGCATTTGGGCACTTCTTGGTGATGCTCAAAAGCTTGAGGCTGTTCCGGCAGGAAAACTCACTGAATTCTGAAATCGGTGAGTGCTGAAAGGATTCAGGATGGTGCCTGATATTTTCTTGGGAATGACCATGTACTTTGCAAAGCATTTCAAAGTTTCTGGAATTTTTAGCCATTTATCTTGCTCCATTAGAAATAATGCCCAAAACGCTTTCTTAAACTTCAGAGCCAACTAACAGAAAATTGCAAAAACAGGTATCAAAAAACACGACTTCTGACAAAGAGCAGAGAAATACCAGTGGTTTTGATTTCATGGGTTACATCATTTCCATCTGCAGCCAGACAACAGAGAACTCTATACCTGCTCATCCTGACTGAAACAAATTTCTGAGCAAGTGATTTAGGAGACACTTTTGAGCTTTCAGTTAGAAAAGCTAGCATGTAAAAACACCATTTTCTACCCATTTTATAACGGACATCTCAGAACTAAGTTTAACTTAGGAGGAGAAAAAAAAGAGAAAGTTTGTCAGTTATTCAGAACAAATAAAGTTAGAGACAAAGATTTCAGTCTCTCTCACATGTAATAATTTATACTATCCACCAAATCCTTATTTCAGAACTTTCATTGTTGGAGCCCATGTTAAGCATATGAGAAATCCAATTGGGTTTCAGAATTCAAAGTTTGTTCCTAACTTCTAAAGAGCAAAGCCCATCTCTTGAGAAAAAGAGCTGCTTCCAGAACAGAGGTGCAATAAAGCAACTGGCCTGCTTATTAGTGTATGAGAATTTTACCCTGATAATTGAGCTACACATTTAATACAATCCAAATTGTATATTGCCTAAGTAAACTCATTAATTTTTTTAAAAATTCTTTTTCAAGTAACCAGAGCCAACAAGTCACAAAAACTAGTGTTTAGCTGATGGGAAGCAGTGAATATAATATTCAAAAATATTCCTGGACTTCTGCCTCAAGTTTCCTTGATGCCATTCCGGAAGGATTTACCCCGCTTGTCCTGATTCTAGTTTCAACTTTTACAGTGCTCCTTATACCTTCATATTCTTGCCAAATAATTCCTGTGGGACATCACAAGTTATTTTCCTATCCGTGTTTGAAAGCACAAGGAGATCTTTATCTCCTGTGAGATGAGCTACCCAAGGCTGAGAACAGCACCTGGGTTTTGTGTTTCAGGAGCCCCACATGAAGGCTGATCCTGAGCACAGCACGAGCATCCTGACCTAACGCAGACACCAGCCATCCCAACATCCCAACCCGCCGCTTCCCGAGGGCAGAACAGCAGCTTTACAGCTGTGTGACTGCTCTCACAGCTGGCGCTGCAGTTAGCTGGGCAACCACCTCCAACCCATCCTTATGGCACCTACCTGGCACTGCAGGATGGCTCCAAAGGGCACGCAGGAGCCTACCACAACGTCAGATACATCCCCTGCCCTTTAACTAGGGTTTGACACTCACTTGCCCTAAGGATCTAATCAAAAAAGCTGGCACCTTCCAAGTTAAGCAGTGAGAGGCAGCAGGATAAACGACAGTGAGATTCTGCTAAAGGCCTGTGTAACACAGTGAGATCAGCCACCCTCCAGTTAAGCCACGTCCAACTGGAGCCTCGGGGCTAACTGGAGACGGGCCGGCGATGGCAGAGGGGACAGGTTAAGCTGTTGGGAAGAGCAGCAGGACTTGCACTAACCCCGCAGCGTGGAGGGTGCGTGAGTCACAGCTCCGGAGCAAAGCAGCCACCTCCCGGTGTCTGCAGCACAGCCGGGAGAAAAGGCTGCCAGGGAACACAGCCCGGGAAGTCTTCCTAGCAGGTCTAGTCGGGGATCTGCTTCTGAAAGGCATCTGCTGTGTTTTGGCTGGCACCAGGCTAAATCCATGTGGGAATTAGTGCTGCTAAGCCGCAAGTGATGCTTGCGAGGGGATCTTGGAGACGCGCGTCTCTGAGCTCCTCCACTGCCTCCCACCTAGGCACATGGTACCCTCACTGGAGAGCTGCTTACGGGGAAAAACTGCTCGCACCTACATACCATTATCCCCTTTTTTTGCCACAAAAGCATACATGGAAAGGAAATAAAAGGCTTCCTTCTGCAATATGGTGGTGCACATAAACTGAAGCCCAATTCCTACCAGACAAACACTAAAACCTCACACACATGCTGCCAAAATGGTCTTCCCTGCAGTTTTCTCAGGAAAAAATATAGGCATTTAATTCCCAGATTAGTAGATATACATTTCAAGACATAATAAATATTTGCATGGTTGCTTATGTAAATTGCAGTCTCCAAAACCCCAGGCTAATACTGTTCAATAGCTCCACGGGATCCTACCCAACCAGTTGTACATGCTGTTTTGTACCCAGAACTTCACCAGAGTTGTTTAGATTTTGTTCTGCTGTAGCATTCAAGCAGGATGATCCTCTATCACAGTATTTATCATCCTATGTTTTCATGGCACATTTCAGTTCAAATGCTCAACAGGAAGAACAGCTACAGAGAGATAAAGGCCTTCAAAGCTCTCAAATCTGAGTAATTAGAGCTTTGGCCTGCTGAATTTTGAGGGAAAAAATGATCTAGTTTCTCCTTCCTTCCCTAGTAAAAACTAATTCTTGAGGACGTGATGCACTAAAGCTGGCAGATTACACACGAAAGAGCCTGAATGGTGGAGATGACTCTTAACCTCAACCCCCTGGTCCCTAGAACTACATCCCTCTTGCTGTAGCTTCAAGTATCTACAATCAGCACTTACTTTGTCTCAAAGAAAGAGAGAATGGTGTGTTGTGATGGAGTATAAAAATTATTTCTTTGGTGGTACAGCCTGAAAGGTTGTAATTTCCATCAGAAACTCCTGCAACTCCCACTTGGCAGAACTATCCTAGTGTCATAGGATGCTCTCAGGAAAATTATAGGCTTCTGGAAAGTGCAAAGAATATCTAATCTTTGCTGTATAATTAAGTACAAGTTCCCTTCAGGCATAGAATACAGGTAATAGCAATTTGTTCAAAGATGACTCTGCACACGGTGATCACACCTCAGAAACAGGTACGTCGCTTGCAGAAGGAACATACGTCGTGTTCCACGACACTGAGCTGGTCAGAAATATTGGGCAAAACACGCTGAGAACGCTTAAGAAGTATTTCTGTAGGAAACTGCATCTGAGACCCCAAAAAGGAAAAAATCATGCAGTGCAGGTCAGGCACTGACTAAGGCACAGGCTGAATTCTCCCCTGTTCTCATAGTGGGTTCATTTTCAGGAAATATAAATACAAACACGGACACTAAGAACTGAGTCCTGCTTTGGGAGGTAAAGTACCAAGTTTGTACTGAAATCTCGCTGGCCTTGATTCTGATCCATCCAGAGGGAATACATGCACTTCTAGAAAGGAATCCAAGCACCACTGGCAGCTTCCCACTGGAGTGAACTTTCCTGCTGACCCCTGGCTATCGTTCCAACGTCGAGGATGGTTACTCACACTCTGCCCACTGAGGTTACCACACTGGTTACATGAGCTCACGTGTTCAGCATAAAACTCACCTTAGGCAACAAGTACGTAACAAACTAAGAGAGGAAGAACTGGTAAAAAATATGAATTATTTGCTTCTTTGTGAGCACTTTGGTGTTCACAAGTGATCCAAGGTAATTCTTGATGGGTAAATCTTACTACCTCAGTACACAGGCATGTCTCTGATAGTTTGATAATCTACACACTTGTTTTCTGTATCAATTCATTCAAAGTAAACAGAAGCATAAGCAGATAAACTTAACAATTCCATCTTTTCAGATACATGCACGCACACACACACACACACACACACACACACATATATATATATATATATATGTTAAAAAAGGAACACTTCTCACCATTGAGGTTCAGAGCAACTAGGCCACTAAGTGACACAAGACATGCAAAAAAACCATCCAAAGCAGGATGCCCTGCTTGGATAATCGTAAGATGGAAGCATCAAGCTGTCTTAGAACATATTCCCTAAAACACCATTTTTATCTAGCAAGAGTATTCTCTACTGAATAACCACCTAACTCCTGAATGTTCCACACACCCCTATAAAAGTCAGGATGTCTGTTTAGTCTGTGAAGTAGGACACAACAGCTCAATACTTTAGGGCAAGACATCAGCTCTTCTTTCCCTCTGCTCACCGTCTCTCAGTCCTAACCGGGCATGCCAGAAGGCAAGCAGGATTCCAACTAAGAGGATTCCAATAACCAGCAACAGTCACAGTTACTCTTCATCCCACATACAGTATGACTGGTGCCAAGATGATGATATCAACTCTGCTCAGCTACACAGTGAAAGCCTCCTCCTAGCTCTGGTCAGGGTGCTTGGAAGTACTCATGGGGAATATCACTAATTTCTCTTTAATTAACTGTCAAGGCCATTACCGTGGCAGAAGAATCCCTGGATTGCAGTTTCACTGCAGCATTCCATGGCTGCACATGACCATACAGGTGTTTCACTCCAAACC
>JAUBOD010000560.1:7405457-7415749 GCA_032353885.1 Nothura maculosa
TGACCATGGAAAAAACACTGGGACTTCTTTACCTGGGACAAAAAGTACAGGACTTCTCCTACGAACACCCACATTTTTAATGTCCTGGGCAAGGTCTGCTTCTATCCGGGTGCTCTGAGCTGTCACTGGTGGACACAATGGGCCAGGAAAGCAGGAACAGGTGACTCAGTGACACGCTGAGCTGCCTGCAGCTGCTGACCCAGAGGAAGAGACAACGGATGGCTCAAATCTGTCATAGCAGAGGCCTCTGTTCCCAGCTCTGCTAGCTCCGCTTGCTCAGCCCAGCTCACCATCTCTTAGGATTTTGCCTAGAACATTTTAAACTTTCAGTGATTCAAAAAATGAGTGATGCAGGATCCGACTCTCATCCTTTCCTCTGGCAACACATTGCTGCGTCCATAATCCATGGCAGCTAGGCACGTTGTATTATAACTCACTCAAGTGAATCATATTTAATACTATAAACCTGCAGCCATTGAAGTCATTTTGTTATGAAATGTCAGGACCAACTACATCACTGCTCAAAAAGAAGTGTATTTTTAATACCCAAATTCTTCTAAGCACTCTCACTGGATTATACTTAGCAGTGCTACCATCACATGCAGTATTAAATAAAAAAAATCCAGAACCAACTCCCATCCTCTCCTCTAAAAAATAAAGAGGGATGGAAAGAGGGAGGGAAGGGGCAAGTGCAGGAAGACACCAAACACTAGTGACTCCTGCAGATTTCATGTTCAGGGCAGGTAACTGGCTTTGGCCAAGCTGTGCTTTAAATTACATTTGCTTCCCCTTAGCCTCTTTTTGTGATATAAAACTACTCTGCGGGTAGGGACTGTGCTCTTTATGCCACCTACTGTTTCTTCCGGGCTGCAGAAACTTCCATCTACAAAGCAGAGTAAAACATCAGGGTGTCTGCAGGCGCCCTATGCCACATATTGATCTCTGGGCAGTGTCTAGACAGTGACAGAGCCAGTTTCCAGCTAGGAGTTTGCCAGCACATCTCACATTTTGCTCGAGTTTCCTTCTCCAAATAAAAAAAGGGGAGATAAAGGACTAAATAAGCCCGCATGGATGATATAGACTGCGTATCTTTCAGATGAGGACAGCAAAAAGTCAGTGGCCAAGTGAGTGCCGATTCTGAATTTTTTGCAAACTGGATTGCAACTGTGAATTTAGGGGATATATATCCCAGCCAACCTCTGAAAAACAATGGCTTTATCTTTTCCCCAAAATTTCAGAATCCAATTCCAACTACAGAATCTTCACAACTCTTCTTGTTACACCATGTCCTCCCACTTCTCTCAAAGGAGCTTTAGCAGGAGGGGCAGCCCCCTGGCAGCACCCCTGGCAGCTGGACACTTCTGTCTCGTGCCCTCCTGCCCTCACCAGTCACACTTAATTTATGGTTTGGGACATGTCAATCTACTGCCAGGGAAATTCCAAATAAAGGATTGCCAAGAGACAGGGCAACAGATAACCGGCTGGAAGCCAGAGAGATTGACATAACGTGAACAAAATGTTAGCAAATCAGTTAGAAGGGAGGTTTCTGAGCCTGCCAAAATAGCAAGAGAATTTACACACTACAGTTCGGAGCTGCTGAACAGCAGGTCATGTGTGTGAATCCCAACAATTCACACGAGAATCAACAAAATGCCTAAGTTCTCAATGAAGCAATACCACTTGAAGCATTCTGGGGAAAAAGAAGTCTTTTTAGTAATTATTATTATTGTGTCCTTAAAATAAAAAAGGCAATATGGCCTTTGTGCACCCCAATCTCCAACAGAAAGATGAGCAAACCAGACAATTAAGAGATTTGTCCAAACTACACAGTGACCAATAGCAGAACCTTGAACCAGTGATAACTTGCTGTCTCTTTTAACCCCATGCTCCTGTCAATCAATCTGCTTGTAACACTTGTATTTTTTTCTAAGAAGCACGTTCCACTAGCACCTATCCTGTTCAACTAGCATTTGTTGCTGAACAAAAATGAGATTCAAATAGCAACTCTACACAGAAATAGAAGAGAGGGCATTTTCTCTCTCCATTCTTGTAAAGGGCTTATTTGTATATCGTAATAATAGGACACTGCAACACATATACCTACGTTAGGGTTTGGCTGCATTGTCAACCTGGAGTATGTGTAAGGAAGATCCCCATACCAGGAGGTAAGTCTTGGCTCCTCAAAGGATACCTCTAAAATATAAAAATAGTATTAGCTTCTCAGTTGTCTTACCAAAGGTCTTGAAAAGAGAAAGATGCCAATCTTCAAGAAATGCAATCAAAGATACTCAATAAGGCTCAGCCCACTCAGCTACGGATAAAAAAAAGTGTCTCCCTTGAAGGTCCTCAACCTGGCATAAAGACTTCTAGTGAATGACTGAAATTATTCAAGGGCAGCTCCTGTGCTCTGCCCTGTCACCTCTGCCCATGGCAGGGCCTTCCCAGAACCTTGGAACCACATTGGTGCTCATCCCCAGCTAACAGGACAGGCACTGGACAAGTTAAAGGTGCACCATGAAACTGAAGTTTCATTTATAATTCCGTGTTGCTTAATATATTTCTGGTTCCAGTGCTTAATCCAGCATCACCTGCATCCACCAGAAAAGATGGCTGGAAAGGACTGCAACATCAGTGCAAAATGAGGGTATTACAGAAGCAGAACGCAGCAAGGTCTGGCAAGTAACACTTCTGCCAATATATGTTGTGGCATAATGCAAACATCAGAGACAAGTACTTTCAACTTCTTAAACGACTGTCTTGGTTGCTATTTCTCATGTTTGATGGGTAACATTCTCCATTGCATATTACTTTTATCACAACCAAGCAAATACAGATGTTGAAAAATGTTATCACCTGTGTCTGGCAGCTACTCCTGTTCCTGACTGAACAGGCGATTTGGCTCCAACAGGTGCCCCTTAGTGCACAAATCAGGAATAGCAGCCTCTTCCCTTACTGCACAGTGGAACTAACAAGTCGAGACAAGGGTAAAGAAACAGGCTCTTCTGGGATGTTAATCGAGAGAGGCAAAAACTATTTCTGGTGACAAGAATGTCCAAGACATTTTTTTACAGTATCACTAGGAAACAGTATGAAGAGGTGGAACAGAGAAAAAAAAGGAAAAAGAACTACAAGAACTAGAGGGATGACCGAAGAGGCAATCAAATTCAAGGATTATTAAGACACACAGGCAATTTTCATTTGAATTTAGAAAGACCTGGTCTAATAAGCAATGTGAACATGGTGATACAGATGAGAAACACAGTGAGCAGCATCATGCAAATATGCATGGAAAACAAACAAACAAAACAGAAAAGAAGCACATGAAGGAATGGCAATAGATACAATGGAAAATAGCGGTAGATCCTGCACAGATTTTGGTGCAGAAACAACCTGGGATCGACCTGAATAGCCAGTCCCTGCACCCTTACCCTGTCTGACATGAGTTCTCTGGCGCCAGGGTATCTCTTGGAGGAGCTGTTCAAATATCCAGTCTGCTTCTTCTGAGTCAATAAAGCCAGGAACCAACTGAATCCTAAGAAAGAAGAGCTACAAATAAAGATAAGGAAGGAAGGATATCCACTTTGGTACAGGCTTGAAGCACAGGTTATGATACCAGCCCCTGATGGGGTCTTCTCCCTCAACTAAGCAAGTCCAACTGCTTCTTGAACTATAAAAACATATCAAAAGTACTGACAAGACTCACAATCAGCTATGCATTGTGCGAAAGACCCCAGAATTCTCGCACTTGTTTTGAAATCTCTAACCTAAAAAAAAAGTTAAAATTATTAATATATAAAAATATTTTAAAATTCTATATCCTTGCCCTTTTCAGTTCTTCTGAATATGAGTATATAAACAAAAAAATATAAACTGCAATGAGAAGCACCCAAAAAATCTGGCCATGGTATTTAATTTTGTGGGATGGACTCAACATCTGAGAAATGAGTACTTAACACTCCAAAGAAATTCAAGTAAGAATAGTTAAAATATACGCAAAATTTGGCTACCTTGCCAGGAATGTGCACATGCTAGCAACATACTATACACATACAATTCTAAAATTCAGATTAGAATTGTAGAAATGCAGAATAACCAAGGTGGCTGCTCATTTCTTTTTTTCCAAATTGGTCAAATGTTTCACTCTTCAAAATGGTAAATTAAGACTTCTTCACAGTTTCAAAATCAGCCAAATTTACATCTAAAAGTTTTGGTAGTTCCTAACTATAAAACACAGACATAATGCACTTGCTAACAATTCAAACTTGAAGCAGCAGCTTAATCTGGAGCATGAAACAAAATGAACAAAGCTACTTTTCATTATTCCTTGCAAAAACACCAGCAGAGTGTGCAATAACTATTACACAGGTTCTGTGTTGTCCTCTTCTACGCTGCTCAGATCTTTGTAAGTCAAATATTGATATTTATAAGTCAAATATTGATATTCAAAATACTTCCAGCTGCTACCTGGTATCAAAGCACTTCCAGATTTACTCTAAACAGAAAATACAAGGGGTCAAGGGGATAACACACGGCTGCTAGAGCCAACATATCCCCTCTTGGGGACAGTAAGTTTCAAAGTGCCATGGATCACTGCAGCAACAAACGAGAAGCTCAAAAAGCAGGTGTAATCCACTTACTTAGAAATGCCTGTTGGTAACACGCTCAGCTCATACACACCAGGTTTGCTGAGGATGTAGAAAAGAAACAGCCATCAGATGAACAAACCACATGAGATGCTCTTACAGCTGGGCTTGATTTGCTGAAAGCCTGCACCTGGGAATGCTGTCTTAAAAGAAAAGAAAAGAGAGAGGAGGGAAAAAAAAGAAAGCTTTGTGCTGCTAGAGGGAGACAATGTTTTGAAGCACCAGCCGGAGGCCAGAGCAAGGCAGCAAGGGAAGGCAGAGAAGCCAAGGAGATGTGTGTTCTTTCTGCCTCTCCTTCGCTTTCTCTTCATCAAAGGCTCCAAACACAGCTTTAGGGCTCTGGAGACAACTGGGAGATGTCATTAGTATTCTAAAACCAACAAGCATGCAGAGTGCACTCTGTCTAATACATCATGATTGTGTGTATAGGTATCCTATAGCATGGGTCTCACTGAAGAGGCAAAACCCACGGTGTTTACTGAGAAGGCAGGTACCATCACTCTGCTAACACAGCAAAGTGTTCATCAGGCTACATGCCCCTGAGACCAGACTACAGGTAGGTGAATAACTACTAACTACTGTAGCTGATACAGCAGAACAATCACTCTTCCCTCTGTTGAGGCTGCATACCTGTTGAGGAAGCATCACCCACGCTTGCACTAACTGCTGGCTTCACCTAGTGTCTCCTAAGATAGCTTCAAACTTTACACTGCTCTTTCTGCCTAGACCCATTAAGTAATATATCACTCTCCACACTCAAAGAATTCTCCAACTCAATAGACTGCCACAAACTGTATTTTATGCTGTGCTACATTTAAGGAAGGTGGATAAGCAGAAACTTCTGGGATCTCTGCCGTGCCACACATACATCCAGAGCACGAATCACACTGAATTACCTACAGGGGACAAACCAATGCTTTGTTTCTTCTGCCTTTTTTTTAATTGCTAAGTGGGACAAATGAGGGGTAAGTGAACTTTCAGAACACTTTTTAACACCCTGAATTTACCTGAATATATTATTATTTCTACTAATCACAAAAAAAAAAGAACGAGCTTTATCACTCACACCAAAATGGAAAGTTAGAATATCAGAATATAACCAACAGTAAGTGCTTCGGCCATATTCTGAAACTATTCCTAGCAATATTTTTTAAGGCTACAGCATATGAATATCTAACCACTATAACACTTACTAGGACTAGTGATTCCTGGTCCTTCCAAGTAAGTGCTGTGTGAGCTGCCACACCAGCTATATTCATAGATAACAATAAGTAACTTTCAGTCTAGTTAACATAGAGGGTTCTAGAGAAGTGTCTATGATTAACAAGGGGACATATTTGCTCACCAATTGTCCTATAATGCCCAAGTGTTCTCTCTTCCTTGCTTATACAGCTACAAAGCTGCACAAACAGGAGCCAGGCAGACATGGACTTGCTGATTATGAAATGAGATCAGAATAAAAGGGCTGCAAATGCTGACACCGCACCTTGCCCAAAATTTCTCCCCAAAGGTATGGCAGCTATAAGTGAAAAAGGAGCCTTTTGAAGCAGTTTCCCACTGGCTGGTAGGAGTGGAAAGCCAGCAGACAGGCAGTTAAGGCAGCAGTGTATACTCACTCTATCACACTCACATCAGGAACTTTGCGCCCCACCTGCAAGACAAGAAGACAGTAACACACGTGAAAACTAACCCTCTAAATACTTGGTGTGCTCAGGTTCAACAGAGCTAACTGCCAGCCTATAGAAAGTAAAGAAAGGAAGAGAAAGGAAGTATACAAAGGCTATAGTTAAAGAAGTCTACGGAAGGAAGGAAGGATGACCAATTTTTGAACCTTAAATAAGAGACAAAAAACAAGATACAGAGGGCATCTTAGTTTTAACTTCTTTGCCTAGCTAGAGATTGCTAGGCTTTGTAAAAGATTTTAATCTTTTTCACTAAAAAGAAATTAAAACATTGGGTTCATTGAAGCTCAAATCCTGTCTAGAACATAGCATCATTTTGAATATTTACAAGATTTTTTTCTTTTATCTCCTCTCCTCCTCCTCCAAACAAAAAAGGTTATGAATAGGTATGGAAGTAATATTCAAAGCTCAAGACTGAACAGAGGGAGCACAACTTGGTTTACCATACACACATAAAAGATGGTTGCAAATTCTCCCTTGGATAAAAGCCCCCAAGTGTTGGTCACAGTTGAGTCTTGCATTTGTTTTCAAACATTTAACCACAAACTCAAAGACATATAATTTTCACTTTATTTTCACGGTTTAACAAAAGCTGACATTCTGCTAGTAATCATTTAAGTTTTTACCTCTAATGGTTTTTCAAAAACAAACTGCTTTTGAGCGCTTGGAGCCTGATCTTTTCTCATCCAGGCCTGTCTGGTGCCTGCAGGGGGAAGGTTCCCAGTCACAGCTGCTGCAGGTGCTAAAGCAAGCAGGAAAAACACAAAAAGACACAAAATAGCTGGATCATACAAGAAAAACAAGTTAAAATACCAACATAAGGAAAGTGCAGTATCTATATTTGGAAGGACTTACGTAGTCATTCATTTGTTTTTGAAGGATTCCCCTCTGTTTGGTAGTAATTTTGGGGAATTCAAGTTCAGATCTACACTACATAACACTTAAAAATCTATACAGAACCTGGAATGAGCTTTTATCAAATATAGTTATTCATAGACAAGCAAAATTGAGAAAAGCTTTTCCCACCAAATGGGTAAGTTTACAGTAAAGGAAGGCATTGCCTTAAGAGAGTTACACTAAATTAAAAAACAGTGAAAGGAGCCACAAACTTCACATTCATTATAAAAGCAATGAAAGTGTGTAATTCAGTGTGTAACAGCACTAGGACATATTACGATTCTATACGAGGCGTACACAGAACGTGGTCACAGTGTAGAAGAACTATAGGTTGAAGCACTGTTAAATTTGCAGAACCGGGAGCTGAGGACTGCCCCACTCCACACACATGCAGCGATGCTCCGTTTTCCAAGAAATGCATGGCCAGCCTTGCTTCTTTTTACCCCTTTTTCCCCAAGCGTGGCACTCTTGCCAGTCCACCCCTGAACCCCAGTCAAACGCAAGGACACAAGGAGGAGTTAGTTGCCCAGAGTTAGATTGAGCTGCTTGCCGCCGGCTCCCTGCACTTGCCCCATGCCCCAATCCCGCTCCATGGAGGAGAGGGGCCTGGGAACTCGTCCCCTGTGGCCGGGGCTGCCCTGGGTGTTACAGGGGCTTCCTCAACACAGCGTGGCCTCCGCCTTGGCCTGCACGGGCGGCCGTTCAACTGACACCGCTGCCAGTTCCCCCGCCCGCCCCGTCCCATTCCACCCCATCCCCCCCCATCCCGTGGCTCGCCTGGGGGCCGCGCGGCCGTGGCGCCGGCCCAGCCGCCCTGCACCCGCGCCCGCCGCCGCTTCTCCGCCATGGCGGCGGCCGTGCCGGAAGGAAGCGCCCGGCGCGCCACGTCCGCCGCCACCGCGGCCCGACGCCGCCGTTCCGGCCACGGCGCCCGCCACCTCGCCCGTGTTCCATGTTTGATACTTCATGGAGGCGGCGGCGCCGGGTGCCAGGCCTGGACTGCAGCTCCTCGTAGTCGTCTTCACTCACCTTGCATGGCCTTGCACGCTTACCTTTCCAAGCACCTCCACCACTGCCCTCAGTGAGGGATATTTCTTAGCATGAACAGTTATTTTGCTGTTCTGGCGATGAGGTTTAGCACTCCCACAGCCAGGGAAACGGGTCAATGGAAGGTCGGGATTGGTAATTTTGAAGCACGACCCTTTCCAAGGAGCCAGTCCCTCACATTGCAAGGAGGAAATCAACAAATTAAATACTCAGAGTAAATCCAGTTTTATTCATTTCTGTTTTACAAAGACAGAGAACAGACAAGTTAGTCCAACGCTTCCGTATGGCCTCCAGAGCATGCCAAGGAATGTGCTTTTACAGAATTAATAACACAGACTTCTCCATCCCTGTTCCAAAAATCAGGGATAGGATCTGCCCCTCGGTTTTGATCAGCACCATTGCATCGGTATTCGTTTATTTTCAATGTACAGAAATGTTAGCCTCAAATCTTGTCCCAGTATAGAATATTTAACTTTAAAAATCAGAGCTTGAAGTTTTTCATCCAAGGATAGAACATCACCTCCAGCGTTTACACCAGTGGCAGTCACCACAGAAAACAGTTATTTGCGATTTAAATTGGTTTGAAAGTTTTAGTACACTTTGCTTTCATAAAAAAAGACTGTTAAGAGACCAAAATCTTTATTTAAAGGAGCATGTAAATACAAACAGCAGTGCAGACTTCTCATATAGCCTGATCCCTGCCTCCTGGAGATGGGTAATTTCAGCCTTACTGGAGAACTCCAGTTCCTCCAGTTGCAACAGAGCTATGAAACAAATGAGTTATTTTAAGCAGCTCAGTTATACTCACAAGCAAACAATTCCAATTTTCTCAATTCAGAAGCCCACAGCACTTGGACCAAGTTGACTGATATAAGCAGCTCTTCTACATTTACAGAAGTTTACTGGTTCTCAGATTTTTTTTTTTCTCAGAGCTATTCCAAATATATTCAGGATTCTCATTTCTAAAGGCCTTGCCAGAAGTCAGACTGATACACACTTCAGGAAGTTTAACCACTTTTGCTAAATGGGAGAGTTACTCATTTCAAGCTCTGCATTTAAAGTAACAACAAACTTGTGCACAGCAACACCCAGCAGCACACACCTTGTAACATTTATCTACATTGGGTCATTACCTTTTACTATAAACAGCAGGCACTGAACTTTTTGAACTGTTATTACAAACCAAGATCATATATTACTGCAAAGTTAGAATCCACATTCAAGAAACAAGAATGCAAATACTTTTAGTAATATTATTTTATGTATATATGTATAGATTAGGAATTAAACTCATGTATTTTGGCCCTTTCCCCTTCAGTTCATAATCACAAGTCACACTGGAGCCTTGAAGTTCAACCTATGTGACCAGTCCGACTTGGGTGCAAGAGCCTACTTCAGTGCAGTGGGTAAAGCTCCATGAAAGGACTTCCAAAAAACATCAGATTCCCTTCAGAAGCTGGTGAATCCTTTTCAAGTTAATTTAAAGCAACTTGCTTAACAGAGTAGCCTGAAACGGGGGCATTTTTGTTTCATGGATGGATTGCCCCTGCACAGCCCAAAAGCTGTCCTGGGGCTCTCCTGCCCATGCCCTGCGACTGCCCCACGGCAGGCTGCTCTCACTGACCCAACTGCATAGCCAGGCTGCAGCACTGACCACGCTGAGGGACAGGAGATGCCCTAAACCGGAACCTCAAGAGTTACATTCTGGGCATAGTGCCAGGTTGCCTTTTTAAATAAATACACTCTTCCCATTGCTTCCCACCTTTCCACCAATATGTAAGAGACAGAACTGCTATTGCTCATCCCTTCACCAAGCACACAATGCATGGACTTCATGGACGCTACATAACCCAGCTGCTCCTCAAAAAGCTCATGTGTGATCAAGCCCACGTGAGTATTTCTTAAAGCATAGTGTATTTTTAGTCTGAAGCGCGTTCCCCCAGCGTGTTTATAAACAAATAAAGCAAACCATATTGGAAATCAAGAATCCCACTTTGTCTGTATCCTCAAAACAAGACCATGT
>JAUBOD010000560.1:7422507-7447406 GCA_032353885.1 Nothura maculosa
TGTTGAAAAATAAGAATATGTTTCCTTGAGAAAAAAATCATTTCATTGTAAAATACAGAATTCACCACAGGAAGGTTCAACAGTTGGACTGTGTCTGTTCCTAACAATTAGCCAAAGCCATTGACTTGGGCCTGAAGAATATTATGGCTTAAAATACTTTTATATTGATGGGGAAAAAAACCCAGAAATCACAGATAGTCTTTCTATGAGGGGAGTCACTTTCATGCTTACTAATCTCGCTTTAGTAGAAGATGAGCAGTGCTGAGATTAAGCAGATGACTTACCCTGTAATTGAGTTTCTTGGAGAGGAGGGGAGGAATATATTTGAGGTTCTCATCGGAAAAAAGGTCTAACCAAAGCAGTCTAAAGCATAGGATCACTAAAAGCAGAAGCTCAAATCACCCTATCGAGCTGACGGCACTGCCACAGGTGCCTGTTCCCAATAAAACAAAGAACTGTGCTCTCAGGAAACAGCTATTTCTGGAGGAGTGTTAGCTAAAACTCCAAATCAGGCATGCATGCTTTCTAAACTTAAACACCCCTTCCTTCAGCATGAATAAATTGGTAGTGTGCATCGACTGATTTCTGTGAATATGGAGATGCTACCAAGATACTAAAGGAACGGTAGGTCTGTTCTAACATAAATGTTATCATGCTTCATGCTGTCAGGTTTCTACTTAGATTCTGAAATCACTGAGTGCTTAAGGTTAATTTGCAGGTGCAAAGGAAAAAGCAGCAGTGTCACACTCTTGAGTATCAGTATAAACATTTCTCTTGCATTTAGCATGGAAAACTCCGTTGCCTACTATGATGTGTAAAATATTGTGACAACTCGGGCAGGTCACTAAGAACTGGAGGACGACTAATGTTACACTCCCTGGGAAGACAAGAATGATCTTGTTAGATCTCAGTCCCTAGTAAGATCATGGAGCACATAATCTTGGAATTCACATCCATATTCCAATTCACATTCATATAAAGGACAAGAAGGTACATCACAAGCTGTCGCAGACGTACCAATAGTAAATTACGCTTGACCAACCTGACTGCTTTCTATGTGGAGTGACCGGCTTTCTAGAGAGCAGCACACAGCAGGTAGCACCAGTATGGTTTCTGACATGGTCTCCTGCAGCACTCTCACTTGGAAGATGAGGACACATGTGCTGAAGGAACAAGTCACTGACCAGACTAAAGATTAGCTGGACAAGCAGGCTCAAAGGGTCATGGATTAATGGCTTGAAGTCTGGCTGCAACAAGCCCAGAACCCCAGAGATCAACGCTGAGCATTGCTCAGCATCTCCACCAGCAGCCAGGCAGACTGCACCCTCAGCGAGCTTGTGGATGAATGAATTGCAGGGAGCACCTCACCAAGATAGAGCTTCAGCTTGAAGGGCCCCAATCAGCTTCAGGATTATTAAGCTTCATGAGGCTTCTCTACAGGTACAAAATGAAGTGCAAGATCTGCATAGAGGGTTGCATAACTCCACACCTCCTAAAGCTGGAGGAGCAGCAGCCCTGCTACAATAAACTTGGAAATCATGGTGGGTGCCAGGTTGAACGTGAGCCAATAATGCATTAATTGCAAAAAAGCAACCTGCACCATGGGCTACATTAGCAAGAGGAACAGCCAACAGCTGAAGGCAAGTGTGCCTCTGTTTGGCATCAGTGAGGCACTTTATTTCCTCTTACTGGAAATATAAAACTTGAGGAAAACGTGTAGGACAAATCTGTGCTCCCAGAAAGCAACACAACAGCCTTACTTCAAAAAATTAAAAAAAGATAAAAATAAAGGGGGGAGGGATTTCCAAATTATCAATATAATAAATTGTACTAGAAACACTTTGTCAGTGACCTTCTACTTCACGCTAAGCTTAACTTGGTATCCTTTTTTACATAACAAGAAGTGCATGCAATGAAGTATGCAGAGGACCATTATAATAAACTCTTCACATTTTTCTCTTGACCTTCAAACTTCCACTATTGGCAAAATCTAAATTGAAAGAAAAGTACTTCTAATTCCTGAAAGCACCACTAGATGGACACAAAACATTTCTTCCTGTGCTGTGGGCTGCTGCTTGACATTTGATTTCAACGAGCAAAAGAACATTTACCTTTGTTGCGGAATAAAGAGTCAGCAGTGGAGTTGGATGCATCCCAGCAGCGGAGGAGATATTCAGGATTACTCCTTTTGATCTGAAAAGCAGGGAAGATGTTACCAAGCAATAAAATAATAATAAAAAAAAAAAACATTTCTTATATTTCATAAAATTACTTAAAGTCTGAAGAAAATCTTTGGGATGCAAGTGATATTACAAAGATCTGTTTTTGAAAACCCCAACCAAATTCTAAATTGTAATTTACTAATGTATTTTTCAAGCAGGATACAAGTATTTACAGTATAAGATTCTCTAAATGGAGAATAACTGCAAAAACCTATACAGCTACTTCCACTCAAGAGAACTGTGCTCTACACATACTGGGCTACACTCACATAGCTTTGCATAAAGTTGACACAAGTCCAAAAGGCAATTTTCAAGTCATGGCTATGGTGGCAGAGGCAGAAGTTGACTTTATGGTTTACATTTTGGTAATCCCTTTCATAATGACCCTAAGAAACTTCCAAACATACCTTATGATGGAACTTGGTTGGCAAGTATCCAAATCTAGTGCTCAAATGCCTCTTTTAATAGATAGAAGACATTCATTGGATAACTACAGAAGTTGTTTTATAGCTGTATTACAATGACACATTTGGCATTACAAAGGAATATTTACATGAAGGCAAGAATCTGACATTGGCTGACAGCTATCTGCCCTGCTAAATATTTCCAAGTACTTATTCCAAGTATTTCTGTCCAAAGCGCATGTAGTTAGGACAGAAAAGAGACTCCTGAACCTTCCAGTCCACTGACTGGTGCTGAGCATGTCAGTTCATGCCTAGCTCTACAGAGACCCATGACTTGGTGCGAGGTAGCAGTACGAGCTAATTTAGGCAAGCGAGGGCAAACAAATTTCCAAAGGTTGCTAGTAGGAAGTCTAGCACACTGACAGCTGCTTCTCTTCTTCCTACCAAGCATTAAGCTCCACGTTTACCTTGGAGCACATGACTCAATATTCCACATCACACACACACACTTGTCTTCTAACTGAACTGCTGCGGATTCACACACAAATCTCATAATACTTGTTCATCTCTGCATACCCTAAGCCACTCCTGCCACAACGACTTGAATGGGCATTTTAGAAATAAACGGCAAGGCTTAAGTGACCATTAAAGCTAGAATACAAATTCTTTGGGAGTCATTACAGTAGCTGCCACCAAGGTGGCTTCTGCCAGGATTCAAGAATCAAACCTGTGACCAATTTGCATCCAGAACTGAGACCATTGACAGGACAGAGAAAGGAACCACTGCACAGTTATCCAAGATTTCAAAGCACCTTTGCCAGAGTTGCTAGTATTTTATATCCACAAGGCTCAGCTGGCGAAGCAGTAACATGGATCAAAATACGTGGTATGACAAAAGGGCCACAAACTACGCATGAGTTTTCACAACAGCAAAAGGTTAAACACCAATGCCAGAAGGTTTTCATATCAAGACAGGTGGTGCTTGTGATGTTTATTCATAAACTGAAATGGAGATTAACAGTGAAATTCAAAGCAGTTTTTAAGAGATTAATCAGATTGGAGAACGCTATAAAGGAACTTGTTTAAAGACCTGACTGCTATGTGAAAGGGCCACAGAATGGCAGGTGAAAAATAGCAACTGTAACAGAACCAACAACACATACAAATAAAATTATGTGAATTAATCATAAACCTGATTTCAAACCCTCTGTCTGTGCCCCTGAAAATCCTGAGCACAAGTCAACAAGAAAATCTTTTGTGCAGCAGTCACCAAGGCCAGACAAAGATTGGGAAGGTAGGAATTGGCAGAGACAGATGTGGAAACATCAAATTTTTATATTTCACTTTCTACCTCTCCAAATATACAAGAAAAATATTTAGAAATTGACTAAATTATTTGAGAGAGGAAAAAAAAGAAAAACAGCCCTTAGAGATCAAAGAGGTGAAAAGACTGGTCCAATTTAGCTATTTAAGAAACTATTAAGAGAGGCCATGATAAGAAGACACAGACTAATGAAAGAAAAATATCAAGATCTTGATTTACTCATCTCATAATAAATAAATGTCATCTTTCTTTTGTAAGTGATAGACTCTGAAATTCAGATCCAATGAAAGGAAGTGCTCTTCCCATACAAACAGGAGTAACTGCCCCAAGACCTAACTGAGGACGAAAGCGTAACAGGCCCCCACTTGGGGCAAGTGTTTATATGGCTGAACAGGAGCCTCACGCTTCGGGGCACAACCACGGGCTGCAGCTTTGCAGGACAGGCTGGCACGGGGCTGCAGGGCACACGGCAGCCTCACAGCAGCCAGCCAGGCTGACTGTCCAGCAGGAGCAGTGGTGATCATCTAGGGGCAAGGAATTACATCTGATCCGCTACAAGGGACTCTGGGAAGTCTTAGAAATCAATAGCAGCCCCTTACGAAAGCACTGTGGACTGTTCTCCTCAATGTAGTCAATGCAACTGGGGTTTTCAAAAGAAAACAGCCCTAACCTTAGAAGCTTACAGCTTAAATCATCAGATAAAAGAAAAATCAAGATGTGTGGGGGAGGAACCCTCCCAACCCCTCTAATTACAGTTTTGCTTCTTCCTGCAATTGCAGAAGAGATGTTTTCAGGGGGTTTTGGTGTGGCCAAACCAGAGAGGATGGGCTACACGCACCTCCCGCACGGGCTACAAGCCCTCAAACTGGCCAAGGGGACTGGGGCTGCGGCCCAACGCTCCCTCGCCGCTGCTGCCCATTCCACCTTAAGCAGGAGGCCGCGTTTCTATATTTAGCTCGCGCGGTTGCCGTGGCAACGCGGCCCGCTGTATGCCATGGAAAGAGCAAGCTCCCTCCTGGATGCAGTGATGCACTTGTGCTTCCCCCCGAGAAACCGCCCAGCTGGGTGCAGGGTGAGGAACAGCCAGTGGGTTCTCCTTGCTCCCAGAGCCGGAGGCAAAGACTTTGTTCCGCGAGTCTCCCAGCTCCAGCAGCAGCCTGAAAACTTACAGAGGAACGGCAATGGAGTTAAGCACAATAGGAAGCACAGATCATAAATTGTGGTGTGAATGCTGGCCAAAGTGATGATAGGGGCCACAGCAGAAAGCCTAAATGCCATTACTAGAAGCTGCTATGCTTGTTGTAAATACAAACTATCATCAAATACACCATACCACATGGTAGTGCTGTCCACTTACAAATCTGAACGGATAATATGCCAAGTCTGCTCTCTACCTTTGCATGTATCTTGTAATATACTGCTATAAAACTGGTATTCAAATCCATAAATGTACACAGCTGCAAGCCACTACACCATAGTGTGCTCTGCTATGCCTATGTCCTCAACAAGCCTTTCTCCTTGAGCAAGGAAGAATAACAATGGGATTCCCAGATGGGCTTTGTTTTTAGAACAGCCTGGGACCCTTTTACCTAGCCTGCAGTCCCACATGAGAAGCTTATGGTTGGCCCCAAAAGCTGCTAAGTGCTGATATCATTCATTCATGTTCTTGGACTTTGGGAGAGTATGCAGTCAGGAAAAGAAAGGAGAAAAAAAAAAAAAAAGCATGATGTGATTCGCTCCAGGGTAGTTGGAACTAGAAGTCAGTGTGATTGGTCTGAATGAAAGACAGTAAAGCACATCTCATTCAGCCAAAAGCTTAAAGAACAGCCTCTCCATGTTTTTCTGGTAAGCAAGATACACTATTCCTGTCCTGAAAGGATGAAGAGATCAACTTTGTCAAACAGATAACTGCAATTCTTTAGACTAAAGTATTTCTTTGGAAGATTTTTTAAGATGTTTCCTTAGACAAAGAACAGACACATGCAATAAACCATTTCAGTTTCAAGATTTCAAAGACATATAACATTAAACCTTTAAAGCACAATGATTTCCATCATCATGTCTTCTCTGGACAGTGGTTTCATGAAAGATGGGTCCTTGTCTGTGAACTACAGAACACAGTCAAGAGGTAATTTTTGACTTGGGAACCCTGAGTAGCTACCATCTTTGAGCCAGGATGCTCATTCTCTGCCTCTGAAATAAAAATCTACATTTGATATCTCCCTGAGTGAGATCCTGCACTAGCAACTAGCTCTGACGTTTTTCAAACACGAAGAAACTGCCATTTCAGATGTGAAATATTTGCTCTGCACCTGCACAAGGTTAGCATAAGTGAATCCTGATCTATGATGAAGATTCCCAGATAGCAGGTGATAGAATAAAAAATTCTTTTTAAGAATAAATTAATTATTTTTATTATAGAATTTATTAAAAAGATTTTTTTTATTAAATCTTTGCCAGACCTGGATGCTTGCTCCATCCATGCTCCCCTTCCCTGGCACTCTGCAGGAGGTAAGAGCGCAGCGGCTACCACGCACGGTTCTATGCAACTTGCCTCAGTTCTGCAGAGGTAGACCAGCCATGACCTAGAATCACCCTCAGCAAGCCCGGGTTAGCTCTGCAACAGGGACAGCTAACATCACACAGCAGGCAACACGACCTAGAAAACAGCCTGGAGGGACTACACGGAAAGGCTGTATCTTTAGTTTCACCTGGGAGCTAGCTAGGAAGCCAGCACATGCCTCCAGCAGCGAGAGTGGTGTGCTTTAACTCTTATTCTAAAGAGCTGGTCTCTTGATTTTTCTCTACCCAATGATCACAGGCTTTCCTCAATATACCTCCTACTGTATAATGAGGACATATCCTTTGCATCCATTTTACTTACAATGACTTAGAGAAATAGCCTTAAGAAGGTTATTCCCAGGAACTGTAACCACCCCCTCAGAATAGCAGGTTGTTGAGTTAGTGCTGATGAGTCAGACGGGCTTTTTAATTCTGTTCTAAAAGGAATCACCACAACAGTGGAGAAGGGAGAGGAAAAATAAAAAGGGAATCGAGTGGAAAAGGCTTCCACCGTCTGATGATTCATGCGCCATGAGCGTGACTCACCCAGCATTACTCTGCCATTAAAACATGGAGACTGGGCTGATTAGTCACAGTAATGAATTTTTCAAGAAAGGATTCTCCCCTATAAATAATGATGACTTTGTCTGGATAGTGTTAGTGTGACTCACCTTTCCAGCATGCCGGGCAGCACCAATCGTGTCATCTGCAAAAAGAAAACATTCGTGATGGCTGAGAAGGCCGGCACCAGATACCAGAGAACAAGGGAAGCCTCCCTTGCTCCCCAGAGCAGCTGCCACCCCCGCCACCCCAGCCCCGCTTGGGGAAGCAGGGACCATACTTTGCGTAGGCAGTTTATTTTTATTCTACCTGGATAACTTGGCTCTGTCAAGTGATGTGTGCACTCAATCTGGCGAGCCAATCCAGCTAGGAACATAATGAGAGTAAACAGAAGTGTCTTCACCACTGTGCAGCCAGCATCCACGGCGTGAAGAGAACATCAAAGCACCGGAGTGCTTTCATAGTACATGTATGAGCATTTCTCTCCCCAGAAGGGCATCTATACTCTCAACATCTGACTCCCATTTCTCACTTATGTCAAGACTCAGGACAAAATCCAATACATTACAGCTCCTTTTTGAACCGTTGGTTTTAAGTAACAAAAAATAAACCGTGCAGCTGAACAAGAGGAACTTCTAAAGAAAAGAATTCTAGTTTGGAAAACTCAGGCAATACACCTTACTGCTCAGATGCACAACCTTGGCTTTAGAAAAACTGTGATTACAGCTTACCAGCATTAACCTAATAGAAGCAGTTACTGACTAGACAGTAATCAAAACAAGTTCACTTCTGACGACACGTGGCCTTTGTGTCAGAGGGCAGCACTACTGCAACACATACACCAAGAAAGCATTTGCTGCTCACTGCTGCAACAGGAGGTCTGAACAGCCATCCCTAGCTTTGTAGCAACTTAGGACAATCATCGTGTTACATCCCTAAAATGTGTTCCAAACTTCCTGACAAAATGAGGTAACAGAAAACCAAGAGTGCCAAAATGTAGTTCTTGCCTCCTGCTCAAACTGAGTTGTCTTGATGGCTTCACATGCGACTTAAGTCATGTGAGAAAAACCAGCACACACGGGCTGCATAAAAACCTGCAGACATTTGTTTATTAAAGGAAACCAACTGGACTTAGTAATGCAGCAAACTACACCCATTATCATCATCATCGCATGATCCTGCGCACAGAGGTGAATATGGTTATAATAAAAACATACCATTTTAGGAATGGCCTGTTATTTTTCTGAAAGTTTGAGCTAGAATCTGTTTGGAACAGAATTCTTGCTGCTACAAATGGCCAATTGGTTAAATTATCAGTAGTCTAGTCAAGAGTTGTACTTGCACACAACCACAAATGCAATGGTGGGCTTGCCTTCCCCCCTTCTTCTTTAACTGATTTCACATATATGCTTATCAAACACTAAGCAATGCTACCACAGCGTTTGGACTAGAGCTCCTTTATTTTGGCAGAGAAAATGGACACAGATTACGTTATTTTTAAATCAACCCTTCAAAACAAATGACTAACTTCAGGTGGAGATGCATTACAGAGCATTTCCTTCTTTCAAAGGCAACTGTCATTTCTTGATGAGCACTTATCTGCCACAGCACTTACGACATGCTTGCAAACACTGCCACAGTATGCCAAGTTGTATCGTGTATTATTCTCTTCCAGACCCATCTTCAACCTTCCAATTTGGAAAAAACCCACTACCACTTTCACTCTAAGGCGCTGAAGCTCCTGCTTCAGATACAAAAGTACACATCCACACAGCTAGATTTATGTTCTACAATGGGTGATATTTTTAAAGCTCCTAGTAAAGGACCAACATATGGTTTGAAGTTAGAGCAATCTATTCCCAGTGTTTTTTATTCAGAAAAAAAAGCACTTCTCCCACTCTTAGTGATCACAAAGCTCACAGTCCTTTCTCACTTTGATTTCAGCAATAGAGCAGGAGTAACCTTAGGTGAAGAAAACTCATTTTCAAAGTTTAGAATATCTCAAAAGTGATCACTCGGATGACTATAAACAGTAGGAAAAAATGCTGTAAAAATTCAAAGTTCTGTCTCAAATCCTATGTACCATATGTAAAGACAAAAACACAATACTACACCTCATTCACAGCAAAGCATTCTATAGTGAGATGTCAGGACTACAAGTCACTTAGCACTTTCAAGCTAGAGCACTCTGGAATAAACCTACACAACTCAAAAGGATGAAGCTAGAGAACGTGGACAAGACTTTTACTTTATTATTCAGTTAAAGTCTTTCAGATTTCACTCAAGTCTGGGATGAAGCTACAATAGCTAAAAGCAATCTGATTTTTTAAAGGTAAGCAAATGCCACGGGCACATCCAGACACATAAAACTATGATGGCTACTGGGAGGTAACAAGCCTCTATAATTTAGGTTTTATAATGTGTCTCTTGATAAAATTTGTTAACACATCTCATAGTACAAGCTGAACAAGAATAGCATATTTGTAAAGAATAACAAGTAAAACTAAAGGTACCTCAGAAACTGATAAAAAAAAAAATCTATGTGGCAAAGTCAGTAACCAGAGGCACAAGATGTATAAATGGAACCAGCAGCGTAACAAGCTGTAAGCCTTGAGCACCTTCAGTTACTTGCCCTTGAGCAAATACTTGCCTACACTAGTGAGCTTTCTCCACTGAAGTCTCATTTTCAGAGTCCAACTAAAACGGAAAAGCTTCTAAAATAAGCACTTTTCCCCCTTTATGTAGGAAAGGCTACTCAAATAGGAACACACTTTCTCTTCAAGAACTGGCTGTCCATTTGCCACAAATCCAGGTCTATAAAACGCTACAGAATTCCAGACTTTCCTACACTTCACCAAGACAGTCAGAGTTTGCATTAAAATCCCTTCCTGCAGCGCTGCTGTAAAGCATCCATCTATCCATCTATCCATCCCTCCCTCCCGTCGATGTTTCCTTATTCCATCCTCGTGCCCGTGGTGCTCCCAGGCCAAGCCAGCAAGGCAGGACACCGCAGCTTCCCATCTCTCCCTCCGGACCACGTGAGTGTCATTCGTGGCCACCTTCACAGAGCACTTGCTCGCCTTGCAAGCATTGGCAGCCACATGTTCTCCGCCCATTACCGAGTTATTGATTTTACTATATACTCTACTAAATCGTTCCTCTCCTGCTGATGATTATAACTTTGAACGTAAATGAAGAGAAAGCTCTTGACTGGGAAAAAATATTTATATAAATACCCATACTGACGTCGTCTCACTAGTCACCATTACCACTTCCTAGAATCGTTTCATTTATTACCCTTTCCACGACACTGTAAATACAGTCATCCATATAGGGTTCCGCTAGAGCACAACTGCCAGCTGGTTTCTGCTAAGGTGCCCTTGCAGGTGGCGTGTTCAGATCACTAGTGCAACCATTTAACATCCATGGGATGTAATTTCCTGACTGTCTGTCAGCATTATCACTCCTCAGCTTCTTTTGTCTATGCTCAGGTTTGTGCCAAGGAAAACTCCCCCTTCCTGTCCCTTCCTTCTCAAACATACCAGCTTATTCTCCCCCCTTGTCACTCTCTGCATTAAGAAACTGTGTCTGTGGTTTTCTTTGTTTGTTTGTTTTTTTCTAATTCAATAGTTCTAGGCTTTGTGGACACTGTCTAGAGGTATTCCCTGGTCCTGTCTGGTATTCACATCATGGCTATAACAGATCTTCCCTTCCTCTTCCATTAAGAGGGCACCTAACGCTATGCAGCTTTCTCAGTTCAATACAGAATATTTAAGTATTTTGAAATCTTAAGCAAGTTAGAAACTTTAGCTTCCCAAACACAGTAATGATAAAAATCCTTATCTTATAGGCCTATCAGGCCTTCCTATCTGCCTCTCAGCCCGAGACATCAGTGAGGTGATCAGGGCAAAGACAAGTGCAGACAGTAAAGCACATACATATATTAACACACGCTTCCCCCTTCTCTAGTAAGGCCATTTTCCAATGGGCCAAATTGGCCCGCACGCCAGTTCACCTCCCCCCTACAACACAGTTGCTCCAAAGCAGCTCAGCTCCCTGCTTAACCAACCACCAAGCCCGCACTCGCTCCACTATTTAGTCCCCCTCATTTTCCCAGAGGACACAAGTTTATCCCTGACTCTCAATGCAGTCAGTGTATTGCGAGGCTGCAAGCAGGAACGACACACTTGCCATTTCTCCTGTACTAAGCAACCCTCTGAACTTGCACAGGAGAAAGGAGCACTCCCCAAAGCAAGCAGGGCTTTCCCTACACTCGTTACCTATCCATGTTTTTCTTGGGACAGCAAGTCCGGCATCTTTGGCTTTCAGCACATGAGATGAGTCCAGTCAATGAGCTGAGCCCAGTCCCATGAAGCTCGGCTGTTTGTCCAGGTGAATCAAGAGCTGCAGTGCGCTCAGGTGAACGAGAGAGGCAGCTGCAGGTGGCTCAAAGCAACAGAGGAAACAACAACCAGCCACAGTGTTGGCTTTTCAGCACGTGCTGCCTAGTGAAGGACTTCTGACTTACACTATTCCCGTCAGAATTGTTTAGTTTGCATCCCAATACAAAGAGACATCAAAAACTGAAATGTTAACGGCCATTGCCAGAACTGCCATCAGCACTCATTGAAAAAAATTTTTTAAATCTCTGCCCAGAAACTCAAGGTAAAATTATGGAAGGAGCCGTGAAATTGGCTTATCAAATTGGTCCTTGTGTAAGTTGTATTAAGTTTACAGTTTTCTTGAGAAAATACCACAAAAGATTCTTCATTCTATTTATGGCATCAGGACCCAAGGCCCCTCTAGTTTTGTATAGTATAAAAAAAACCAGAATAACTCCTGTACTGTGCATCACCATAAACATAAGACGTCTACAGGAGAGCTTAATTTTTTTTTTTTCTTTTAAAACTTGTTTGGGTTTCGTTTTTGTTTTTTTTTCCCCTGCTAAATACACTAATGCTAATTTGGGGGTAGGATGTCTTCAGTAGTTTAAGTGGTGCCTTGAAGGCCAGTCACAGCAATAGGAACACTGATTCCCAAAAATGCAACAATGGGGTGTCCTCATTATCCTGTGGACACCACGAGGAAGGGGGCAGAGAACAGGATTTGCGGAAAATAGGTTTCCTAACAGAGTTTTAAAAAAAAAATCCTCAAAACCATGGAAAGTTGCACTGCATTAGATGATCCAAGGGTTAAACAGCACAACAAGGCAGATGGATAATTTATCTGAGCCGCTGAGGATTAGGACTTATCTCTCCACATAGCCCCTTTGAAATGATGCATGCTGGAGCCAGCTTCCAAACACACACACAGGACGGGTGAAGCCAGCAGAGGAGCGTTACCCTTGACCAGTGCTTGGGTAGGTGGTAACAGAACAGCCCTCAAGGCCCTTGCAGACCCAAATGGTGCTGCATAACCCGACTTTCCCGCTTCCAGCCTAAGGAGCGTCGCGGATGGAGCTGAAGTTGATGTGTTTGACACGAGAGCTACACGAGGGAGGCGGCCAACACAAGCGCTGAGCAGGGCAGGGTGCGACTGCATCACCAAGCACCTTTTCTTACACTCCCGTTCTCCAAAAAAAAGAAGAGAAATGTTGCACAGATTTGTCCTAAAGCGCTTTTTTTATTTTTTCCCTCTACCATCATTCTCTCTCTCTATGGGTTCTCAAAAAAAGAAAAACACTTACAGATGGCACATATCTCTAATGTGCTCCTCTCCCCCAAACAGTAAGCAGCTGGCATGCCTACTGTTTAATTACACAACAGCCTCATGCAGGAGGAACATTCTCAAGCCTGGAAGCTTATGCTCAAGCACTGATTATGCCCAGTATCGGATGCTGTTCACGGTCAAGAAAAACTTTTCAAATGAGGGGGAAAAGAAAGAAAACAGACAAAAAATCCCCTCAAAGCCTACCAACACACACTGATCTCACAGCCGCTATGTGTTCCCTACATTTTCCTACGTGGGAAGACAAGCACATTCATGAAGAGGCCAACACACTGCAAGTTTTAGCAGAAAACTATGTTAAGTGAATGATGATGCCACTGATGCCAGCCAGGAACACGGGAGCCACCAAACAGCACCAGCTCCTTGTGGAGGAAGCACCACAACCTGCTGCATGTTCTTCAGGTCCGCGTGTCCAGCGCTTGGACGGAGCTTCCCGTTTTTTTTTGCTGCATTCCTGATCGGGGCGCTCCCTCTGCTGGCCCGCACGGCGCTCGCACCCCGCAGCATCACACAGGCGGCTGCAGGACCCAAGCTGAAGTATTTTTGGCTTCAAGGCGAAAAGTGAACCCCAAGCTCTTGCAGATACAAGCGCTCTCTCACACATAGAACAGTAAGCTTTAGCAGTGAAAAGCCACGAGAGTTTCTTCAGCAATCGTGTGTAACGCACTCATTGATGTCCCATGCCACACAAGCACCTGCGATCTGCCCCCCAATGTTAGAGCTTTAAAATAAATGGTTGATTTTTTAAGGTCTTAAATGGCTGATTTTTTGAGATCTTAAATGTCCATTTAAGACCTCATTTGGTCCTCATTTGAATAAGGAAACAGTGACATGTTTAGACACAAGTCACACTGAGACTTGAAAAACTAAAGATTTACAAGAACAACTAAAACCAAGAGCATGAAGGAGCATCAAGTGTTTTGTGCTTGTTCCTTGCTCTTGTAAATACTAAGTACCTTTATTAAGTTTTATTAAACTTAATTAACCTTCATTAAACAAGTTTTATTTCATGCAATAATCAGAACAGACTGATAAAAACAGAATCATAACCCTTAGGTTACTCTCAGATGAAAAACAGGACTGTTCTGATAGGGGAATGTAATTTATTAAGGCAATCGAATTCGAAATATTTATTGGTTTTGAATTAGTAAAGCTTCAAGGACAAGTGTGGGCAACAGGGCACTTACCTTACAAACGGACATGATGTTAATGTTAACCATTTTGTCAATTGCCTGCAAGAGAAAAATTTGGATTTATTTGTTATTTGATCAATATTTTTTATTTGTTCTTGCACGTGCCAAGATGATACATTAAATACTTCACTTAGATCATCCACATTTGCTCCTTTCTCCTCCTACTTTGATATCAGGAGCAACGACAAACTTTAAGAATACAAACTCTGAATTGTCCTTGGTCAAGTTTTGGTTTTGACAAAGCATTCTTTCTAATAAAAAAATAACACAGATTTATCACATAAACAATGTCTTCTCCTGCAGTTATCTGTACTATTCCAGAACTGTGATATACTGATATTTTAAACACGTTCACCATAAACCCCTCAAATTTAAGAACGTATTCTTTGACTATATTTTCTCTTCAACATTTTATACCCCCTGTACTTAGTTTACTCATCAGATAAAAACTGTTCTTCTGAAAAGTACTATGTAGCTTATTGGGAGGTAAACCAAAAGCACAGGTACATCTCCTAATGCTTTGGTCAAAGCACAAAGGCAGAACAGACAAACACTTAGTTGTGGGTGTCTTTAGATACAAAAAGCAGCCACAAGGGAAAGCATTCAAGCCCACAGCTTCCAAAAGCCGCAGCGAAACCAAGAGCATCCCTAAACGAAGGCAGAATTACAGCAGCTACGGTATATTTAAACTCATTACAGCATTCTAGCATACGTAGCTTCCATTCACGTAGCTGCTTACCTCCTCTGCAGAAATACCTCACTAGCTAAAAGGAATCACAGAACAACAACGTCCAGATGAGATCATAGAGAAGATGGGTCAGATATTGACATCAGAGCATCTGTCTAAAATAGATACACTCCTCTGTACTTCAATTTATGTATTACAACATTATAGGAAAAAGTCCAGGCTGCCATCAAGTAAATTTTGCTATGCTACTTAGATCCTCTTTGCTTTTTGAGCCTCTAATTTTAAATTAAAAAGCCCATTTAAGCAAGTACCTTCAGCAAATCTTTGGTCACCCTTTAGTCATGTACGTTGATTGATTAGTGCTAGCAATGAGAATCCCCAAGGTAACACAGAACACTTACGTTATCCAGGTCTGGAATATCAATAAAATATTCAGGATAGGCATACGAAGTTCCCACGTTGTTGACTGAAACAGAAGAAACAAGTCGTATTGAGAACAGCTGGATGGTATCTGGCTCCTGACACACTGATTCATGAGAGTTTTCAAGCACCAGATTAAACATGTTGCAGTCAAACATTCTAGCTCGATGCAACAAGTTCCCTCATCTGTTAATACACTTATATGCACAACTGGAAACTGAGAAAGAATAGGAAAGCCCTTTTGAACACCTAAATATTAATAGTGACGTCTAAATCCTGGCACATTTAGCCCAATGTCAGGGCAGACTGTTTAAATGTATAAGATGGAGTCATAGATGGAGTTGAGCCCCAAACACCTGCCAGTACCTTGCAACATGTTATGTGAAACTGTTTAAACAATGTCCTTTCAAAAATATTTTTAAAAAAGAGGAAAAAATAGAAAAAAAAAAATCACAGAGCAAGTTTCCTCAACACTTTTTTGGGACGCTTCTCCTCTTGCCGGCACATTCCAAGGCCTGCAGACCGGGAGCAGCTCGGCATGCGAGTCATGGCCCTGCCGAGGCCTCTGTTCTGTCCCATCCGGGTCGCATCCCGCTCTCGGCGGAGGGCAGCCCGGGAAGGGAGCGGCTGCTCCGGGAGCCTTGGCATGCAGGACGGTAGGTGGCAGCAAGAGGCCGGGCTGCGGCGCCGGAGCGCGGGCGGCTCGAGCGGCCTGCGCGGCGGGACCAGGCGTCGCTCGCCCGGCGCACGGGAGGCCGCACGTCCCTCACGACCGCGGCGCACGGAGCGGCCTGCGCTTCTCGCAGCCATGCTCGGCCTCTCAAGACGGTTTCTGGCTCGCCTGCACTGTATTCCAAGACTCAGCGCATGGAGATTCACCACGGACAAGTGCTCACCCCCACACACGCCCTTGGGATCTGGGCAATCTTTGCCTATTGGCAGCATCTAAAAACCAACCCAGAGGCAGCATTAATTGCTCAAACCTCTTTTTTATATCTTATTGTTTTCAGTGCATCACTGGAGAGCAGCAAGGCTTTGCTCTCAGACAACGAACACTCATTCTCTAATCTCCACACAAGTAGTGGAAAACTTCCACTGTCATTAGGAAAGAACACAGCTCCATGGTCACAGTTTCTTCAAACTTAATAAGACATACTGATTTGGAGACAGAAAACACACACACGAGCAAATGGGATCTCTGTTTCCTAAGGATCTGTTGCTCATCTTACGCAAGTGAGTCTTGTGACATTCGGTTGCTGTGGCAACATTTTACATTTATATAGTGTCTTATTATGCCCCAGAAAATCCCCAAGTGCTATTTACACACACATTGAACGCCGCTGTTCAGCTCCAGCTGACAGGCACACGTGGGGAATGGGGTAAGAAGCAAGGTCAAGAACATTGGTGCATTCTCTCTACTTGTTGTTTTTTAAATAGCCTCTACACCTCTGCCAAAAGCTACCATTTTAACATCCAACCTGTAAGATATTTAGGTATCTAAAGAAATTCACCATGTGCAGCAAATGTACAGGAAAGCCCTGGCTGAAGTTCATAAGCTTCATTCAGAGATCGTCTCAAGTGACAGCTTCTTTAGCCAAGATCTCTTTGTCTATTTACAGGAGCCCCTTATAACACGTGTTAAGTTTTAACTCTTAAATAATCTTTAAAAGCATCAGAAAATGATGACAGCAGGGTCTTGGCAAACTCATGGAAGACATTTAGTATATCAGGGAATAGATTAAACTTCAAAGGAGAAAGCCTAATCTTGCCATTTCAAGAGTAAGCCAAAAGAACTTCTCCTATTTTTGAATGAAAGCGTTTTTCAGTCTGTCTCCATAGAAAGAATTTTGGCTATGAGCAGTGACAGTCTGGGGACAATCCTGGGCGATTCCTTCAAATTCAGCATATTTCATGACTCATGCTACAGAGATTGTAACACAAAGCTCACACTTTCTAGAAACTGGATGCCAGACACGTACCCTTCCAGCTTAAGCAATCTTTTTCTCCCATATCACATTTTGCTGCTGTTTTCAACTCAAAACAAATATACCTATGTATAGTTCTCAGTCTGTATAGGTATACTTTAACTGGACAGCACAAGATGTTAAATTTATTTTGAGTATCAGTGATTTAAGAACAGCAGGGAAAGGATTTCCCACCTCTGCCTGTTTAACATATTGCTGCAGCTAGCACATGTTTGAAGTCACTGACAGACGCTGTTTTGAACACACAGCAAAACATTATGCAAACTCTTTTAGCCTTCCTACATGGGTGAGGAGAATCTTCCAAATAGGAAGTTTACAAGAACTTCAGTCTGTAAGTAATTTATATAGCTGCAGAGAATCTAACTCACAAGAAGTTCAGTCTCGTGCAGTATATGTGAAGATTCCCGTGCCTAAATACAAGACTACTGCAGATAAGCAGCTATGCTACCAAAAACTCTATCATTCTAGGTGAGAACCAAGGAATAAAATGCACACTAACCCAAGTAGTTACCAGTGTGGTGATGTTTTCATTTCAACCCATATTTTCTCATGTAAATGTGCAAAATGCAGATTAGCAAAAGCTATATACTGGGTTGTAACAAATGCTGAAGAACTTAAAATATAAGGCACTAAAGCATGAAATTAATTGTCATTAAAAAATTAAGATACTGTCTTTCTAGAGTAGCCATAATCTGCGTCAAGAAATGAAATGGACAAGTGGTTTCAATAATACAGCTACAGCTGGGGAGTAAAGCACTGACTCAGGGACACTGATGATCTCAAGCACAAGGTCTACTAAAATGGCCAGTGAATATTCCCACTAATTAGAAGAGAACACTGTAAACACTCACTGGTGTTGGCTACAAGAAGAAAAGGAACTCCACTAGAGAATACACAGCTCCTGAACATTTAGTTGCTATATTTTACTTCTAGTTATTAGGTTTTTAGTCAAGTTATTCCCATAAATAAAAGACAGAACCAGGCTCTCCTTGGGAAATGTGTTTGGTTTTCTAAGCTTGGCCAAATCTCCAAACCCATTCACTGCTCTAGTTCCCTCTCTGGACAAGACTATAAGAAGTCAGAATTGCATGATTCTGTATATTCATTAGAGCCTTATGATAGTTTAATAAAAACAGCTTTCAGTTCTGAGGTGCACTTCACAGTAAAAAGCTTGTTAGCATTTTGAGATATTTAAGTTGATTTACTACTATTCTGCGTGACAGGCAACTTGGATTCTTACATTTGAGTTGATTTTGACAGGACCGATTAAACATTAATTCTAATCTTCAACGCAACTGCTTCTTTGCAATTTATTTCCCTCAGAGAAAAAAAATAAAGCATTCACATTCACAGTTTTGCTATTAATTTTCTTTACTCAGAACACCTTGTGGAGATGCACCGGCAGTTATTCCTCTTTTTGGAGGATTTGAACTTTTTCAGCACTTAAATACTGGACGTCATGAGTTGCACGTACCACAGTGTCTCAAAAAAGTATTAGGGAACATTTTGGGCTTTATCCTTCAATGAAGTTATTTTAAAAATGAGTTCCAGCCCCAATTAGTTGTCTGGAACAAGGACCTGACAAAATGGCATGCACATCTGAACTACAAGTCTTTAAAAATCTCAAGCCTTTTGTTCATCATTGCAGGTTCTCACCCCTACATACAGAAATGTAGAAATCTAAACTAAAAACTTTTCACAGAATCACAGAATGGTTGAGGTTGGAAGGGAGCTCTAGAGATCATCTAGTCCAACCTTCCTGCTCAAGCAGGGACACCCAGAGCACGAGGCACAGGGCGGCATCCAGGTGGGTTTGGAAGACCTCCAGAGAAGGAGACTCCACAACCTCCCTGGGCAGCCTGTTCAGGGCTCTGTCACCCTCACAGTGAAGTTCTTCCTCATGTGCCTTTTGAAGCAGGAGTGACTTGATTCTACATTCTAGTGATTAAATTTCAACAGTGGTATAATTAATAGTTAGCAGTTTTCCCACAGGGCTTCACTGCTAAGCTGAAACGAAGTACCTGGAGCTTGCTTAGATTTGTGCAGGACATTAGGTCAGGTAACTGCGCGTGCAGTTTTGAGCAAAAAGGAGCCCTCAACACCACCAGAACATGTTAAAAATATTAGGCAGGCAACACAGCCCCTAGAACCTAAGCTCGTGTGCAAGCACCACCTTGCGTGTGTCATAGGTACCCAGCAAACAGTGACCTGGTTTAGTGAGGCTGTCTACCAGCTTTCGGAAAGGACTTCCAATGCACTTTAATATGGGAAAAGGTTAGTTGGCACATCCAGACAAAAACCTCAGTATGAAAGATGGAGAGATCAGATACCAACCTAGAACGCCAATCTCCAGGCCTTCCAATCCCGCTTTGATTCTACTGTAAATATCTTCTCTCTCTCCGAAGTCCGCCACAATAACCGTTGTTTCCACTTTGTACTTCTCCTCTAGGGGGAAAAAGAAAGTTTAAAAAGGTTGCATATTCAAATGTTAAAGATATGTCTGTTGATAGGGCTTACAAAAACACTAACAAGTAGATAATATTATGCAGTAATATTTTCATTTCTTCAGTCCTTCATTTCATCAGTCCTTATTTTTATATGAAACCATACAGTCTGCAACAATAAGCAAATTCTGTCAAGAACATTCTAAATTCTCAAATGATTCAGCCTATTTGGTTCATAAGAGACCACAAAGACACAAGAAAACAAGTTACACACATGCACACAGTGTTCAAGTACAGCTCGACAAGAACTTTTCCAGCTTAAGGAAAACAACAAATGAGTTGCTGCAGACCAAACAAAGCACTTGTGTGTATTTTGAATATTCACTATCTTGAGCATAACGACCAAAGGAAACATATGTGTGAGCAGGAACAGCAGAGCTGCAAGTCTAATGGTTCCAGCCCTCCTGAAATACACTGTCATCGTCGTTCTTGGCTGGCCAGGAAAAACACATAGGGACAAATATATTTTGAAGTGGAAAAGCATTAAGAATGTCTCCTATGAGAAATAATGCTGTCCCCATCAAGCTAGATTCAGTGCATGTAATTAATGTCCTCTCAGACTCCGACAGCACGAGACGGTCACTCGGCACTGACGTATCCGGGTGTTCTCCCACACCTAACCACCACCCTGGTGCCAGGGAAGCCGCATCCACCTCGAGAACCATTTCCCAGCACTTCACCCCCACGGCCATTCATAAAAGCAGTGTCAATTTAAAGGAGAAGAATCATTCACAAAAAGATTAGAAGCAGCCAGATTCCCGTGATGCTCTTTTCCATTCAAGGGAAAGCAGCGACTCCCCTGACTCCCTCCTCCATTCATGCAGAATCATGAATCTCCCCAACGCCGGCTCCGCCGGCCGCCCCGGCCCGCTCCCCACAACGCCCCTCATGGCACATGAAATGATTTTCCTTCCCCTCTCCCCACCCTCGGCCGCCTCATCTCTCATGAGCAGCTGCATTGTTTGAAAATCCCCTGGGAGATGTTGCCATGTCAAATGACGACGTAAATAGCATTAAGCCCCTACTGCAGCAGCGGGCTTGCGATCACGTCAGGAGAAGATCAAGTCCAACGTGTTTTTTCCCTTTTTTTTTTCCTAGGGGGAGCATTGGGGGGTGGCGAGGGGAGCAGGGAGGTTCTATTTTTGGACACAGCTGTTCTAATATTTAACACACACATCTGAATTCTTACAGGAGAGTGAATTTAAGGCAACAGTACATCAGATGTGTGCAAGGGAGCCGGGAGGGCAAGAGCAGGAGCTGGAGCTTTTCCGCACCCATGCCATTTGCTCATGTTTTACAGTATCTGCAGCTGCCTCCGCTGATAGTCAGATGCCTCATTAAATCCGAGTTTTTTAAAAGGATTCCTCCCCTCCTCCAGATCACTCGGTTTTTACTGGCCCCTTTAAACATAATGCTCATTAGGGTTGCTACAAATTTATCCAAGATTTTCTAAATCATTAGAAAAATACAGGAAAAAAATCTGAAAACCTAATTCTACATATATTTTAAAATCCTCACACCACTTGCACCATAAAACCCATCGGAAAGCCAGTTAATACGAGTACCCTTACACTACCCACACGAGACACCTATGGGGACACGCAGCACCTCTGCAGCCTGGGGTCAGGCAGCACCACAGATGCCAAACACGAGCAGGGAGAAGCCCTGGGCTCCAGGGCCGGCCCGCACAGGCTCGGGGCACCGCGGGGCTCTCCTGCCCGCCAGCTCCCACACTCCGGGCAGGCTCCACGTCTCCCGATGCTGCTCGGGGATTACACAGCCCTGAGGAGCCCCTGCCCGGCCCCAGAGGCTGCAGCACAACGTGGGTCACGGCGCCAGGGAAGGATAAGAAGATGGATCTGCCAAAACGGCTCTGGGTAAGTGATGAGGCGAGCGGTAGCACCGAGTGGCCCCATCACAGCCCCTGCCCTCAGGCACCGGGGCTCAAGGGTGCTCTGCCCTGCAGGAGCAAGGGGACAGGGATCTCCCGGGATCCCAAGGAGGATTGGGCTGCCCTCAGGCAGCCTAGCAAGCACAAGGACACATCCTTGTTCTCTCGGCCTTTCCTCTATCCTGCTACCTGGAAGTGGACAGGCCTCTTCCTAAGCCAGGGCATCAGCAGTGACTGGACTGTGCCCCACCCAAGGACAAACAACCTGAACCTTGTGCAGGAGCTTTCAGCCTGCAGCCCCTCAGGGACTCTGGAGCCTCAGGCAGGGCGGGCAGGAGAGCAAACCAGCTGGTGCAGGCAAAAACTCCAAGATCTGACAGGGCTGATATGGCCAGAGTGTCCAGGGTGCGGGGTGACCCTCGACAAGCAAGTCCAAAGATCTGTAATTGCAACCAGTATTTCAACTGTCCCGCATTAGCAGGGGGCTGAATACTGCAGCACCGAGTTACCAGTGATTCCGCAGCAGCCACCACCTACCTCTTGGGTCTCCAACTTGGAAAAAGGTTCAGCAAGTCTCCTTCACATTCCCAAGATCTGACATACCATTGCACTGATGATCATTCTCACGCTCCTTTTCTCAAATTCCAAGGAGAAATTAGTACTGACCCTATAAGTAGATTTAACCTCCATTTCCACTTGACCAGCTACTCTACATGGCTTGTTCTGACCCTTAGTCAAGGTTTCTAGTAACTGAGCAAGAGAGCAACTTGGCGCAACAGGAGATTGGTGGTCTAGTAAGAGACAGCATCGTCTTCAGCAGTTTCCTCCACAAGTCATCTAAACACTCTTTCATTTGGCAAACAATGTCATGCACAAGGAAAGTCCTTACAAAACATTTCCATGGCTGGGAGAAGGTTGAATGAACTAACAAGCAGGTGGGCTGAGCTCTTCAGCAGCCACATGGGCCTCTGAACACTCAGCCGGGCACCCCAGCCACTCGTGTATCCTCACAATGTGGACCTCGTCACACAGCACACGCCAGAGCCTCTGCTGATGCCATCTAGGGGGCCTAAACCAGCAGGCAAGGACCAAGGAACCAGCGGAGAAGAACGCTGGAGACGACAACACTAAAATAAGCAAGGGTTGAAACAAGCACAGCCCAAGGTTTGAAGGAGGCCTTCAGAGGTCTGAAGTTAAGACCGTTCTCTTGTGGATCCTTAGACATTTATCTCTCCACTTGGTATCAAAGCCCCAAACTCATCTACACGTTTTATGTGGCAGTGATGCTCCTGGATGGGAAATTGGCAGTACAGCACGCTCTAGGCAAAGACTCATGGAAAGCACTTCTTGGACATGTGCACCTTCCTCAGGCAAAGCAGGCATCTGTTACTTGGATCAGAGGATGATATAGATGTTGTACAAGACAAAAAGCCAAAACAAGCTTCCGCAGAAGATACTGACAGAGACTCTTTAAAAGACACCGAGAGCAACCCAAGAAGAGAGTCAGAGCACATCCCAGGCATCACCCCGGCCAGCATCCACAGAACACACAACAAATACAGCAGAATACAAGGCGCGTTACAAGATAAAACTGCTCACTTTTCCTCAAGAGGAATGGAACATACATCCCTACACAGCATAGGATGAGAAGGACTAACAAAAACAGATGTGCTTTAGCACAAACTTCTCATATATAAACACACACACCATCAGAAATAAACATTTTTCTGAGTGATTACCCATAAAAACACTACTTGGGTATCCCCAGAAAGGGGACTTGTAGCAGTGTCTCTAACATTGTTAGGGCGCTGTTACTTAAAGAGAACAAAGACTTAAGTGGCCATTCTATGTTAGTCCACAAGTCCACCTAGGCAAATACTCACTTTCCTGTGGCAGATCCCAAGAAACGGAGCACAAAACCATCAGGGAAGTGCACAGCAGTATTTCCTTAACTTGTTACCCCAAGCTCCAAGACTCAAGCGCCAACAGTTTCTTACTCAAACTTCTTGAGCTGGAAGTGTCTGTCTGATGCTCTTTAATAGAGGCTTTCCCCGCTCTTGTACAACCACTTTGCACCTTTCCCAACTTCAGCGCCCACTGCACCCCGCAGCAACCAGTTCCACTCTGCTGTGGAACCTGCCACGAGCAGAACTCATCGAATTGCAGGACTGGGTATTCATGCTCACGCCAGTCGATCCATATGGTTCAAGTTTTGATTTGCTGTTTCTTCCTCAGTCCTCCCTAACAACATTTTCCTTCCCACTCATGTCACTACGACTTGATAGTGCATTGATACCGGATACTTAAGTGGCAACTTATTTTCATTCTTTCTGAGTCAGAGGATACCCAGAGACATTAACGTTTCCTTCTGCTCCTTTTCCAGTCTTTTCAATTCCCTAAATCAGACTTCCTGGAGGCATCTTCTAGTATTTTTCAAAAACTTGAATTTGCCCCTTCCTGCTTTAAAAAATCTTATTCCAAAAATTTTCACAAGCTTTGGGAAGGTGGAAAGGAAATGAGGGGAGACAGAAAGGTGAAAAAAAAAAAAAAAAAAAGACACACACCCCCATCTTCCTTTTTCCTTATATTTTCTGACTAAGAGGTCCCTCACTATAAGGAATTTAAGTACACTTACTTTTTTTTTTAAAGAATAATAATGCAAAATGCTGTGTCCAGATACTAATAATCTTCCTAAAATCCTGTTTCTTATTTTTATTCTGCCTGAAGTCTATGGAAGTTTTAACAAACAAAAGTTTGATTAGAGCCTGTCTGGTATTTTAAAATGAAAGTAAGCTGGCAAGCTCGGGATGTTCATTAAAAGGATCCTCATGTATTCATGCATGATTTAAGTCATCAATATTTCATAGAAAAATAATACCTGCTTACGCAGATGTGACATGACTGTTTCCTTGCCAGGGCACAGGAACCGCAAGCACCAAGACCCTTTAGCGGGACATTTGTGCCCGAGAGGCCCTGGTCATGTTGTGAGGGGAGGCAGCAGCCCCACATTCACCACGAGTTGGGCCCCAGGAGCCGGAGCAGGACACGGGGCAGGGCACAAACCCCTTGGCCGGGGGGCAACCCGGCCCAACAACACTCATGGGGCTGAGCACAGAGGCAGGGCAGGGTGGGCAGCCCCACGGCACAGAGCCCCAGCACCCCGTGCAGTGGGTGAGCAGACGCCCATTCCCATCTGTAAAGCACCTAGCTGCAACCCTACCAGGTGAGAGGAAGGCCAGGTCTGTTTAATTAAGTCAAAAGGCTGGAGTTTGGTTTGTGCTCATTCGCAACAAAGATCCATGTCATACCCTATCGCTTGCAGCCTAGCAGAATGACTGAATGCTTACATATAATTTAAAAGAATTTCCTATATTAAAATACATTTTTTAAAGCATATGTGTATGCATGCATTTGGTCA
>JAUBOD010000560.1:7454953-7468686 GCA_032353885.1 Nothura maculosa
CGAATGCACCTGGTTCACAGGACTCTCCCAGAGGGAAGGCAGGGATGCCAGGGAGCATCCAGACCATCCAGTATGGGCAGCATCCTGAGCAGCGAGGAGGAGGAAGCACCACCAAACCTGAAGGTCTCCCACCCACAAGGGCTGGAACGGCTCCGGGTGAAACAGCCATTCTTCCATCAAGTGATTAACAGTCATCGCAGGACATGAGTGAGCTCAGGTCTATTTTAAGAACAATTGTTTGACTGCCATAAGGAAGAGCTTAAATCCACCTCAGGAGCCCCCAAGGGCAACACCTAAGCTGCTACTGCCTTTGTTCCCAGCAATCACCCATCTCACATACTGTGATGTTAGACCAACTGCAGAGAGCACGTGAACCTGAACAGGAGGAATGAGACTGTCCAGCTAAAACCTAGCAAGGGCTGAAAGCAAAACTCAGCACTGCCCAATTATGCAGACTATCCTAATCCTTCAGCATATGCCACGATGAACAAGGTATACATTTCAGAATTCACTGCTGTCAAAAGCACGTACTAAAAGCCTAGTATGAGTCATCTCTTTGTGCTCAGCACAGAGAATGATTTAGGAAAGAAAGCAGAAATACCTGGATAGACTGGCTGCGAGGGCTGTGACCACTTCCAGCAAGGTTATCACTTGAGGCCATAAGAAAGTATTTGATTCTAAAACAAGTTACCTGGTTACGACTTCACTTTGGATGTCTCTGCACTGCAGAAAGCGCCGAGACTGAACGTGCCTAGAGATGCAGCAACCCAGCACGCAGCTCCTGCGGGTCTCCACGCAGCCCGTGCTGCTGCATGTACAGAACGAAGCTGGGAGACGCTTCGTGTTGACCCACGTTACTAGAACAGTGACATCTCTATGGTCACTGTGGTCACTGCGCTGCCCGGAGCGCCGCGGACACCGGCGCACGTTGCAGCGGTGCCTTCAATCCTGCCAGCACAGCAACGAGCAACGCAAGGTTGCTTCCAAACCAGCTGAAGGGGCAAAGGCTGAATGAATGTCATCTGCTTAGAAAGGATGCCCTCCACCACACGGCTACATCGGTAGAAAGGAAAAGATTGCTCTGGCTGGACACGCTTTGCACATCATCAGAACCTATAACTATACCACAAGGCACCACAGTGCAGTTTCCATTCTAAAAACACGAAAAGCAGATGCAGTCACACTTCAAGCAAACCAATAAACCAAAATCACAGGACCTCTTTGAGTAACTTAACTTTTAAGGGCACTTAAATGCCCTGAGCCTGCATGTTAATCATCACTGTTAGCTAAAAAGCCCACCACAACCTAGCACAGGACAACCTGTTGGGGTTTTGACTTACAGACCATACTCCAAAGGACTGGCACTGAAATTTGTTTAAAAATGCTGCAAAGCCAGGCCAAAATAACACAGGCACCTGCTTCCTCGGGACAGCAGCTCATAAAATTATCTGTATTAGGTACACAAATCACTTTACTTATGTCCAAGCACGACAGGAAGGGTAATAGAAAAGTATAATCTTGGAGGTTCCTTTACCCAGCATGATTATGCAGAGAAACCTGTTTTACAATACATGGCTCCCTCTTTTGCTTATCACAAACCCTACACACAAGACTACATGCCTCCCTTTATCTTGACACACTCTACATAAACTAATAACCTCACATGAAATCTTCTTAAATAAAAGCGATAGCAATTCTTGGGTGTTATGGTTGCAGCCTACTCTGGTTGGACTATCATCTGTCAGCATGAGACACGAGAAGTCTTTTTTTGTCTACCTGACCCCATACAAATATCCATGTTAATTTATGCTTAGAATTCTTAAGTTATTCCCCCCCCCCTTTTTTTTTTTCTTTTTTTTTGCATTTTAACCATATACTACAAGCTTACTGAAAAGTAATCACAAATATAGGTTCTTAAACACATTAATACTTTCCCTATATTCCCACAATTATCTATTCTCAGCTCAAGGGAACATACAATCCATCTTCAAGTAGTTTATCCACATACATCAAAAAAATGGGAGTGGGGAAGAGGAGGGCATTGATCCTCAATAAATCTGTGTGCTTAGTGATACAATGAGTAGTAAAGAACATGCTTCAAACAACTGTGAATTCCAAAGAAACACCCATCTGGTTCAAGCCCAAGAATGAAACCTGCTGGAAGCTGAGCAAACTGCAGGCAAGTAACTGCACACTCTACCACAACTTTAGACACCAGCTACTATTGAGACAGTGGTTGTTCTGGGCTGATATGGTGGGTGATTCTTATTTAAGAATGCACCACGTATGTAAGTTCCTATTGCAGAATTAAACGCCGTCCTCGGAAAGCAGCTAAGGACATCCATAAAATTGGTTAGCAAAGCCTTTTACCTATAGGTCTGTTACATTTGCACTGTGCACAAGAAGCAATTTTTGATATTCAGGCTTCATATATCAGCACATATGAAATTCACATGCAATTACCTTCATTTATATATAAGCATACTTATGAAGTTTAGTGAAGAAGTTTTCAACTCACTGATTTCGCTGGCCACCTGGTCTAGTTTTTCCTTTGATCTGCTGATTAGAGCCACCTTCATTCCACGTCTTGCTAACTGAAACAAAAGGAGAGACAGAGGGATGATCATAAACTGTCTTTAAGAAAGCTTTCAGACCACAATGCTGCAAGTCAAGGCAAAGTTACCACCCATATTAATGTTTATATTAGCCATATTGCCCATAAGCAGGTTCAGAACATCCAGCCGAGGTATCTACTGTCACTCAAGCAGCTGTGCTGCAGTCACCCCAGCACTCAGGACTTCCTTCCTTTAGCAGTTTCACTCGGGAATGATTCAGGGTCCACCTTTACTTTGTACTAATCATAGGTAAAAAGGTTAATTTACTCATGCAGTTCTTTTCAGGAAGCTATCCATATAACTTAGGCTGTCATCAGAGCATATTCTGGTCCTCAAAACTGGTCCTCAAAACCTCTGCAGATTTGTAATATGATCTAACAATCCAATTTAGCAGCATCTGCAGCAAGACAGCTAGAGATCTGACTCAGCAATGAAAACAAACAATCTTTGTGACTGTTTTAAGTGCCTGTTCCAGTGAAAAGTAAAAAGAATACATCCACTTGACATCCACAGTGCCTAGTGACACTGCCCTTCAGACACTTAATACCTACACACAACAAGCAGGTAACTTAACTCACTCTCCCAACAGGACTCGTTCACAGCCTTAGAAAGCAAAGGGAATTGCACCTTAAACAACATCTAAAAAAGTAAAAAAAAAACACAGCATGGGAACTATCCAGAGGTGCCTGAACCTCTCCGACCTGTCTAGCACAAGGCACACAACACAGAGGGCTTCTCTCACAGAGGAGCACGATGATTTTCAGCCACCGCAGTTCACAGGCAATGCCCCGTATGGGCCGTATCACAAGGTCTGCATTCCACTAGCACAGGTGGTGGCTGTGCAGCAACATCAACAAGCCACACTTCTCACGAGCTTAAAATGAGAAGGAAGACACTTGCCCAAGAGCTACCAATGGCTACCAAGCTCAAGATTATGCACAACTCAAGCATTCAGTTCAAGAATATTATCTAGTATTATGAGGACAATGGCCTAAAGGGATGAATGAACACACCCACCTTTAGACAAGCTCCCTCCGACAGCTAATGCCTTCCCTTACTTAAATAAACTCTTTTCTGCTCAGGTGGGCAGCTATCTAATATCCAAGCTGCCTAACTTATTTTGGCCAAGAGAAGACAAAGTCATGGGAAAACTTCAATGCACTTTGCACAGTTGCAGGCTTGGGCTCCGGAGGGGAAAGAAAAGAAGGAGGAGTTCCCATAACCCTCTCCCATTTCATGGGATCAAGGCAACTAAGGCAGTTTACCTGAAAGTATCTTCCTTTGTAACATCAAGGACAACCTGACAATAACCTCCTCCTAAGTCCAAAATATGTGAGATGATCCCATCTCAGACTCTGCCAATAAAATAACCTCCTACCCCAGCCTCAGAAACAGGCTGCTTGCTGTGGCACCAACATGACTAAAGGCATCAGTCTGCAATGAATTTGACCAACCAATCTGGGAAGCTCCATAGAGCAGAAACCCCTGAGATGCTCCATAGGGTTGAGGCTATCAACCCCTCGCACGCAGTTTGCTTTTGCCCAGCAGTCTTGGGGTTCTGATTAAGTGGATGCTCTACCTTTAAAGAAAAGGCATCCAACTATTCAGTGTCTCAAACAGAAAGGAAGGCAAGCCATGGCAGTGCACGCTGTTAGCAGACACTCCCCCACATTTAGAGGGCCTTCCCAAAGGAAGCACCATGTAAGAAACTTCACAATGCTTCACTCACACCAAAAGGGAGTCCCACACTGTGGGAAAGGCATCTGAAGCCTGGAAAAGGATACAACCTTGCAAGAGGAAATTCCTACTTACAGAGCATGCAGAAACCAACATGGTCAAAAACAAAGGCAACCCAATACAGAGCATCATCAGGAAAAACACTAACATATAACATTCTTTCATCTCTTATCGATGACTGCATCAAATTTCTGACAAGGAGACTGCATTTCTCCCCTAAACTCTTCCAGGGGAGAGGTAATCTGCATGATGATCATTACAGCCACGAGTGCCCAAGCAGCTGCGTGCCAGTGACATTTACACTGCACGGAAGGGAATCCCAGGGAGAGAGGTAAGACTCCACTGGCAGCCTGACGTGCTGTCTCTGGAGAGAACTGGAAGTTTTTTATAAGTCATTTCAGTTATTTCATGACCCCGTATTCACTCCTGACTTCAAGTTCTTCATCCAACTGAACTGCCAAGGGATAAAACGTCTTATATTCTATAGCCTGAGAATGAGCATGTGTACCCTTGGGGTACTTGGTGCCTACAGCAACTACTAGCAGCAGAGCTGAATGAGTCAGTGCTCCCCAGGCAGACCTCACAGTTAGGCTCAGCTCTTTTTAACAGGGCATAAGGGGTCTGCTCCAAGGCACGCTCTGTCTTGGAGGCTCCAGCGGAGCAGAGCAAGCTGTGGTCTGGCTCTCACCATCTAACACACAAAGTCCAGACCACATCACCTAGTAGGTTCAGGCAATGAGAAGAAAAACAACCCAAAAACCCACATCCCAGAATACCCACACACCCCCACACCACAAGTCATCTTGGTGTGCCCAGAAACCAATCTCCCACGATGCTGAGGGGGTGTGTTCCACACAAGAGGACTTGGTCTCAGTAGCACTGTGCCCTGAGCACTGTGCCCTTGTTCTGCTTGGTCTCAGCACTTAAATAAGTGTTGCATAATTGGCTCCGGTGCCATGAAACTGGGATATCTGGCATGTACAAGCTGCCAGCTCCACATGAGAATCAGGTGCTCTTGATTTCCCACCTGTGCCATCCCCCTGATGCTGATCCAGTGGCACAAGGTGCTGTTTTCTACATAATACAAGCAGAGGTCCCTGCAGGGATACAGGGAAAATCCAAAGGGCAAAGCCAACCCTTGAAAGAGGCCGGTCTCCTGGGGGTCTCTGGGGAATCAAATATCCCAGGAGAGAGAGAAGGGTGGGGGGGAAAGGAATCTCTCATAGCTGATCTCTTCAAGCAGTGAGCCTAGTGTTTCAGAGAACACTTGGAAAGGTGATTTCTCCAATACTAATGCTGGAATTGGAAGTTATTTTTGCTGTGAACAGTTGTAGTCAGCACTGTCTGTCATAGTGTTCTTATGGATTTATATAGGCTAAAGTATCCGGTACTAACAGGCATCTTCTGTCTTGAACAATGAATCCAAACCAACATTTGGAGTCCATGTATCCAACAAGAGCCAAAATACAGTGTAAGAGTCAAATCCTAGATTTCAGCAACTTCCTAGACTGCAGAGTGTTACAGGGCGTATCATCGCAGCAGGAAACCCAAGCTTTGAGAAAGGGAAATTCTTTTAGGAAGTTTAAAGTGCAACTAAAAGGACTCGGTAAAGGCTGAAGTGAGAAGCCAAACGAAGGGAACCAAAGCAGGACATGCTCCTGGCAGTCACCTGCAGAGAGACAACTGCAGCTTGTCCTTCACCCACACATATCCCTGTGTTAGTGTAAGCTGAGAGGACACAACCTGATGCAGCCACGGAACCGCGTGCCACCATCCTTGCCAAGGTGGAGCCCCAAGCGAGGAGAATCCTTACCTCTTCCGCATAGGCTTTTCCAATCCCATCAGTAGCTCCCGTGACCACTGGAAAGAAAGACACAAATCCATTAGTTGCTTCATTAAAACACCTGTAATGGATGCTCACTAATAGGCTATTAAGGCACCCAGGACAGAGAGGGGACGCTCGGGAATCGTGGTGTAACTTGCAAATTCACTAAAGCTCTTAGAGAGCTCGCTAAAACCTTTCCATATCTAGAAACAGGAGGAAGAACAAAAAATAGGAGCCTTTTTAATTGTTATTTCAAAAGATAGTTTTAGATTCTTTTTTTCACACCAGTTTTCTAAGCCACTGTGCTTCCTCTAAAGCTTTGCAGGATGCGAGAGACTTTAAAGCCATTTCTCTAAAAATGTTTGTTTATGACTATTAAAACAGCTCTCAACTTAGTTTGGAGTATATACTAAAATAAGCCCATAGGTATCCTAAAGCCCATTAGCAACCAAAACCTAAATGTTTTGAGAATGAGGCAAGAGGTCTCAAATCAGAAAGCTGCTTAAATACTTCCCAGTAACCGAGACCCCTGTGTAAGCACCACACCAGCAGCACCTATAACCTGGTTACAACACACACATCGGAAGGAAACGGAGCTTCCAGAGCTGAAACCTCTTCACCTGTGGATGTGTGAAGCCTCAAGTCTTTCTAGGACTCTTCCTCACCTGCTGAGGAACCGAGTGACTCAACATGCCCTGGATTTGACAGATGGTTGCAGGGCTCCCACCACACCTGTGCCCGACCATCTCAGTTTGCTCCTTGAAGCACAAGCCCTCCATGCGGAATCTGTGTCTCCGATATTCCAAGCAAGCACATGGAGCAGCCCTTCCTTTTCCTCTCACCTTCCCTGCCACCATCACGTCACTTTGCTGGAGAATCAAACCCATCGTTAGGAAGATCATGCTTCAGGTGATGGGAAGAGAGCAAACACGTACCAACACCATGCCCAGTTACACTGGCAACAACATCTGGCCATCGCCCAGGGTGACCCAACCTGATCATCCTGGAATGGTCCTGGTCCAGGATGATCCAGCCTCTCCAAGAGCTTCGGTGGCTCTTGGACACAGGTTATTCCCTCACCGCACTTAGGGAGGTATCTAAAGAACAGCTGCTCCATTTCAACCTTAGAGATCGTTTCGCCTCCTTCCAGCCCTAAATCCAGGACCTTCTCCCCAGATGCCCCGGCTCCAGCAGACCTGCTCCCGAGTTGCTGTTCTCTCTCCCAACACTGCTGGCTGTCTGGCTTGCCGCAAGCACGGCTTGGAGAGGACGCTCCTTAAGGCAGGGACTTGGGAAAGCATCTGCAGCACTTCATAAGGGCTCAGCTGAGAGCAAGCCCAGGTTCCATCAAGGGTATTTACCTGATTTAGTGAAGCCATTGCTTAGTTAAATTGTAATAGAACTGGTTGAAGCATGAGACTTAAGCAGCTGAAGATTAGGGATTTCAAACTAAAGTATGAGTAACAGGACATTTCCTCCCTTTTTGGGCTCTACTTCAAAGAAAGAGCCTGCCATCTACACACTAAAGCACCCTTCAGAAAAGAACTCTGGAAATTTAAACTAGTCTGGAACGGAGATACAGATGGGAAAAAAGGCATTATGAAATCCCATCAGCCAAAAAAGTGCTCGAGCCACCCCTAGGTAAAGGCACACCGAGCTGATACACACTGCTTGCTTCTGCTGCAGTTGCACATCACACGCATACCCTTGTTTTCCCCCATCAGAAGGGAACTGACTATAGATTTAACGCCAGTTTTTCACCTCCTCTTCTCCAAAGGCTCTAATCCCATTATGTTATTGGTGTCTCCGCTCTGAGAAGGGTAGCACTGGCTCCTGCTCCCAGCCACCTTAAGGAGCACACACAGAACAAGGCCTCCTTCGCAATGTACCATAGCCAGGAGAACAGGACTTGGAGGGCCACACGTCTCCCTCTCAGACTCTTCAAGAGAAGGGTCTAAAAAATTTTCATTGTGAGGTTTAACTTGTTGAATTACAAAACTGACTGTTTCTACCACCTTCATTTGTATCTTAAGTTATTATTTTTAGAGTATCTGCAATTATTTATGGAGTATCTGCAGACCATTTCTGCTTTAACATTTATATCCAGCATTTATACCAAAGGGAATAATACTCATAGTCTATATTCTTGAAGCACGGAGAAGGAGCTGGTATAAAGGTGCTAGCTGATCTGAACAACTCCACATAGTGAAGACAGAACCACCTTATCTCCTTCCACAGCTCAAAGTGGGTTACTTGAAACACACAAGCCACGGGCAAAGTGCAGGGAAAAAGAAAAACAGTTTGGGTAAATTTTGTGCATTACAGAGGCAACTGTACTCTTCATACTGGTTACACTAATCTCCAGTGTCCATTCCTGCAGACGAGTGTCATGATTCCCCATGGATAGGCAGGCTTCTCTGCCGCCCTGGCGCGCTGGGGCTGGCATTGGGGATGGATCAGGTTTTTGAGGTCTTTCTTCTGCAGATGGGGTCCAGCAAAGGGGCTGCAAGCAGCCCGGCTTGGGCACAAGGCAGAGAAGTCCACGCAAGTAGAGCCAGACTAAGCAATGCCCGTACACGCAAGCTGCACCACTTCCCAAGTGTGGTGATGCACATGGACCCAGCAGCCAAACTCGCTGTAGTAGCTTCCTATCGCAGCCATCTGTCGTCTCCCAAAGTCTGTTTACGAGCCCACTGAATAAGAGTTGTCTGAAGGGGAGCTTGTATGAAAGCATCGGCGGGCTTTTTTAGGCAACAAGACGACAAATAAGGAAACCAGCATATGTGCAAGTGAGGAGGGAGATTCGCACAGACACTTCAATTCAGAGGCAGAGGATCTGCATGAATCGGCCCTTGCAAACACGGCGCCCAAGAGGCAGCTCTTCCTCCACTCTATGGTGATGCTTTCTCACTGGTATGATGGGTTAGAGAAGGTGCATGGCTTTAGCCTCTAATAACAGCTCTCATTCAGTGATATAGGAAGATATCTATAGTTATTTTGCACACTCCTTCCAATTTATTCTGTACAAATCAAAACACCGGGCAAGGAGTGAGGAAAAACACTGGATCAAGTCTCCCGATCCCTGTTCGGCCTGGCCACTGACACACACCGCCCAAGCACAAGTGACCTCGAGCCTGACAGAGCTTCACGTGCGACAAAGTACAAACAGCGGCGCTGTACCAAGGTCTTGGAACAAAGAAAACTGCATGGGGTGTCATCGGCCCGCACTGCACACAGAGGTTATTCCTTGGCTGCATTAAGTTGAAATTTCAGTGAGACAAACAAATCAAATATATATCCATTTATGTTTGTAGACCAGATTCCACACAAGTAAGTTTTCTTTATATCTAGTGCTAGTGATTGGTAGAGGATTTTGAACAAATTAAGGATTCTCTAACACCAAAACATTTTCTCCCGAGCCAAACTCCCCTGATACTGCCTGGGGCATCCAGCACGAGCGCACTGTAGAGGCACAGGTGAGTGAGGGCAGCGCGGAGCCTGCAGTGGGGCAGGTGGAACACGGAGACATCAGACGAGCTCTCCAAGTCCCTCCTGCCCAAAGGGCTCCCTCGAGTTCAGCCCCAGCTCCTGTCCTGCTCACGCCGCAGCTTCGAGTGCTCCAAGAATCCACACATGGAGTGAACCAGAACTCGCTGCCCTCCTGCGAGATGGGGAGACAAGAGGGAGATGCAGGTACCCACAAGGAAACAGAGACAGATTTTGTCTGATATTCAGTAGTTTTGGCGTTTTACCATGGCCAAATCCAATGGCAGTGGGAAATGTGCAAAAACATAGTTGTTTGCACTGGAACATGAGCTTAAAATAAATTTTTACAATAAACCTAATGCATTTACTTCTGTTTATGTCATATCATGATAAAGCTGCCTATTTTCATCAGGACAAATAACTAAAGTGATGTCCCAACCTTCCAACGTCAGCTTGAATGTGGTCAGTGCGATCCTTAGTGCCTGTGCTAAATGGCAACAACTTCCCCATTATTAAAAACAAGTGAAACCCGCAGCACAAGCTACGTAACCAGCCAGTGCCTGGGGTTTCCAGGATGACTAAGATGCCCGAGGCCCGGCCTCCAGGAACCCTCCTCCAGAAGGCCCATGGATGGGGGAACAGGGCAGCACTGCCAGGAGTGCCCAGGAAGCCGCAGCTCATGGCCACACACGTCAGCACCAAGAGCTGCAGGGAACGAGCCCGGGCTCCCGTTTGCTTTCTGCTTGTGACAGCTGCTGCCCTCCCAAGGAAGAGGTGACCTAAAAATGCCCACCTCCTCCTCAGAAGCACTCCACGCGAGCTGCCTGCAACTCAAAACGGCACAAAGCTCACAAGCAGAAGCAGCAGCTCACCAAAAGCTGCCATGGCAGCCTGGTTAGCAAAGGAGGAGGCTTCCTAGGGCCTAGAGCATCTTCATCTGCTCCATATCCACGCAGGGCACCTTAAAACAGAGGCAAGGATGAGGCAGGACGCACGAGGCGCGTGCAGCCGCCTCCTCGCCTCACAACTGGAGTGGGCGGCAATGCCGACGCAGTGAGAGGCACCGTGAGGCACCATGAGGCCCTGCTCTGCTCCGCTCTGCCATGCGGCCCTGCTCCGCCCTGCTCTGTCGTCCTGCTCTGCTCAGCCACGCGGCCCCACTCCGCTTTGCCATGCGGCCCCGCTCCACTCTGCCAAGTAATCCTGCTCTTGTCAGCCATGCAGCCCTGCTCCATCACACCGTGTGGCCGTCACGCTCGCACGAGAGCAGATTCGTGACTCCGCAGTCCAAGGTCAGAGCGCAGCCAAGACAGGGCTCAGGGAGGCCGGGCCTGCCTGCCGGCGCGAGCCCGGCTTCCCACAGCGCGCTGGGCTCCTGCAGCGCCTCATGGCCGGCTCGGCCCCGCACCGCGACCCGCCAACAGCCCCAAGCGCTCCCCTCGCAGCGCCTACTGCTTGGGCGGCCGGCAGGGTGGAGCCGAGTGCTTCAGGCTCAGTTCCTATGGCCCTTTCAGACCTGCTCCTTGTTTCAGCTTAGCAGTTTTCGGGTCTCATTAAGGAGAGGGTGGCTTCCTTGTGAGGCAATCCTGCACAGCACTGCAGATGCGCTCGTGCACATCGCTGCCCTGCATGTCCTACCAAGGAGCGGCCTCCGACACCTCCTGCTCCGCCTGTGCAGAGGGGGCTCCTGCAGGAACCACACTTCTCCTGCCAAAAAAGCTCCAGATCCGGCCAGCGCCTCCCGGGGAGGGAAGCACCTCTCCCATCCCATCCCGCCCCGGAGGCGGCTGCGCTCTCAAAATGGCCCCTGCCGAGCGGCACTCGCAGCCAGTCCCTGTTCACAGGGCAGAGCGGAGCCCGCTCCGCATCCCGGGCACCACGCAGCTCTCCGGAATCTGCTAGGGAGCCGGGGCGCCCTGTTAAAGCTGCACAAGCTTCACGGCATGGCGAAGCTGGGCACGGGCTTCAGGGCGATACACAAGTGCCTGAATCCCCGGGATTCTTCCAACACAGTAAAGGGAAGCTGCGCCAAGGACACGGCAGCTCTTGGGGAAAGCAGGAGCTGGCAAGGGGGAGAAGGGACTATCCCTCCCTGGCACCAAGCAGCGCTTCATTTATTACACATTTATATAAATCACTGGCACTTGACCAACACGGAGCTTGCAGATTAGCTACAGCCAACAAAAGTACTTTAGTCTGCACTGGTTAAAAATATTCTACTTTTTGTCCTCAGCTTGCTAGGAACGGCTATTTTTAGCAAGGGCCCAATCAACCTTATCAAAATCAGGCATCAAAAATAGACTGGAGAAACACTGGAAGCAAACACTATTTTTAGCCGCTCCGTCTATTCCCTGCCGTTACCCACCGAATTCTGCCTGCACAGACCATGCACGAGTGCTTAGCTATTCTAGGCAGATCCTCGTCGTGACCCTTTTTTCCCTGAACACCTGAATGCAGAAAACACTCGATTGATTAAAGATTAATACAGCCGCAAACCGTGACAGCTGCCTTTCGTCTGAGTGCTTGTGGGGAGGGGGAAAACAGGGAATGACAGAGAGCTTGCATCAGTATTCCTCTTGGGGATCTATTACATGGAGAGAAAATTGCTATTTCAATTCCCTTTTGTTGCTAAAAATAGCAGCCCCAATTGATTCAAGCAAACAGGGCACCGGCTTAGCAGTGCCAAATTTAGCAAGCACTGAAGTCCCAAAGAGCGAACGCTAACGCAGGCGAACACATGCCAGCTCATATTTAACAAAGAACAAAGAAGATAAGCATGCCGGCTGCAAGTTAATAAGATAGCAGCAACTCCCTGCATTTATATTAAATAAAAACAGGGAACTTGCTGAAAAAATAAGACAAACTTCGCTTCCACTCCCAGTTTAATTTATTTAAATTGGAAATCTTATCAGGAAGATCATCTGTGCTTTATCTGGAATCCTAGAAATACTGCATCTTTCTTCGCAATGCAAAGTTTCCTGCTGCATTCAGGAGCTACCACCCAGCGGGCAGGCTCTGCAGAAATAGGCTACACAAAGGCGTTCAATGGCCAGAGTCCTTCAACAACAGCTTGTGTCCAGGGGCTGGGGTGGTGGGTAGAATATTCCATACATATTGCAGCACTGACAAGCTTTCATTTCCCCTAGGAAGGCAGACAGGAAGGTTTGGGGGGATTGAGACTTATCTAGATCTAGATCTTATCTAGACTTTGGAGCCAGAAGCAGCCTGGAGGTCCCAGACACCACACACCAGGGTTGGTGAGAGTCATCCTCAATGACTAGGCAGTATCACTGCCAACTGTTCTGAGGAATCATCTCCCAGTTCCATGGCTGCCTTTTTATCCACACTGCATGCATCATCGTCATCAAAACCTTCAAAATGCAACATCTTCAGCAAAAAAAAATATTTTTAAGCAGATTAGCAACATTTTAACTTTGAGGGGACCACTGAAGAAGGAAGCATTAACACAAAGTCTGCTTAAATTGAGGTAAGCCTATGCTAAAAGCTCCATCTTGCTCACAGTAAGACACTACCACATATGAGTTAGTGCATATTACTAATACTAGGCAAGAATTCCTCCTCGTCTGCTTTTCCCTCGTGAAACAAGCGGCAGATGCTACTATCACATCAAGCACCACGAGTCCAGGAAAGCACGTTCATATTCACATGGCCATCCAGACTACCACCTTGCATTCATCTTCTAGAGGCAAGAAGAATCAAGCAATGAGACTTTGGGGATCTGATAGCCCAGGACTGGCGCCATCTGAAGGCTTTTAGCAGGTTCACCACCAGGAGATGTGCTCAGAGATATTCTCTTTTTTGGAGGGAGGAAGAGTAGAGCCTCTAGGTTTGAAGTCTGCATATCTGCAAGAAGGCTCTGAGGAAGAAATCTCTAAGTTCAAGACTTTTTCTCCTCCTTTTAATATGTATTTCTAACGGGCAGAAAAAACAAAGTCAAGTGACACAACAACACACAAAAAACATCTGAGAATAAAAAGAACTTGGCAAGCCACAGGCATGCTGATTTGAACTCAAAGCTATAAAGTTCTTCGAACAAATTTAAGACAAAG
>JAUBOD010000560.1:7473899-7485068 GCA_032353885.1 Nothura maculosa
ACAGGGCGGCATCCAGGCGGGTTTGGAAGACCTCCAGAGAAGGAGACTCCACAACCTCCCTGGGCAGCCTGTTCCACGGCTCTGTCAAACGCCCCAACCTCCTCCCTCCGGAGCACAAATCCAGTACAGTCTGCTTAAGTGGAATCCATAGAGTCCACAGGGCTGTCTGGGGAAGCAGGAAGAACTACCGAGTAGTGACACACGGACGTCACTTGGAAGCTATATCCAGAACAGGGAATTAAAGTCTTCCCCAGATCCTAACTGCTCAGAAGTAGAACGGAGATTGAAGCGGGGAGGTACCTGGTTATATTTTATTCATTTTGGCTAGAAGCAACACTAAAACAAGCTGCACACCAAGAAGCCGGCGGCTGCCTTCGGGACACGGAGGTTCAAAAATGGGAATTCTGCAGAGGAGCTGAAGGAGCAGCAAGGAGCAGCTCCACGAGCTGCCCCAGCAGTGACGTCCAGCAGACCCTAGCCTGGGGCAGGGAGCACCAGGGGCATTTCCCAAGGCCTCTCCACGTGCACGGACCCAAAGCTTCCGCTCCCTACAACAAGTGCAGCAGAATTCAGAGGTCTCTGGCCCAAGACACAACGTAAGACCAACCACAAGACTCTTCATTGCTAGTCAAAGATCTCTGCAATCTCGCTCTAATGAATTTCAAATATCTAGATCTAATCTACCTAATATCTAAAATACCACTCGCTTGTGAATAGAAAACAGATTCGTCCAGGTGCCCCCCCTTGCAGGTCCAAGCACAATTCCTTGCACTCCCCACGCCACGCAAAGCTGGGGAGCGTATTTGTGCTGGGCTGGGAATGACTCGAAACCTTTTATAACATCTCTCTAAATAATACCATTATTTCTGTTAAAACCCCAGCCCTCAGTCATCCTGCAAATAGCTTCTCATGTGTTGAGAGGCACAAAGATGGCTTAGGAGTATATTTAACAGATAATGTGCTATTAAAAAGATGCAATAGCAACCATGGATAAAAGCTGAGGTAGCTTGCAAGTCTCTACCCAGCTGCCAAGATGTTACAAAGACAAGGATTAAAATGTAGAGAAGTGAATTGTACAAGCAGAATTATAACTCCTGAAGTCTTCAGAAAGGGAGTTACCTAATTGTGATGAGCAGTTACCTATTCATAGAGAACACCATTCATATATAAATACCTGAAGTTGGTGAAAAGCCATTAAACTTAGGTGCAAAAGTTACCCTGCTTACAACAAAATGAGAGGTACCCTAGACACGCTGCAATTCTTATTTATTTATTTGAAGAGGTTGACATTGTACGTTCTGGTTGATGAGGTAACAGTCTGTAGACAAGCACAGCGCTGTGCTAAGGGGAAATGAGCCGATCCCCTCGCTTCTGTGCACTGCGGCTAGCAACAAGAAGCCTAAATAAACTCCAACCAGAAAGGAGGAAAGGAGGAAAGAGAAAGAAAAGAGGAAAAGAAAAAAAAAAGAAAAAAGGAAAAGAAAAAAAAAAGAAAAAAGGAAAAGAAAAAAAAAGAAAAAAGGAAAAGAAAAAAAAGAAAAAAGGAAAAGAAAAAAAAAGAAAAAAGGAAAAGAAAAAAAGAAAAAAGGAAAAGAAAATAAGAAAAAAGGAAAAGAAAATAAGAAAAAAAGGAAAAGAAAATAAGAAAAAAAGGAAAAGAAAATAAGAAAAAAAGGAAAAGAAAAAAGGAAAAAGGAAAAGAAAAAAGAAAAAAGGAAAAGAAAAAAGAAAAAAGGAAAAGAGGAAAAGAAAAAAAGGAAAAGAAAAGAGGAAAGGAAAAAAAGAAAAAAGAAAAGAGGAAAAGAAAAAAAGAGGAAAAGAAAAAAAAGAAGAGGAAAAGAGAAAAAAGAGGAAAAGAAAACGGAAGAGAGAGAAAAAAAAGAGGATAAAAAGAAGAAAAGAGGAAAAAAAAGAGAAAGAAAAAAGAAAGATAAGGCAAAAAGGAAAGGACAAGGCTTCTCTCCGTCCCGCTGCCGCCCCGGGGCTGCGCGGCGCTCAGCAGCTCCCTCTAGGCGCGCGCGGCCGCCCGGCGCCTCAATTAAACCGGAGCGGCCATTCATAAAAAGGGGGCGCTTGGAGATGAAACAATCACGGTGCGGTTCAGAAAAACCATCGGATTTCAAGACTATCCTGGGTTTTGTCCCCCCCCCCCCCACATCTTGTCTATCCAGAATATGCTTATTTGGGAATGATGTTCCACAGACATCCCTTCGACCTGACACTCTTAATTACACTCACTTTAATTGGGTATTTCTAGCCACCATTCTGGAGGAGAAAGACATGAATGAGGTTAGCGCTCCATTTGGAAGGTAACAATTATTCCATAAGAAGCGCACTCAGCGCATTAACACAGCTTTCCCCCGTGCTGGAGAGTGAAGAGACCGCGAAATCCTGGGCTCCGTTATTTGCATCAGCACCCGGCGCAGCAGAGACGGGCGCGTTAAAGATTCATGGCAGAGCTCGGAGACAGCCGCGTTCCCTTCCCGTTTCTAAATAAGGAAACAGCCGCTGCTCCCTTCTATATTTCCCTCGCAGCCCTTGAAAACCTGCAGCATTATTCCCCCCCCATGGAAAACTCCCCAGATTTCCCCACAGAAGCGGGGCTGCCGTCGAGCCCCCGGAAGGCTGGCGCTGCCTTTGCTGCTTCCTTGGCCGCTCCCGGCGCTTCGGGCGGCACGTGGAGCAGCCGCTGTCCTTGTCACACGACAGGGCCCTGGTGCCTCCCGCCCCCGCATCCAGCTCCATTCACATCCACGCGGATGTCCCGTTTCCGCGGGGGCCGCCACGTGACTGCGGCCCTCGCGATTCACAGCAGGTCACACGGAGCGGGGCTGGCCCCGAATCATTAAGGAAACTTCACGGGGGGGATCCCGGCTCGCGACGCAGGAGCCGGCCGAGCCGCAGCTCTGCGGACGGGCGGCTTGGGAGCCAAAGTGCCGGGGCTGGGAACCGGGACGCGCCCCATGCCAGGCCCCGAGCACTGCCCAAGCTCAGCAGAGCGCAGCAGAGCGGGGCGCGTTATGTCACCTATTAGGTAACGCTGCGGAGCGCGCGGCAGGCTGCAGCGCGGCGCCACGCGGGAGCACCGCTGCCCACGCGGACACGCCGCGCCGCAGGAGGCGGCTCTGCTGCGGGCACGGCAGGTGAAGCCGCCTTAACCCTTTGCTGACACCAGCTCTTCCAGCCCAGGCACCCACAGGGAGCGAGCCCCGCGGGACAGGGGCGCTGCTCCCTCCCACGCCTGCCCGACCAGCGCAGCCCCTGACTAAAGCCACAAGCCAAAGCCAGCGCCAGCGCGGCTGGCCACGCTGCACAGGGGCCCCACGCCGCGAGACCCGCCCCACGAGGGGGCTCAGCCGAACACCGGGGGGCCAAAGCGGCAGGAAAACGCGCCGAGGAGGCGCCCGCCGCTGTGCGGGTGTGGGGCGCTGCTCTCTGCTCCTCGCCGCGCCCGCCAGGGGGCGCCGCGGTGCGGGGCGCTGCTCTCCCCTCGGCGCCGCGCTGCGGGGCGCTGCTCCCTGCCGCGGTGCGGGGCTGCTCTCCGCTCTCTGCCGCGGTGCGGGGCGCTGCTCTCCGCTCCTCCCCGCGCCCGCCAGGGGGCGCCGCGCTGCGGGGCTGCTCTCGGCCCCGCGCGGCGCTGTCCCCGCCCCACGCGCGAGGCGCGCGGGCCACGCGCGCGAGGCCACGTGCCGCAGGCCGAGCACGCGCCGCGCCAGGGCTCAGCGCTGGGCTGTGCTGGGACGGACACGCGGAGCAGAGCAGGGATCTAACACGCAGCTAGGGGCAGCCGCCCTTGCCGAGGTGCAGGTCCTACTATTGCTTTCCCCCCAATAAGGCTGTAAGAGTGGTTCTTCCACAAGATCAAGCCAAATCAGCTTCTACAGAAAAGCCAATTTTAATGGGTGTTTAAATAATAAACAAGTATGCTTACTCAGACCTACTTCATTTACTTGGACAGAATTTATACTGAAAGCAAGTCAAAAAGTAAATTTTTGTGTGTGGGGGGGAAACGCTCCAAGGAAACCAGTTTGACGTTTATTTATAACACATTCGACTTGCAGCAAGGCAGTTTAGGGAGCTAAATAGCAGAAAGCAACCTAGTTTTTGTGGGGCTGTCTCCTTAAGCAGGTCCCTGCAAAGTCAGCGCCAGCACGTGGCAGGCAGCAGAGCCCCCTGGCTCCCCTGTGACAGCAGCAGAGCCCCCCGGCTCCCCTGCACCCCTGTGACAGCAGCAGAGCCCCCCAGCTCCCCTGCACCCCTGTGACAGCAGCAGCAGCAGAGCCCCCCGGCTCCCCTGCACCCCTGTGACAGCAGCAGCAGCAGAGCCCCCCAGCTCCCCTGCACCCAGCAGCTGGATCAGCAGGTAGAGCCACACACTCTTCTGGCAACCTGCATCTCATCCCCAGGCCAACATTCATGAAGGAGGCAGTAAAGCGATCCCAGTGAGGAGGAACATGCTGAGCCCCGAGGCTGGATTAAACACCCAGACCAAATGAGTAAAAACCCCAGAAAAAAGCCAAAGCGCAGAAACAATCCAGCAAACAGAGGGCAAAATCAGAATCTAGGAGCCAGGACAAGAGCGCTGGGCACCAGAAGCCCTAACACACAGAACAGAACTGGGGCTACCAGAGCAAAGGGAGTGCGTGATCTGCCTGGTTTCTAAGCAGACAGTTGGTCTTGCCTTAAAGCGCAGCTGCCTTGACCAGGACAGGCACCTAGGCTCGACCTACAGCCTATCTGAGGGCACAGGGGACTATCAGGACACTCCAGCACCCAGCAGTTACTGGGCAGGGAGGCACATCCTCCTCCCGGTTGTTTCTTGCTGCTCCTGCTAGGGATCCAACTCACGAGCTGCCCTCAATCAGCTCTGCTCAATCACCCCCGGGTGGGAATCTGCTGCCGGAGGTGGGAATGGGCCACTGGGAATGCTGGGCATATGCAGCTCTAAGATGAATAATCTGGCACTATTAATAACCAGTTTACAGAGCAAACACCTTTGCTGACAAGAGACTACATGACAGGCCCAGGCAAGGGACAAAAGGTCTTGGGAAACAGGTGGGCTGGAGGCTTCAGACGATGCAAAGAGCGAGCCTGAGAGGAGCGAACCAGCTCGGGAGCAGGAGCAGAGCTGCTGGAGCAGGGATCCGCGTGGGAGGCACGTGGAGAGCAGCAGCGTGCGAGGATGCACAGGGCAGGCTGCCCGGGGCCGGGCTCAGCACAGAGCCCCTGCGCCCTCCACGTCCACCCGCTCCCTGGGCCGGCCTCGGCAAGGCCCGGCCTCGGCAAGCCAAGGCCAACACGAGGCAAGGCCAACACGAGGCAAGGCCACGGGCTCTACCAGCTCTCACATCCCTACGGCCTCTCTCCTCAGCAGCAGCTCTGGAGTCTCGGCCCCACGGAGCTTATCCCAGCTGTAATCTCTCATTCCACCTTCTCCCACTGCTCTCTGTTGGAATCTTCCACCTCACGGGAGCCCCGTGGTGACTCAGGACACCGAGAGCCGAGCTCCCGGGATTAGGGCAGCCCGGTCCCTCAGCGGGGAGCCTGGAGCCACCCAGGAAGCCAAAGCGCAGCCCTCTCCAGGGATGATGTGACCGCGTCCTCCCCCGGGACATCTGGCTCCCAGCCATGTGGGACAGGACAAACAAAAGGGGAAAACATAGTAAAAAGCAGCAAACAGCCCCTGTGCAGCCAAAGCAGACAGGAACCACCGCATCCCCACAACCTGCACCCTACCCGGAGACACAGCTGTCCCTGCAGGAGAGGCAAGCAGGTCATGGCATGAATGTAAGAGCTTTGGGAGAAGGAAAAGCAGGAAGGATGACAAAAAATAAAAAATAATGAAAAATTAAAAAATAATAAAAAATAAAAAAAAAATTAAAAAATTAAAAATTAAAAATAATCTTAATTAAAAGAACAGGAGACAAAGGAACAAGACGCCCTTTTCCCGAGTTCTGCCTCTAGAGCACTTTATCTCCAATTTTAAGCACTAACAAAACAGGTTTCTTACCCAACCTGTGATGAAAGCCCAGAATTTCAGGTATCACCATCTATTGCTGGGGGTGGAAGGAGTAAGCTAGCAGCTCAGTAGTAAAGATTACTCATAGCTTTTTTGGGAATTAGCTTATATTGCTGCTGAAAATTTCAGCTCTGCCAGCAACTCAGCCTGGGGGTTATGGTGAAACGCCATGGACCTCAGCTCCAGGCGTCTGAGGTTGCACAAATCTGAATACTACATTAGGGTTATGCAATTGAGAGTCAGAATATCACAGATTTAAGCTAAAATCCTGGTGTGCAACTACATGCAGTACAGGAATAAACAAAGAAATCCAAGTAGCCCCAAATCCAGCATTTTCAGGCATCCATGTAAGGCAGCTGGGCGACGTGAAGAGCCCGGCCTTGCTCCGAAGCCCAGCTTCCCTACAGCCTGGCATCTCCATCACACATCCGCACTAGCACTGGCTCAGTGTGTGAGCAGCAGGCGGCAGCTCAAGTTAGGAGCAGCCTTAAACAACCTCCAACAACCGGGTGAACACGCAGGGGCTACTGGAGCCCAGCTCCAGGTGCTGGCTCACCGGCTACTCCTTTCATCCCACATTTATCCATGCATACACCTCCAAGAATCACCTTGGGCGCTGCTCTTGCAAGTGGGGACAATCTCTCTTGTGTCTTTCCCAAGAGCCCTTGCCCAAGGGCAGCCGCCCCCACCTGCACCCTTGCTCCTATGGGAGACGCTTCCCAGGCTCCTGCAGCTCCGCCGGGGGCTCCACAGGCAGCCCTTCCCAGGCGGGGCAGGCACATGGGCCAACGCAATACTCAAACTGAAGCAAGTTACTCCTCCAGGCAAATTCCCCGTGCAAACCCCCTGGCCTCGAGCAACAGCCTCTGTTCCACAAGCTCCCACTCTAAACGCAGCCAAGGTTGCAATGCACAGGCTTCTTGAAGGGTGACATGGATATTCACTCCCTGCACTGCTTTCCAAGCATTTATCTCCCAGGCTGTTTATGCACCTAACAGCAAGGACTGACTGTCCCTTCACCTTAACGCAAGGGGTACAACTGAAGCCACCTCGGCAGGCAGGAGCAGGGCAGCATCCACAGCAAGGGCAGCTCCAGGGCGCCGCTGGGGCTGCTCCCAAGGCCGACGGGCCCTGTGCCTTGAAAGCTATGGCTACAAGGACCAGGAGGGACGGCTCCGGGCCCCGGAGTGTCTGCTCTGCCTCTCCTCCCACTGCCAATGAGCGCAAGGAGGAGCAGGGAGCTCCAACAAAACAGAGCAGGCCCGCTGGGCAACTGTTCTGAACAGCCGGGAACACCAAGTGCAAAGTGGAACACCAAGGGAAGGAGCCGGGAAACCCGCACGCACCCAGGGAAGGGTCCAGGAAACCCGCACGCGCCCAGGGAAGGAAGGAGCAGGGAAACCCTCGCAGCGCAAGGTCACCAGGAAGCCAGCCTATTTTCACATGTCCATGTTAAAATGCAGCCTGACAAACACCGTGCTTTATTTCAGACATGGTTAAAGGCGTTTGCAGTGCCCAAAGCTGAGCATGATCAGGAAAATTCTTGCCACAGATCCCAACAAAGACCTCAAGAGAAGAAATCCCTGAACAGGAGATTCCCCCAGGAGCTGGCGGCACCGGGAGCTCTCCCAAAGGCCTCTGCACCGCAGCTCAAATCCCCTCCAGAAGCAGGGAGCAGCAGGGAGTTGTGTGGAGCCTCTGCTCTATCCCACAGCCAGCAGTGCTAATTGGGAGCTGACACCCTTCACACTATCCACACACTCGGGTGCTGTGCTAGGATTGCTGCTTCAGCCTGGAACCATGATTTGTGGTGGGACTGTCACCCAGCTGCAGGAACAGGGTGCCTGGAAGCAACAGCACTCGGGCATGCAACTCCGGGGAGCCCGGGAAAAAAGGGATACTGCTGGTGAAAGGTGATCCATCCCATCAGCAAGTCACCACCTGCTGAGCGCCCCAGTCAATCCTGCACTGGACGTCCTCTGCATGGGGCTCGTAAATGGTTTTAACGGTAACTTATTTCATTATGGTTGCCCCAAGCACCTCATAGGATCAGGTATTACTTCATAAGACAATAAATCTGTTAATAGCCTGTTCCGAGACTACATAAAGCACAGGTGATGGAAAGACTCTACGTCAAACTTTTCACAAGCACAAAAACCACCTTGTCACTTGTTCACACAAAGCTCACATCAAGGGTTAATTGCTTGTTAGCCCTATTGCTGCAAAGACTTCATTTAGGGCTTGCTATTACTCCTGCTTTCTCAGCACGGGAGCTCCAAGATTGTCCAGTGTGGTCTTGATGCAAGGGACCTGCCTGGAAGGACCCCAATACTCACTGCCCCTCACAGCAGGCAGCTCCACCTTTCCCCTTTCTTGCACTTCGGGTCAATAAAAGCCAATATGCCCCGTTAAGGCAAGCTAATGTCTGAGAACTTTTGCTTATCAGCTGGCCCCAGTGCAAAGGTACAGCTGTATTCACCAAACCAGAGAGCAGCACCTCTATCAGACATCCTGTAATCATTAAACATGCCATCATTATTCAAATATGATGGTAGCAAAACCACCAGGGAAGGATATGCTTGTTTGTGTGTGTATATATATATATATACATACATACATATATATATATATATATAATATATATATATATAGTGTCTCATTAAGAGATCTGTAATTGTGAGCCAAGTTTTTTTTTTTTTAAAAAAAAAAGTATTTGGATGATTAAAATACTAGAAGCTCTAGAGAACTGGGTTACTACAACTCATGGTGTCAAACCAGAGTATTTGGAATATTAAAAAATAAATAAATAAAACTAACTGCATATAGGTAATAGAGTAAGAAAAAAGTCCCCTATGGAAAAGCATCCAAGCAGTGGAACTGGCTGCCTGGAGAGTCCCCATTCTTTTCCTGGAGTTTAAAAGCTGCCTGGATAAAGCCCTGAGCAGCCAGGTCTGATCTCAGGTCAACCCCACTTTGACCAGGGGTCTGGATCAGATGTTTCCTCAAGTCCCTTCCAAACTGCATTAATCCATGACTTGGACTTCATTTCACTATGTTGCTGAAGGAATGGGGGAAGCGATTCCATCCTTTCCAGTAAAGGAGACTTCCTGAAGCGGGAGCTAAGACCAGGCTCCAAAGGGGAGACGAGAGGGCAGCCGGTGCGGGCGGCTCCAGAGGCTCCAGCCGTCCTCGCCGCGGGACACGCGGGCTCCGGAGCGGCCCCGCAGGTGCCAGTGACTGCCAGCCGGGAGCAGCGGCACCTTCGCGGGCCTGGGAAGGCTCCCGTGGGATCCTGAACAGCGGCCTGACCAATGGCCTGCGGAAACGTGGGAGCCACTACTTCCCCCCCGACTCCGTGGCTTCCTAAGGGATTCCGGGCACCGCACTGGGGCTCAGCCCGGGGTTCACTTGCCATGGGAGAGGGCAACGCGGCTTCCCGCACTCGTCTGTCGCAACCTCAAGTTATCAGGCCTGGCGATCTCTGCTCTATCTCCAGAAGAGAAGATAGAGCCTCCTGCCTCTCCTCCTTGGAAACCTCGTGATCCGCCCACCTCGCACCGAGGCGGGAACACGCTACGTACAGCTCACTGGGAGAGAAAGGGAAAAAACAGGCACCAGAAAAGTTTCACACAGACCTCGCAACCAGCAGCACAACAGTGCAGAACTGCCGCCAAAGCCTTTGCTGGGGACTTTATCACAAGTAAGAGAGATTTTTTCCCAGGACACTACCGGCTGACTTGGTTCCTCCTGCTCACACCCCCTCTCCCTAATTCCAACCAGTTAGACACAGCACAAGCAGAAGCAACTGCACGCAGGTGATCACAGACCCACTGCAATGACACAAAACAGGAGGCTGCGATTCAATTCCAAGAAGTGCAGAGCAGGACACGGTCAAAAAGTGCAAGAGGAGGGAAATGAGAGCGCTTGTCTTGGTGAAGTTGCTTGTGGGGGTACCGAAACACAATCCATTGCCACAGCAATCCCAACAGCCACTTAGCATCAAAACCACTGGTTTTTAAAGAAGAGAATGAAATGCTTTTCTCCCTACACTATTTCCAGCTGTCTCCTTCTCAAGGTGACCCAACAGGCCCCAGCTTTGCTGCATCCTCCTCCCATCAGAGCCAGGAAGTCTCCCCCAACCTAGAGCTGGTGTCGGGATGAACTGGAGAGGCATCCAGCCCGAGATGCCCGGGCTGAGGAGTGCTCCGGGGAGGCTCTGCCTCCAGCCCCACGGCAGCAGCGCAGCGCCCTCCTGCACCAGGGCTGCGGGAGAGCTCCCGACAGCCACACGTCCATACACAGCCGGAGCCTCCCAGGCAGCCGGCACCAGCACCCGCCTTCCCGGCCTGGCACTGCCGAGAGCACGGGATGAACACGGGACACGGGTCGGACACGGGACACGCTGCCCGCACTCCTCTTCCTACCCAGGCCAGGAATCACACCGATAAGAGGGCCAAAGGGCAACTCCTTTATCCACTTTATTGTCCTCTATCCTTGAGCCACTGGCCAAGCACAACCAGAGGCCGATACCTTCGCTCGCATGAAGCGACGATCCCAACGTTGGCACTGGGGTTCCCTGCTCATGAGATGCATGGGGGTGCAACTGAGGAAAGAGCTGTGCTCCAGAGGGGGGTTCTGAGCCGACAGCCTGAGCCCTGGCAGGGCCAGGGCAGCCTTCCAGGCTCCAAGGAGAGCACAAGGAGCCGAAGAGGCTGCCAGGACTTTCACCAAGCACCAAGGGGCAGCTGACAGGGCACTGGGTGAGCAGCAAAGAGGCAGGGAACTTTGGGAATCTCGCACTAGCCGGGAGAATCCCGCGTGGGCGCATCCCGCACCAGCCCCAGCATCCCGCGTGGGCGCATCCCGCGTGGGCGCATCCCGCACCAGCCCCAGCACCCCGCGTGGGCACATCCCGCGTGGCGCATCCCGCGCAGACCGAGGCAACCCCGCGCCGCTGCCGCAGGGCGCTCGGGCCCGGCGCTCCGTGCCCGGGCCCGGCCCCTTCCCTCCCCGAGGCCCCGCGCGCGGTGCCCGGCCCCGCCGCGCTCCCCGCCGCCCAGGGCACGGGGCTCCCCGGGCAGCGCCGCCAGGCGCGGGGCTGGCTCCAACCCCCGGCGCTTCCCGCGTGGAGCGCGGCCCGCGGCCCCCAG
>JAUBOD010000560.1:7495803-7514063 GCA_032353885.1 Nothura maculosa
CTCGCCGCTCCCTGCGGCCGCCGGGGCCGCCGCTGCAGCGGGGAGGCGGCGGCCAAGGGCTCGGCCCGCCGGCGGGCGCAGCCGCTCCGGCCCCGCGGCCGCCCTTCCCTCCCAGCAAAACAAGAAGAATCGATTAAGTTAAATATAAAAATAAAGAAAATAAAATAAAGAGGCAGATTCTGACAAGTAAACAAAGTCCAAAACAGCCTCGCGACACTGAAACTCCGAGGCGAAGTTGCACGGAAGCACCGGGTGCTCCTGCAGCAAAAGTAGCAGGAAAACTCCTCGTTGCCATCCCGGGGTTCCCTCCTCCCGCGCCGCCGCTTCCCTTTCCATACACTCTTTGTGTAAAAGTGCCCAGGGTAAATATAACTGAACCATGCGGCGTTTCCTTTTTTGTCTGCCGAAGCCTGCCTTAAAATAAGTGGCAACTGCTGTGCAGGCAGATAATCAGCTGCCCACACCAAAAGCACAGGAGAGAAAAAACTCAAAAAACTAAAAACAGGGAGTTACTGTAAAGCCCCATCCTCATCCTGCAACTAATTGGACAGAGAAGCTGCTCCAAGTTTGCTCAGGAGAGGAGCCTCCGAGTGCAATCCCTGGGATTTTATCCCAGCTCCCTCGGTAGCTGCATGTCCACTCGGCACCCCCATGCACACACACACACAAAGTTCCCATCCTGGGCGTTTATTTTATTTGCAACATTTTTTCCCCCCCCATTTGTTTTCCGAAGGCACCGTGCAGCAAACCCAAGAGAAACGGTCCTAATTTGCAGTGCTACCAACTGCAGCCTGCTCAGACGTGCAACTGCCTGACAGACCACACAGAAACCTGGCTCCTGCTCCAGCCCCTGAAACAAGTGCAAATGCCCAAAACATTCCGCTATTTCCTCAAAATTAAAACACTAACCAAAACAAACTGGCTGCCAGATTTTTCACCCGAGCGCTTCTTCCCAACAAAATAAATCACCACAAATTTATTATTTATTTTAGACCATAAACACTGCAGAGCAAAGAAACACATATACATTCTCCTTTTTTAAGCAAAGTTCTCAAAAATAAATGCACTATATGGCTCTTTTTTAAAAGCTTGTTTTTAAAATATCTAATCTCTTAAACCAGGCCATCAGTCCACAGTTTTATAAAGAGAAAACACAATTGTAAAAGCCTTTTTTATGTTGTACTGTTTTCCAGACATTTACAAGAGATTTTTTTAAGAAAATTCACAATCACGCCAGCTCAAATAGCACAAACACAATTATTCAGAATTTATTCTTTACCGTAGCAATTTTTACTTTGGCATATTTTCCAAATTTTCCTTGGAAAACACCATCAAATCCCATCCAGCTTAGCGCACCTACACTGTTACCTCCTTCACAACATTTTCTCCTTACTAACCAGCCGCAAGCATTTTTAAAGGATTTTACATATACGTAGTAAGGCTTTAAAAAGATCAATAGTACAAGAACAAGGCTCAAAAACAAACTGGAGGTGTAAATGACCTCCTCCCATATTTCAGACGCACCTACAAAATCCCTGCTCGCTGGTACAGGATTATACATTCCATTATAAGTTCGGCCTTTTTATATTTGTACTATTTTAACACCCTAAATTTATAGATTTTAAAAATTGGCATGTTAAAAGGGCTTTATTTCAGGATTTCAATGAAAATAGTGTTATGTTTTGTCATATTACCATAATCCTTCTTTTTAAATCACTTAGAATTTCAGTATAACCTAATTAAGCAATTTTAAGTAAGTCTTAACCCAAATACATAGATCTAATAAAAATGTATTTTGCAAACAGGAAAAATGGACTTCTAAAATGGATTCCTCAGGTATGTAGAAAGATGCTGAAACATTTTCTCCTAGCAAACTTTGAGATCTGAGCTATTTCACAGCACTTATACTTAAATATCTAAATACCGATAAGAAAAAGAAATTTCACCAAATACCAAGTGAAACATTTCACTTGAATTGTATTTATTTAACCATTTTATATTCAAAAGAAATCCTTCAATTTTCCTTGCAAAGAGAGAGGAAGACTGGGAAGAGAAAAATACTGCAAAATCTTAACTACCTATCTTAACGTATTGTTTATTTCCAAACTCTTCTAACAGCAATTTATATTACTTTTAGAAATTGTACATTATTTTGCCAGTGGTACTATTATTATTATTTTGCTTTTTGTCTTTTAAAAGGCTACAGAATAGCAGTACAGATTTTTGAGATTTCTAACCAGTTTTCATCTCTCTCTTTTTTAAATGTTACAGACATCCAATTTGGGTAAATGGAATTTACATTTCTCTTGTGTCTAAATTATCAGAGATGAATAAACAATCCAAAACAGAAAGAACAAGTGATAAGCCATAATACAATAGCATGTCCAGCACTAACACAGCTCCTCTCTCTATTGGTGTATAATATGCTTCCACAAAACTAAAAATATCTTACAAATACAGCCTCTTCCCTGATCAGTAAATTTCTCTTACTAATTCGGCCTCAAGAATTACCTTTTCTGAGAAAGCATCCTATCTATAGGTTTATGCCATTTACTGACTTTTATTTAATTAACCAGCTTGCTTCAAAAAGAAGTGTCTTTCCTTCAGGTTAATCAAAATAGACTATTTTTAATTGTCAACACATTGAATATATTTTTCAATGCAAGAAAGTTACACACATTTAGATAAAACAATTTTTTTAGCCCCCTCTTTGACCACACACAGACTACAGCATCCACCTGAAATTTGCCTGGTATTCTAATGTAAGGCAAACCGAAACACACCCCTGGTCTAACAGTTATATCCACCTTTCTATAATATCATATCAGCTACATTTTTAATAGGAAAAACCTACTACAACGCTGCCCTTCTCACCGCTCATGCACAACTAACTAGACTTCAGAAGCACTTCACATTAACTTCTCTCCCTCATAACATTTTGCCTCCTCACCTCTTCCAAAATAAAACAAAAATATTTGGGTTTCTGTCAAATATCACCAGCAAACTACAAAACCAAAGAGGCCAAGGGGTCGGGTATTATTTAAACCACAAAGAAATGTTATTTTTTCTCTATGTCAAAACGCATCCGTAACAACACCTTACCTGAGAGCTTATGTTTATTTTCCTTGGACAGATGTCTTCCAGTCCAAACCAGGGGCTGTGTCACATTCCCTAAAATATAACAGAGAAGAGATTCAAATTATTACATGTTTAGGCCCATTTCTGATCTTTCACATTATCTGGTCCTCACAAACCTTTGCAACTCTTAGTCTGAGAAGCATTTTTAAAACTCCTATTACACTCTAATTTAGGCCATGAAAGATGCTTTTGATAAGTCAGGGACACATATTAAAAATGAACTGTAAATATGTTCAATACAAGTTCCAGCCTTTACAAACTTCTTTTTGGTACTTACAGGCCTGCACATTTCTGTGTGCTGCATCTCACTTACATCATATAATTTGCAAACAGCACAATCTTATATTAAAAAAGAAAATTATTTATTTTACATATATCAAAAGCAATTTTTAAGCCGTTTATATGAGGGACAGAGTTCTGAGAAATTCTTTCCCACTGCAACCTTTCCCTCCCCTATATTAAAAGTTGAATAACTTCCCAGACAAGCATTGTATTTGCTCTATCCTTTTTTTCCTGTGATTTGTATTATTGAGTATTTATCTGGTAGAATGCACAATTAGCACAGGCCCCTACTTGTGCGACTTCTTTCTCCTCAACAAAAATCACTCTCTCTACATACTATTTTTAAGTCCTTCCCCCCCACCACCTTTTTAAACAGATGCAAGAAAGAAAAAAAAAGAAAAAAAAACCCACTTAACACAACGTAATGAGTTCACTGTGCATTAATTTTCCTAAAATATCTCATTTTAGTTTTCCATTTAATAAACATCATTGATGTAAGTCATGGTCTAAAAATCACAACAGTGCAGAGTGTATTATTTACAGTTAAACTTTCCTGCTGTTTTTTTTAAAGGGTCTGCCTATGTTGAAATCTTTTCTTCCATCTTTTACCCTAATCCTTCCATATCTTTTCCCCTGCCTAGGTCTTAAATGACTGTTACCACCCTGATTTTTCCACCCAACTTCCTAGGCGCTGACAAATGTGAACCAAGGCAGCACTTGGCACAATGTAACTTCTCCAGACCATCTCTTCCATCTCTTTCCTCCACTCTCTCTTTTTCTCTATGTCACTCTCTTTTTTTCCCTTTTTTCCCCCCCACCCTTTACCTTCTGATATTACTCTGTTTGGTCTTCACCCACTTTTCTATACATCTGTCTCATGCTTATCCTATTATACTGCCAAGAAGAAATGAATGTCTCTCTCCTCCATTTGCTATACTATCTCTCACTTTTTTCTTTTTTTCTTCCTTTTCTTTTTAAAGCATTCTAATACCACTTTCATATATTTTTGCAGATATATTTTTTATTTCTCTAGGAACTTGTTGGCTGTATACATCCGTATTTTTGCAAAGTGAGGTGAGCCCTGTCCTGCTCTGGTTGTACACCTATTGGCGTACTAGTTAGTGTAAATGACTTGGAAGCCTGGGATGCAAAATGCTAAGGAGCATAAGGGGGAGACCTGTCCCATAAGGGAGAGATGTCCCTTACTATCACAAAGGAAAAGAAGACATTTCTTTTTGACCCTGGCTTTTTAAAGAAATACTCTCATGAAAAATAACTGTATTGAAGAGGGGAAATCTCTATCTAGCCTAGTAACACTTTTCTACACTAATAAAAGTAAAGAAAAATGTAAAATTCAAATGGAGTCTGTAACACTACCTGTTTGGGATTTACTTTTTTTGCATTTCCCTCAGCCTGGGGAGTGAAAGCCGCCTATTGGTTTCACTTTTGCTCTCAGCCAGTTTCACTTTCATGCACTGGCAGAATCTTTTACAGATTGGGCTCAGCAGTGTTACAGGAGACATTTACATTTTTAAACAATCCCAATTACACTTATAATACGAAAAATTCATACTCATCTTTTCTTCAGTACCTTAACAAAACATAATTTGGGGGGCAAAAGTAATGAGCAGCATCCTTCTAAAGCAGCAGCTTTCACCTGTCACATGCTAGGTTGTATTCTGCTCCTTCTATCTCTGAAATCAATAGGAAATATGCCCTTAACCCCACTGATACCAGGATCAGGGCTCAGAGTCTGTAACCTACAACAAAAGAATTCCATATGCTGACCAAAATATTGCTCATAAAATATAATGCTTGTCTTCAATTATTTTCCTTGTCAAACTCAAAGTAAAAAACAGCTCCTGTATTTATATTTCTGTATGAGAGAGAAATACTCTTCCTGATATATGCACTATGAAATTAGAGGGTACCTCTCCCCTTTTTTTGCACAGGGGGCAAGCATTCTACCTGCCATCTACCACCCATGAATAAGTATTCCTCTTCCTTGTGCCAAGCACGAGCCAAATGCAACACTGAACAGCTACAGAAATGTTACTGCCTTTCATCGGGATGTTGTTTAGTCAAAGCCCCCAAAATATGTACCCATATAACCCTCTCTTTTTTTTTTTTTACCATAAACTACAATGCTTTCAAAAACTACAATTATCAACAACAGAAAAAAGACAGGATCCTCCATTTATATTTTCAAGCATGCCACTTTCCATTCTGTATTCCTTCTCCTCTTGTGACACAGACCCCAGAATGCATCTGCAAACTCATAGGTATGTGTCTATACATGTACATACATACAGTGAAATCCTCCTTTAGTTACTTAAGCACTGCAATTTTTATCTTTACATTGAAACTTAATGGAAACTTATGGGAGCTGCAGAACCTTAACTTTTTTCAGCTTTTTTCCTACAACTCTGTGTCCCACAAACATACTTAGAAACTTGTCACTAACCAGTTATGGTAATTACTGTCCTGTTTATATTCCCAATAATAAATCTTAAAGACTTACATATGCAACTCCTGTGACAACACCTACATCGCAGTTTTAATTACTGTTTTATTTCAGTACAAGAAACATGAATGAAAACGGGTTTTGGTTGTGAATATTTACCCATTCACTTCAAACAAACACACACACACACACATACACACACACTCACGCCTTTTCTATCTGAGCATACTCCGGTACCATACATTTGACTTACATCATCACATCCCACATCTAGAGACAAACAGCTTCCCCAGCAATACATAGTAAATACTCCCATTTTCTCTTCTACTGGATGCCACAGTACCAAAGGAGACCAACAACTCTTTCAAATAAATTTTCCCTATTTTCCATCTCAGCCTCTACATCTCCTTTCCCCAGAAGCCATATCCTGTGTTTTCTGGGAGAATCCAACACAACACTTACAGTTATGCATACTTCTAAGTGTGCAGATATACCCTGTGTTCAGTGGGATTGCTCACTCACCTCGGTCACCAGCTACCTTAAAGAAAATTCAGTGCTATACAGTGACAGAGTCAGGGTCTGGACCACAGAAACGCTGTTTTCTGGAAAGCGTGGCACCCACCGCTGAATTTTGCGGAACACAACACACTACCTATACATCCAGACATCACCATATTCCCCCTGAAGGATGAAACTCACTTTGTTAAAAGCAGCAGGCAAGGGTCAGCTGCCCCTGTTTGCCCCTGCGCTGTTGGTAAGTATTCCAGTGGCAGCTGGCCGGCATATAGAGCTTGCAATGGGCTTCCACCTGGGATGAATTCCCTCAGAGAGAAAGGGTTCTGGAAAAAGTCTTTGGTACGGGTGGCTTTCATTTTATATACTTTTAGGAGTAAAGTCCCAAAATGCATCAATTTATTTAAGATACGATGAAGCTTGACTTAAATGGACACCTGGGAAAGTGACAATTATCCGTCCATTAATCCTGGTGGATCATTAACAATGAGAGAAGTAACAACAGGGAAATACAAGGGCCTGTTTCCAAATGGTTGCTTTAAAGGCAGAGTTTCAGGACTTAGATCCGCTCTTGAATGTAGCGCTAGGTGCCTTTCCCTCTGGAGCATTCTATCCTGTATTTTGCCTACTTTTTATATAAGTATTTACTATACCTTTTCTGCATTACGTTAACTAATAAGATATTTTTAGTTGGGTGTTTGCTCCTTCTGAGATGTTAGGAGAGAAAACCCTCAGAGGAAGCATTAGCCCTGGACTCAAATGAAATACTAGAACTTATGTGCGTGTCAGAGAGAAGGAGATAGCGACACTGGAGAGAGTGCGGAAAGAAGGTGGTTGCTTTCTCAAGATATTTAGCATTATGCTAATTCCTAAAATATCAAGAGGAAAATGCCCTGTAAGGTGCCTTGTCTAGCCACGTCAGCAGCCCCACAGGAGTTTGCAGCCTCCCCTTAGGGTCCTGCTTTTCTGCAGCCCTCTCCCAACCAGCCTTTTTCCAGAGGTTATCATGGAGGCAGCCTGCTCCTCTCCCGCTTTTTCCATCTGGAAACAAGGAAGGGAGCAAATATTAGCAACTTCTTATTAATGAATGTTTTTCGTAAGGCATCGGACATAACCCCCGGTGTTGTATAATAGGCATATTATTAACAATAATTGTAGCTGGGAGTAACTGTCATGTTGGGCAGGTTGAACTGAGGAACAGAGATGTGAGCAGGTGACACGGTGCCTGTGACAGGTGTCGGGAGCCCAGGCTGGGATCACTGCCTCACTGCTCCCTCCTCGCTCTAGTTCACCCTTAAATACACCCAATTTGAGATATCTTTCCTTTCTCCTGATCCCCGAAGAAGCGCCCCACGGTTGGCAGAGCAGGGCTTTGGCACAAGGTAAGTATGGCCAGAGCAGGGATGGGGGGAATGTCCCCATGGCTTTGGGGATCCCTTCCGTGCAACTCTGGGACAGCAGGAGCTCCCTGTTTGCACAAGGGGACTGACAGGGGCTCAGCAAATAAAAGATGGATATTACGTCTCCTTGCCCCTTTCTTAAATAATCAGTGTAAACCATACCCAAAGATTTCCAGTGCAATCTTTTCCAATTTTCTAACTAAAGACCAGCCAACCCTAAACAACAGATCAAGTTGTAGCAACTGTCCGTGGAGTAGATTTAAGGCAATATAAACAACACAGAGGTGAAAAAACATTTTCCCCTAAATTTAGAGCAAGTATACCAACATCAAAATATTTCTATAACCTACGTCCCTCATCATTACTGATCTTACTTTAAGAGGAATATGAGACAGAAAAAAAATGATAAATTCAAGAAGACAATAGGAAGAGAGAGGAACTAAAAGAAAGTCAGAGATTCAGGAAGTTTGATAAAAACTACTTTTAAGTTTAAAGTTTGTTCACGGACACAACCAGTCTTTATAAGTACACCACCAAGGAAGAAGTACCTATACGTTCAGCTAGCAAGTAAATGAAGCAAAACACAGCATGACAGAGTACTTGATCCATGGAACTACCTAAGAAACCCCCATGCTTGCTAGCGATGGGGTGACTGATGGAAGCTTTAGCTGGCTTGATCACTTGACATTGCTTCCGTGACTGCCGTTCCTGGCACCGTTCACCAGGTCAGGCAGGATCCTTACAGTCCAAAGCATCAGTCCTTCTCCTTGAGCTGCGAGCTACTAAGTTAGTTGCAAGTTAGTGAGAGAAAGGGAAGGATACGCACACTGCCTACCTCAGCTGGAGGAAGTGCCTGGCATGTTTAAAAATCTCACAGATTCTGGTCATCTCAATATTCATCATGGACTTGTCATTTATTTTGGAATATAAGGAGACACCTAGTGAGCTTACTCAGTTTCCCTCCTGCTTTCTGTAGGACTTCACCTAGGAAAATCACTTTTCTACAAACAGGCTATTTTCCTGTTTTTAGGCTGTTTTTGTACACTCCCAAGCTCCATTCCAAACAGGGTGATGGGGAAGATGGTATGTTATTCCTCCAGCAACAAGCCTTATAATAATACATTTTGCTTATTTCTTAATTTTATTTGACATTCCAGGGCACCTAGGCAAAAGGCACAAATTCAACTCACCATATTAAACTGCCTGCAAAAAATAAAATACTCCTTGTGCCTCCTGCCTTCTTAACAAGTCAGTAAAACAATAACACCTGCTCATCAAAAAAAAATTGCTATAAATTTGTGGTTCATATGATTACGAAGGTCAGTCACCAGCTACTCAGAGAACGACTGGAATGTCCATTTTTATACTCAGGAACACCATTGAAAAACATACTAGTCCTCAAAAACACATATGCGTGGGCTATAAACAAATGTGTATTCAGCTGGACTTGGCTATACTGGTACAGCAACTGTTCTCCTGGACATTAAGTCTAACTGTTCCCAAAAAGCCAAGGCACACTCGTTACCACTGAGCAAGTGAAGGGCTTGCAGACAGTGCAGCCCTAAGCATGGTCTAACAATCCAATGGAATGAAGCAAAATTCCACAGATTTCCATATAAAGAAAATGAAGTGTACCTTTTTAGAAATATTCTGAGTGTGACTTTGACCTTTTCTCACCAAACCAACCAACAAACAAAAGTTTCATAAGAATTGCCCCGGCTATCCTATAGATTTCTATGAAGAATGAGATCTTGTCCGTCCTTCCCATGGAAATTTTTTACCATTCTAGATGAGTTTGTAGCCCCTCAATATTGAACGGTTGAGAAGTCCACAGAAAGGTTTCCATTATTTGTCTAAATTCTGTAACATTTCAGTCAAGGCCAGTAGCAACCTGGTGTTCCCTAGCTGCCCAGTTACAATTGCAACCTATAGGAATCAGTAGGAGCACAGCAGAAGAAAACTGGTATTTGGAAATATGTTGTAAGTTAATTATTGACCTAGCCATAAAACATGGATGTGGCCCCACGTATTTATTTCATATCAAAGCAGTATGAAATGATCGTTCTCTGCATACAGGTTAGGGTAAGGTATTTCTGCTTGGTGTTTCATGTCTCTCAGTTACAGCACTGAAGCTTGTCCTACTGACTGTGTTTTGGAAAGGGACCCAGCTAGCTGCCAGAGCAGGAGGCCAAACAGAACAGAAGTTGCAAGCAGATCCATTCCAACTTCTCTCAGTTATTCTTATTAACTAAACCCAACCCAGGGCACACACTGTTAATCAACACAGCATAGCTAAGGTTTTTTCTCTCTTTTCAACATGAGCTTTGAACCACTTGCATGCAGCGGGAAGAACAATATGACCCTTACAGCACTATTGTTGCACTTCTCTGTGCAACAGGGAACTCTGAAATTCCAGAGAATATCCTAGGTATTAGGGAAAAAAAACTCTTAATTTTAATTAAAAAAAAGGCGCATGTGCAGCCTACTCCCTCTGGCAAGCAACCCCCTCAGCATTAACTATCTTTTTACTTGCTGTCAATTTAAGGCAGCCATGAATACCTTCTAGCTTAACATTACTTTCCATCTCATATGGGTAAGGAGTAAGTGCATACCAGCAGCAAAGTGATCGATCATCTACTTGATACTCCACATAATTCTACGTTACAAGCAGGTTTTTTTTGAAGGAGAAAGTGTTTTTCTCCTCTGAAAGGCCCCTGACGCTCCCAATCCCAGAGCAGGGCAGCTGGGAGGGCAGGCAGTCCTTCCCCTGCACTATGAACTTGGGACGTTACCTCCGGCTCCAAGTCTCCATCCCAACCTCCATTTCTGAATTCGCACAGGTCAGACTCTCTCTATAACTGCACATCTTCACACCTAGGATTTTGCATGAATTGCTGCATCAATGAAATGTTCAAGATTTTCAGCCCAGCAGTTTACAAGGAGGTTTGGTGTTACCTGACCTTAATGCAGATGCCCTTGCATACCCTTGCTTTCCTCTCAGCTCCCATGAGATGTCCTAGCACTTTCAGTGCCATGTGATTATGTACCCCTGTGTCAGGAAACAGAGACCTGTCACATTATCATAAGAGAATAGAGGTGATGGTGATCTGACTGTTTGCTTTTAGATCCTAAAAGGAGGTGGCCTGGCTGTTTAAATTACATTTGGATAGAAATAACTACAGTAAGTACAGTGATTATTAAAACTAAGAGTTAATAACTAAAATAATAATTTGCAATGATGCACATTGAGACCAATTAAATGTATCTTTTTTAGCAAGAGAGATTTAATTAATGACATATTTTATATTAAAAAACATATTAGTAGCAGTATGTCATATTACCCTCATGAATCTACCTTATGGGAATGTAGGATTTGATGGGAGTGAGGGGGGAAAAAAAAAATCTGAGCCCTATTTTTTCCCTCTCCTAAATTATCCAGAGAGATTAAAGTTAAAAGTTAACTCTGAAGTTATCATGTCTTAAAGTTAGTGTTAAAAGCTTAAAGTTAAACAAAGCCTAGAGACTTAATTCTCATCTACATGAGAATTTTTTAGAGAATACAGACCAAACAATTGGGTTCTCTTGCTTGAAAGACATTAACAATGAAAACTGTGGCAAAACTACCATTAATAAATAGAATCAGAAAGCTGGATAGCAATAGCAGGAAAAAAAGAAGTAAACTAGTAATGTTGCTAATTACTCTAGTTACAAAATTAAAATCACAAATGTAGACATTACTCTGGATAGCACCTTCCAAATCCTGCAGTACCTACTTTGTCTAATCTTATCCTGTCATCAATGTGAATTTGACTGCAGAAATTATGTTTATGGTGGCCTACTGAAGAAATTCATATCAAACTGCAGACACATAATCATTCTTTAGAGTAATATTAATTTATATCTGAATTTTCATCTTTGGGAATTCTAAAATTAAAGATTACCTTGAATCATCTTCAACACCTGCTTTATTTTTCCAAGACAAAAGTCTTGGAAACTTATTTCAGGACCCAAAACAAACTGGTAATATGTGTGACCCTTTCAGGAGCTTGGGAATTATTTATAGAGAACCAAAAGAATACATAATTTGGGTGACAGGAGAATAAAACATATTCAGAAAATGTAATAGAGGGATGCCTTCATGAAGTGATTCTGGGGAATTTATTCACCTCTAAAACTAGCCATTAATAAATAAAGAATGAAGCACATAACTAACACTCCAATTCTGTTTTCCATATTGGTTTTACATGATGACTTATTAAGCTCACTTTTCTAATTAATGAAATATTTCATAAGATAATCATATTTAAGCTTATTAATGAAAATGTCAGTACATTGCTGTCACCTTTCAAAAGCACAGGATCCCACTGAAGCCTGTACACTTAGCAAATTCAAATTTAAGGCAGTATTTTAGTGGAAACTGTATCAAAGTAGTTGGACACTGTTTCTGACATTTATTTTTATGTGCTGCCACTGCAGGGAGAAGAAACTGAGCTCCTCCCCACTTCAGATCTTACTTTATGTGCTTACTATTTGTTTATTAAGACTTAGATCATTATTTTGACTATAGTAGTATTAAGACATGCATAAACATATATGCATTAATTTGGTGGATATAATTCTTTTCCTTGAAAAAATAAAAAAATCACTTTGTGGGATACATTTCTCCATTTATTGGATATATACAGTTTTTCTTTTTCAAAATAAACAGACTTAGTTAGTACATGAAAATACATCATCTGTTAATATAGTTTCAATTACATTTGAAGAGTTGATCAGTTTTTTGAAAGGATGGCTCTGTGGTAGAACTTTCATCCTGAGTTTTAATAGTATTAAAATGCTATTTTAGATGGTTTCTCTTCCTAAAAAATATAGCAGCAGATATTTAGAAACATTTGATTAAAATATAGGATTTCTTGGTTTATCTTTTGTTCTTTTAACACCCACACTAATTTTAAATAATTCAGAACTTAATTGCATAAGGTTACCTGTGCAAAATAGCTGTTTATCCCCTTCTGCCAGTAATTTCTCTCTATATCAAAACAAAATCAATATTTGTTATATATTATAAATTTCAAAAAAACAACTAGTATATAGCATTTAATAATTGGTAAGCCATTAAAGAAAAGAAAGATAGAAAGAAAATATAAATAGAAATTTAAAAGGTAGCTTCTAAACACAAGAGAAATTTGGGACTGTTGACATGCAGTACTTATTACAAATGATTTTATTTGGAATCAAACTTTATCCAGAATATCTCTATACCTCATTGTTGTGTTAAATGAGTCTCATTTAAAATTACAAACAAGTATGATGTAGCTCCGTATACTCAGTCAGTTTATGAGATATGAACTATCTATAAATAGAAATCTTTCCTCGTAAGAAGGGTTATAAATAAACTAGACATAATAGGCAAAAATATATCAAATAACATACTAACTTTTAGACATATTTTCAAGTTTTCAGGAAAGATCTAAAAAAATTGCAATTTATTTTCAGTGCTAACTGCTTAAAAGCTTTAAAAAAGAGCAACTACTCCACTAAGATTCAATATTCAACAAATTAATGTTCCCAATAATTGTGACTGTATCTACAGCCCCAAGTTTTGTTAATTATGTATACGATTCATTGAGAAAAATGTCTGTGTTCCAGTTGCACTCAGTTCTAAGTTAGATAATATTAAAACTTTCAAAAAGCTTTCTATATAAATTAACTATAGCAAAATTTAAAATTAATTCTTATTAGTAATTTCAAAGTAAAATTCTGCTTCAAATGAAGGAGGATTTGTAAACTGTGTTTGAATTACTGACTTTTTTGCTTCAATATAGAAAAGTCAATATATTTTTTTTTGCAAAACAGGAAAAAATCACAAATTTTGTAAATAATAATATTTAGTAAGGACAGATAATGCTTCAAATATTTTAGTCTTCAATTCAGATGAGTTACTATGAACTACAGAAATCCATATGATAGTAATGAGCCCCAAAATGAATTGTTTAATCTATCAAAATATTTACTTTGTACAAATTGTTAGCTTTAATTCTACCAATGACCCCTCCTTGAATTTTTTTCTACCTCTTCTTTAAAACAATCTGTTTATTCATCTAAAAATTCAAACACATAAATACAAATAAAGATTTCCTTAATGCCTGAAAGATTTTTTTAAATTTTATTTAAAAATATATTTCTTGATCCAAAAATCCCTCTGCCTTATTTTTTACTGCTAATATTAAAATGTTATTACTTAAGTAACTAACTTTTAATATTCATCAACTAGATCAGCTTTGTTTCAATTGCTAAAGTATATTTTTGTATTTATTTTAAAGGGCAGAGATTTTTTTGTTTTGGATTCTATATATGTTAAATAGAGAATGTAAAACATTTAAGTCCTTCAAAACACTGAAAATCAAGAGACAAAGAAAATGGCATTCTTTTTATCAATTTATCAGCTCATAGGCCAATATTAGCATCCACCTAAAAGTTTCTTTTTTTTTTTTAAAGTACTTGGTACTCCTGTGTAGAGTTATATTTTAATTTAACATTTTTGTTACTTTGATTTTAAAGAAGACAGGAATATTTTTTCTTTAGCAAAATAGTGAAAAGTTAATAAACTATATTTTAAAAGCTGACATCAAATTCAAAACTAAAGGGAATTTTACCACCGATTTTAGGGAAGCTTGTTCTCAAGCCATAGGAATTTAAAATCAAATTGTCTCCTAACTTCTAACTTATGAATTTAGTAACAATCAGATGTGTTTTGTTTTTGGAAGCATGTGATAATTTAATTCTTTTTTATTACTGTTAGGAAATAAATCCAGAAAAAAAAGGAGAGAATATTCAATAGAGATTTTGATTAAAGTATGCAACATTCCCACTTGAGTTTTTTTTTCTATATATGTATATAGAGGCACAAAAAATCGTACCCCTGCCCTAAATATATTTAACAAATACTTATATTTATATCTGTATTAAATAACTGAGCTTACTTTGTTTTATATTTAGCTGCATACTATGCAGCACTTCAGCTATTTTGAGTCTAACTTCCCAGAATATAATATAAGGAAATATTTTAACTGAAGCTGATTTTTCAGCTGGATGCCATTTAGTACAAATACTCACTAAAATAAGTTACCCTCTAAAATTACCTGGTTGATGGTTGTAGTCTTATTTTTTTTTCCTTAAATTTTAATCTATTCTACTTTTTAAATTTCCTTTGAGTCTCAATTCTATGCAATTAGGAGAACCTATCTCTGTATGTCAACCTTTTGCAACATGTAATATATACAAATAAATGCTATATAGAGCTAATCTTTTTTTTTATGAGAAAGAAGTAATTTCAGGCAGTAGATATGAAGGTTATAGGATAGGAACTTTGCCTAAAGTTAAATCTAGAGATCAAAGGACTTTCTGAAAAGTCTCTTAAAATATAAAATATGACTTTTAAAATTGTTAAAATTGTTCAAAAGTATTTGTGGTAAACAAAATGTTATCAAGTCAGCTTGGCAGACTTACATAGTTACCTTTGCTGAATGTTCTGGCTAGTTCTGGCTCTCTCTCATCTGGAAGAAAAAGCTGTTTTCCAAGTTAGATTTGCAAATTATTGTTACAAATCCAATCACCAATCTCTTTCCTTAAAAAAATAAAAATAAGTTTGCATCATTTTGTTTATTTAGTTAAAACATTGAGCTGTTTGTCCTGAAGATATTTTTTTTTTTGGAGAGCTGTTAGTAGCAGAACCCAAACTTCCGAGAACAGGGACCCAAAAATAACAACAGCTAAAGGCCGTTGTGTGACTACTTGTTTATACCTTTTTTTTTCTTTTTTCTTTTAAATGCTGCTGAAACACATCATGCTGTTTGATGTATGCTGCATTTTGAAACATGCAGCTTTTAACTTTTACATTTGATTTACTGCTTTCAAAATTTATCCATAAGAGCAGGAACTAAGAAAGACTGCAGCATCCTCAACTGCAAGTTTTCCCGGGACCGTATCATGCTAACCTGCACTCCCAGCAATAATCCTTATTCACATAAATGTTCCTATTGAGTTCCTTGAGATTGTTTCCATGAATATGCATGTATATTCCCTGGAGGTTCTCGGATTTAGCCTCCAAATAGCCAGCACAGATTCCTTATTTCTTTTGCTTTTTCCAGAGCGCATCTTTGTAAGTATGATGTTAAAAGTTAATTTAATACGACAAAATCATTGTGGAAGTTGTTGTTCAGCAGTCAGCCCTCAAGATTTACCCCTTGCTTGTGCTGGCTCCTGCCCTGGCGAGGGAAGGAGGGACGGTGCAGCAGAGAGGTGAGCGGCAGCAGCCCCTGCTCCGGACGCTGCACGGGGCCCCTCGGCTGCAGCGGGACCGGGGGCACCGCAAGAGCAGGGCTGACACCTCCGGGTCCAGCCTCACAAACCTGCATGTGCCGAAGAAAGAGGAAATCCAGGAACGCAGACAGGATCGGACCCTTCCTTTGATATCTCCTTACTGGCATATAGTTGTGAAAAAACACTAGTTCCTTTTAGTTTACTTGTGATCATGATGTCTCTGGTCTGTAAGCTACTTACTAAACTTTAGCCAAAAATACATTTTACAACAGGCATTTGAACTAGCAAGATATATTCCCAATGAAAAAAATATATATATACACTGAACCTAGGGGAAGAGGTAGCATTGGTGAAAATTCTTCTTTCTCCCCAAAAGGAGTTAAATTTGGATGGTCTGGTACAGTCTAACCAAGCCAAAGTGCTTTGCACTGCCCGTTCCTCATATTGCTGCCATGGAAGCTGGTGAGGAGATGGTGCTGGGCAAGGAAGGGTTAACTGGGTTTTTTTTTTTTTGTTATGGAGAGACACTAATGGCTCCATTTGAAGTGACAAAGATGGGCCTGATCCAAGGAAACAGTGAGCCCTTTAGGCAGAGCTGGAGCTTGAAGCTACACAAGATGCAGGAGACTACACCTTGTGTCTTTTGGTAAGGCTGCTGCCAAACACCAAGCTTTGACAACATTGCCGGTCAGCATCTGCCTTCTTTGACCCACAAACTGCCTCTCCAAATTAAAATGGGGCATCTAAAATTTCAGTCTTGGTATTTGGCAATATTTTATTTAAAACAAGATATAAAATTTATTTCAAATGCAATTAATATGTTTTCCTGACTTTTAACTGCTAAACCCTAGAAAAAGCATTACCAATAAATAGAAATTAGTGGGTTTTGGGTGATTTTTAGTATCTCTACAAACGTATCAATTTCTGAGGTTTAACTTCCGAATTCATTAACTGTTAACAAAGACAATTATTCAAGCTAGAAAACGGATTTCTATACATGGAAGGCAACTATTTCAATGTATGAAAACAGGTGGTCTATTTTAAAAGAGAACCTTCTTCACCAGTTTTATGACATATGGAGTTGTTAATTACCCTGTATTACCCCTTTCAAGACAGATCGTATTGTACTAGTGCTTATTTAAACTATCTAAGTTTACCAAGATAAACATCCCTTTAAAAGTTCCCAGTTCCAAAGGGTTAACCGAGCACTTCCCTAAACCCAGATTTTTTTTGTTTTTTTTTACAGGTCCATAACTTGACCATAACTAAAAGTTAGAGTTTGCAGCAATTTGTGGAGGTTCTCCACTGCCATCTCACAGCCTGAGCAGGGTAAGGTGTCTTTTCTTTCACGGTTGCTCTTGTGGGTCCAGCTGCAAGCATGTCTCTCATGAAAGCTGCCACCCCAGAGCACTGAATGGGTATCAGAGGTGGTGGGAACTACATTCTGGAGAGCTAAGGCATTCTGCACAACCAGCAAGTATCCTTTTATTACACTTTTCCCCATTAAATTCCACAGCTATTAACTAGAAGAAAAGCAAACAAAGAAACAAACTGAAAACCCGATGTATGTCTTCTGAAATGACCACTGGGGGTCTGATCAGAGAAGCTAAAATATGCTGAGACCCACTAAGGTTAGCCCCAGCGCAGCTGTTTCTTAATGTTTTGCCTACCTACCTTGCAGAGAAGTGCCTGCAAAAACTCCCCACTGCCTTCGTATGCAATCATTTCCCCACACAGAAACGTACTCTGTAAAACTGGACTGATAGGGTATCTGCTACTGACCCACGGCTGAAAATTTTAGGACATTAAAAGTAAAGATCTTCATATTCTAGTGCCAAACAAAAGCCAAATTTACTGATGCAAACGTCTACAGCTGCAATGAGTTTAGACAAATGAATATGGAATCTCATATATGCCAGCAAAGATTTGGTTTCTTGTGTGTACCCCTATCAATTTATTGTTGCCAATTTACGTGTAAGAGATACAGAGAGACAGCCTTAGCCTTCCAGGTAAAGTATCATAGCCACTTAAGATTGGAGCACAGAGATGTGTAATAAACATCAGAAGAAGCAGTGAGATTTATGTGGATTTTGAGATCTGGGTGGTTGAAAATTGAGTACTAAACTGTTTGAAAAGTCATC
>JAUBOD010000560.1:7514163-7542398 GCA_032353885.1 Nothura maculosa
AAGAAGCAGTGAGATTTATGTGGATTTTGAGATCTGGGTGGTTGAAAATTGAGTACTAAACTGTTTGAAAAGTCATCATCTACCTCTGAACTAAGCAAGTCTGAAACAGGAATCACTGTCTGTGCAGAGAGCCAACACGTTACGTACACAGTGCCCCAGCTCAAACCTGTAGTGTGCAAGCTGCCGACAGCATTTTGCAGAAGATTTAATTTTTCTCTACTTAAAATGAAGTAGAGATTTTTTTTTGATCATTCCTATTTTCTTTTGACCATTACTGTATTTAGACACTTGCTTCTTAAACTTCAGTTCAAGTGCTTTCCTCATACATACTCTTCCTTTCAAAAAAAGCCAAAAGGATTTTATGTGTACATTATATTATATTAATGCTTTCTCCAGCTTTTTCTCTTAGCTTTTTATTAACACTTTTTTCCCCCACATTATTTAGCCCCCATCTTAATATTAGTGTTTAAGGAAATGCTTAACTGCTGAATTAGTTACATGGATGACACAAAATCCAGACGTTTAATTTCAAAAGACGTGTTGCATGGTGTGCACTCTCCCCTTTCCTGGAATAATTCTTCTGTCTTTGCCCTGCTTTAACGCACACAAAACGCCATTAACTTCTCTGCCTGGCAGTGCCTCTCCCTTTGCATCTGCTGGCAATGTGAGCAGGGGCACTTTCTGCTCAAAGCTGTACGGGCAAGTCCTGCTTACCTTTCCACAGATGCCTCATCCAGTACACAGCTTCCTCTCTCATGGCAGAACAGAACCTATCTTTTAAAATGGATTTTACAGATAAATACATGTTTTAAGTAATTCCTCACCTCGCTTACCAAGAGCGCACTGAATTGCTAAAGATTCTGTTTTTTACAAGCTCCCTTGTGTTTCACAAGTTAGGACGTGTTTGTCGGTGCACTTGTTCCCTTGGGATGGGGCGGCAGGGCTGGTGCTTACCCTCCACCTCCCGTGTTCCCAGGCTCTATACGGCACACGGCAGCCAGGACTGCACTGCCAACATAGACTAGGAATAATAAGCAAACATTTCTAACCAAACTGCACTGCAAATATATGAAACAAATCAGGTTTAAGATAGGTAATCAGATCTATCTTTATACATTTTGCTGTTGTTTACCATGGATCATTTTACCCTGTTTACTTCTAAGCAGATGCCCCTCTTGATATTAGTAACAACTCCACGTTAGGACTACAAGGTGATGTGGCACTATGGATTGCAACGTAGGTCCTGAAAACCTTGCAAACAAAACATGCAAGTTCAAGAACAACAACAACAACAAAATACTACTTTTATAGTAACTCAAGTGAGGTAAACACTAAAATACTCTTAGTTTGAAAGAAAATTCCATTTTCTGTTGTAGGGAAGAGATGGATATTGAGGCTGTGTTATTCTACTCAATAAAAGCAAAGCAATGAGGAAGCCATTCTTTCCTCCTTTTCTGTCAGTTTAAGTCTTGAATGACTCCAGTGAAGTGACTGAGGTTACGTAGAATTTATGTCCCTGTAACTGAAGGCCACTTATCAATATATCTCCTGTAGTTTAATTGACAGACATGTCTTGTGCTATTTGGTTCAAGGTTCCTGCATCTACGCTGCAGATGAAAATATATTAATTGGAAATAACCCCCTCCAAATTGGTGGAAGCTCTTCTGTCCCAGAAAGCAGTGAGCAGATAAATCAATGATTCACCACCTCCTTCCACCATGCACTGATAATTAGCTCCTTTGCAGCTCCCCAGATAGATGCAGCAGAACTTAAGGTGGATAGGATCTCTTGTGTTGCTAAACAAAGCCCTCCTATGTTGGGCAACCTAGTTATATAGTCCCTGTCATTTATAAATTAACACCTGTAGCTAATTAGCTTGTTTGTTTTCACTGCTGCTCTTAGCTGTTCCAGAACTCTCAAGCCATGTTGGGTAAAGCCTTTGCTTGGTTTTTAACTTATATTCCAGGGTCACAAATTAGAAGTACCAATTAGGACAAATCAATAAAATATCCCAAATAAAGCAGTGCCTATCTGTCTGAGAACGTTATTAGTGGGACAACTCAGTAGAATTATGTCATGAAGAATGACTGCAGAAATGCCCCTTGTTCCAGCATCTATTTCCCACTTTGATGTTTTTCAAGTCACACTGACGTCATTTACCTGGAGTCCTGCCTAGATCGACGCATGCCGCTTCTACTGTCGTCAGCGAGAATTCCCACCGTGTGTCACGGCCTCTGTACAGTCCTTCGGTTTTAATACTGCTGGTGTGGCCCAGTCAGTACATCCCTGGGAGGATGGGTACGCTCTGCCTTATCTTGTGCGTGTTGCACCTCTCCGTATTCAACAGATACTATGTTTGAGATACAAGAGAAGGGGAAAAAAGAACCCTAAAAAAAGCCCTTTAGATGGCATGTTAATTCTAATCTCAGAAGAGTGAGAAAGAAATCTGAATCTGAACAAAATGAGTAGAAGTGGTATGGAACAAAGTTTTAGAGTGGCCCAAAACCACCCATATAACAGAAACTTTCTCCAGGCAATAAGTATCTATCATAAAGTCAATAATGTTCTCTTCAAATTCCTTGGATGAATCCAGTCTTCACACTGGAAGATCAGAAGCATTGAATACCAGAACGAAAAAAGGGGAGAAAAAGCTCCTGGTACGGCCTTGTGCTACGTTGTTTTCTGCAAATCGAAAGGCAGGACGTGTCTCTGAAGTGCTGCTCAGAGTTGTGCATGCCTCTATCCATTTCAGTCATTCGATAAACTCATAATCGTCTTGCTATAGCGCCCAAACACACAGCTCTCCGAGAGACGTCAACAACATCAGTGACTAGGAACAAGTTATACAATGCAGAAATCAGATGTTTAATGGCCACTAATCCCATAATAATAATTACAAAATAATGTAAAGATGAGCCAGAGTAAACAAAATATATGAATAAAAATGGCAGAGAAAAATGCAATTAGAGTCTTGGGCTTGATCCAACTGCCTTTTGCTTCAGTGGGAATCCTGATAGACTATTACCCCTAAGTAATTAGAGATTTAGGCTTAATCCAGCTCTCATTTGCTTCAGGAGAATTGGGATAGGCCTCAATGCCCTAATTTTCTTGCCCCCTCTCTATTCAGCTCTGCTTAATCTGAGTGGACCTTCAGCTCAACTGCTGTGGTCATCTGCACTGTCCAAGGGGGCACGTTTCAAGAGTCAGAAGACAAGAGTAGGTGCTAAATAGAGTGCTCACCCCTGCTTTGCATATACTTTCTAAGGATACAAATGATTAGACAAAGCAGTGAAAAATCAGGTCTCTGTATTTATTCAGGGTGCCGGAAATGGAAATAAAGTTTTTTCCATTACCATAAAAGAAAATTAAGAACTCCTTGGTTTTTAGCAAAACTGCATGTAATTCTCCCTTGGAAACCTTTGAGAAGGTTGTCTCTCTTAACAAATAACTAGATGAAACAACTGATGGAGACAGCCCTTCACTTCTGCTCATCAGACTACAAATATCCTGTAAAATATTTCCTAGAGATGCCATTTCCAAAGGTGGGACTAGGAGTCTACAGGTTTATATTCCTAAACACAAGGCAACAATTCTGACCAACAAAACCGGTTTTGGCCATATTCTGGAATTGCTTTAAAAAAAAAACAAAGGTCACCTCTCTTGTAATGTTGTAATTCCAATTTCCAAAATATGACTGGGGGGAGGAAAGAGATAATAGAGTTGGTTTTGTGCAAGAATATAGACATTACTGACTTGATAAATTAATATATCTTTAACAGTAGCAATTACTACTGAACCTTCTATTATCATAAGCACTCAATGGTCAGCGTTCTGTATATTGAGAATATGTTAAATATCTGCAAACTAGCACGCTTGCCCTGCACACACACACTACTGCACAGAGATATAATTATCTAGACCATGTTAAACAGGCTAACCATATGACCATATAACTATATGAATGCATGTCTACGAGTCTGCACACACCTCGACTAGTACGTGCAATAGAAACTCACGTATGTGCATCCTGTATTGCAACACTGACTGTCCAGATAAATGGATATACTTCGGCTTTACACTGATTTGGTAGAACTTTTAAAAAGGATTGCACATATGCAGAGGCAGACACACATAAAAATGCATACAAAAGTACATAATGATCTCTGTGACATTAATTGTGACAAGTATTCGAAAAGCTAAGTCTACACAGCCAGGCAGGCACAGATATACGTATGGCCACACTCAGACAGGATATGCACCATGGAGGCACTTGCATATTTGCACACACATTCCCATACTACTGTCTCTCTGCCCAAATCAGTCTGGGCTCTCATTTGAGCTAGAATCATCTCTTTTTTTATGTGGTTTTTCCCTTGTGTAGAGACTGTGCACACAATGTTTCATAAACACCAATTACAATAAATACAGGCACACTTCAGGATGTGCATACCATCACTTACATACATTCCAGAGAGAAGTCCCTGCTTTTCAAAAAAACACAAACAAACAAAAAAAAACCCACCCAAAAACAAACAAAAAAAGCCCTATTTTTCCTTATAAAGTACGACTCTCTTTGTGAGCTGCTTGTGTCCTTCAACGACGAGTCAGATGAGAAAAGCAAAAATATCAGCTATTAAATAACTGTTTGGATTATGTTTATAAAGACCTTCTCCCCCCCACTTCCCCCACTTTGCTTTTCCTCCTAGCATTTTACTCCAAAGTACAACTTTCCACATGCAACCTTGTCACGAAGGATCTGACTTGAGGATCTGGTACCTTTTCTGTTGCTACTGATACAGCACCATAGATGCACATATCCCAGTATGGAAAAGATGTGGAAAACGTGATGCTGAAAAGGTCACATTCTAAATTAGACTAGCCTAGAAACATACCTGAGGGGGCATGAGGAGCAGTGAGCAGCAGAGTGGGGATCCTTGGGCAGTGCAAGGGTTTTCTGCAGGAGGCAAACTGTGGTTGCTCTTAGGTTCCACATATTCCTTGCAGTTTTGTTTTATCATCCTTTTTAACCTGTCTGTTATCATTGACATTTCTCTGGTAGATCTCCTCTGAAAGGACCTGCAGAATAAATTTCTTGAAGAAGACTCTGCAGAAAAAGACAGCATCTGAATAGCAAAATTAACTGAAAGTTGGTCATTTTTCTTTTGAGAACAGAGGCACCCTGGAAGCCTGGGTGGAGTTGGGGAAAATGAGGGGAGAAGAGAAAACAAAGGGAACAGAGAGAAGCTAAGCTATCCAGAAAACAAGTATGGTGAAGATGAAAGTTAATAGTGCCCTTTTTCTCCAAACCGGTAGGAAGGTCAAGGTAGTAGCAGCAGACCTTCTACCTGGCGGGCTGAAAGCCTTGCTGAACATCTTCTATGAAAAGATTGGAGTAATATAAGACTCACTGGAAACCCTGGAGTGATTGTGAGCACTGCTGCTCTTCTCATAATTATTCACCAACATCGAAGCTGCCATGACTGCTTGGGACCATCTTTATTTGTTCCCTCTGCGGTAGACCTGCAGAATCCCACAACAACCCATGTCCTCTGCCCCAAGGGCAATCTGGAGGATGAGGCCCAGCTGAAGAAAACAACTGGCAGGTGGAGCTCTGGCAGCCAGCTCTGACTGCAAGTACTTACTCACGGCTCGCCATGCATTGTTAGCAACGTCCTGATACAGCTGTTTGATGGGCTCTCATTTGCTAAAGGGAGCGGGGGAAATTTAAGGTTTTTCTTTCTCTCTTTCTTTAGAATGGGATGGATCCTCAATTAATGCTGGTGAAATGTTTAGCCATCTCAGAGCTGGTGGCACTATACAAGTGACAAGAGAACCAGACTGCAGGTGTCGTAGTATTTCAAAAATAAATGCATATGCATTTCACTGTCTAGCACACAGCTTATACTAGGCCAGCTATGTTCCAGCTGCTACTTTGAGTTATAAGTCAGTATGATGAGTCTATATAGCTGTATACTGTCCTCTCAAATGTGTAAGTCAGGCTACTTCCAGCATCCTTAACATCAGTTATTAAAACCTGGTGTTTAAAGGAATTACTTGGGAAGCAGACAAGCTCTAGGGATGCCTGTGATAAATCAACACTTTAACTATACATATATAGTTATATGTAAAGAATGTATACGTATATGCAAATAAAATGAAAAGCTAATGGGTCATGTTGACTTTCAACAAATAATGCTGTTGGGCTTTTTGATTTTTATTAAAGCTTTTAAATATTAGTCTTTTCCTGCGGGACGCATTGGTGAGATGTACTGTCTGATATGCCCTTGGCCAGAATTATCCTTACGCACACTGTGCGGTTCACACACATTATGCAGTGTGCTATAAGCTGATTATATTCTTGGCTGCAGCCCACCCTCTAAGCCTGGGCATTTCAGTGTGGAAGGAATTCCCGTACATATGTCACTTGTAAAGCGCTGCGAGATCCTTTGGGATGAGTATGCACTGTAGGCTGTACACAAAAGGAGTAATAAATAATAGATGTACTATATATTTGTAGAATGAGATTGGTTAAAAAGTGCTAGTCTTAGGGATAGGCTGTAAAATATTACCATGCACGTGTGTGTAGACAGAAGTACATGCTACAACTCTTCCGTAGCATAAGTTTAGTTGTTTGAGCTCCCGCACAGAAATTCCAGACAAAATGGTAGAGAGACACACATGGTGGAACGAACTGTAAAGCCCAGCTCTCACAGAGCTTGGTCTGGGGGTCTTTGAGATCACCTAGAGGAAGCGGGAAAAAATCTGCTGCTGGATGTTGGGTTTGATATGGAGAGGGGTTTGATATGATCCTGCTGAATCACCATGGAAGCATGAAGCTTTTCAGTCTTGGTCATGGCATTCAAAAAGCAGGCTTGAGCTAAGCAAGTCAAGGAATCACATTTCTGTTAAAGCTGTTATCTTTCTAAGGTCCCTAAATTGTAGTTATGTATTTTTGATGCTTCTTGAAGATATGTACATGCTCCTAATTTCAATCTTATTATCTTAGCAGTTAGGAAATTTGCATCAACATCTTCCTGTCTGAGTAATTTAATTCCCCTTTTTAAAATAAACTCAAATTAGCAACAATAAAAGAAAATACAAAAACCTCGTTGAACTCAAACAGTTACCATAAACAACCCCCCAAAACCAATCAGGCATTGTGCAAAGTTATTGTTTTGCTTAGGACAGACCAGCCGACGAAGAGGGCCAGACCCTGCTCTCACAAAAATCTATACTGTAATTCCCATTGATTGAAAAAAAGAATGGGGCCAGGAGGAGAGCCACACTTGATAACAGGGTTAGGTGTACTAAGACAAGCAATGCCGAGAGGATGGCTGGGACAAAAGGTGGATATTTCAGGCCAGGAACATCAACATTCCCAGAGTAGCTGGGAATGCTTAATTCTGTTTCATCACTGAATGCTTTAAAAAAAAAAGAAAAGAAAAAAGTTGGATTATTCCATGCATTAGGGTACGTGGCTGCCTCAAAACACAGCTTCCTCAGCAATATCAATAATCAAGTGATGAGATTTGTCACTCTTTACAGTCTCATTGACTTGAGGGTCACCATCTGTTTTCTGCATTGCAGTGCAGGTCACTAAGCTACAATGGGCAAGATTCATTTCCTAGTACTTGTTGGTTTACATTTTTTTTAATTACTGTGTACCAGAAAAGCCCTGTTCTGTGTTTAACTGCAAACCATTCAGGGGAAAGCTGAAACACAAAAACATAAACAGAAGTGTCGTATCTTCCTGGAAAAAAGCTAATGAAATATCTTTCTCATCTTCAGTTTTTCTATTTAACACAAAATCTAAATCTAGAAACAACTTCATTCATTTTCTCCTTTTAACTATTATTTCCATGGCAAGATAGATGTGTACTGACAGACAGACAAACTGATTATTTGTGAGCTACCAATTGTGGAATGTGGGTTTTTTTTCCCCAAAATTTTCATTTAATTGGCCTTGAATGAGAAGGATTTCAAAATTCTCCACACTTTATAACTATATGAAATACAGTTATATATATAAATGTTAACATCATACATGTAATATTTTGATAGATGAGCAGATAACACTAATGCTGATGTATCAGAGAGCTGATGCGGTGGAAAGACACTGGTTTGACTATGATATGGAAGTTATTGTGTTCTTCAGAACCAGTAGAAATTTTAGTAAAGCACAAAATTATTTTAATAATATTAGAGTACTTCAGAAACAGACTTGAATTAGAATGCTATTAGAAGTAAATAATCATGTCACAAGTGCTATCAAAAATAGAAAAGAAAAAAAAAAGAGGAAGAGAGGCGAGGCCCAATGTCTCTACACGGTGGGCTCTGCTGTCTAGTTATTATCAAGCAGAAACTGAAATGGTCCAGATAACCTTGAAAAGAAAGCAATTGGAAGTAGCTATGCTAGATAAGGTACCAGGCTGAAATCAGCACAGGCACATGGAGACCACAAGTGGTGAGCACTATTCATGTATCCTGCATGAAATGAATCTGTCAGTCTCAATTCATTTCCCAGCGTACACGTCACAAAAATACACCCTTAAAACGACCTTCCTTCTTGGGAGTTTCAGCAAAGGAATGAAAGAAAGAATAAACCACAGAAAATCGACTTCCTTTCACCGTTAAAGTGGGTCCCAGAGGAGCTGCACAGGAATTCCTGCTGGCCCACGAGGAGCCTATGAAGCAGGTATGGACCCTCACGAACGCACATTAGAGGTCTGACTATAACCTGCACTGGATCTCCCGTCACACCTTATGTGGCCAGCAGACATTCCTGAAGTAATGACTGCTTATAAACGCTTTTCAATACAGGATATGATCCCTAAGTACTTGTTCATTCACCTTCAGAGCTGAATTTTGTTTCAAAGCTCAAATCACAGTCCAAGTTTTGAATTCAGGTATAAGATTTGAAAATTTGGCTTGAGAAAGACAGACTAGCTACAAATTCCAAGCTGACACTGAACCACCCATGTAGTTATTTTTTCAAATTGTGCCACAGTTCTAGGATTACATTTCCACTGTCCAGAAAACTGCTGCAGCATATACCTCTAGGTAGACCTTTTACTGTAACACTTATCAGAAGCTTAGAAGACCAAGTACTTGAAAGTGTTCAGTCTTGTTAACATGCAAAATACTTCCCACAATGCACTTGAGAGATTTAGCTTTATTTTCCACCTATCAATGAATAGATTTTTTTTTACACAGATTATTCAATGAGTGATGGGCAACATATTTCTGCCCATTCTGCTCACAAGCTAGTCACAAAAATATCTGCTTTGTCTGTTTCAGAAATTCAGTACTCACAGATCAGTATTGATGAGGGGTTATTGGACACTCGAATGCCATGACATCATTTTTACCCTTGATGGGGAAATCTACAGCCACCAAAGGCTGCATCATGAGAGCTGCATGCAGACTTTCAGTTCAGGCACTCGTATGTATAAATGCATCGTTGCATGCAACACACTTTTTCTACATAATATCACTGTAATGAATGTTTATAGAAAGGGGAAATTGGCTCTCAGTTACCATCAAAACAAATAGTTTTATCCAAACAGAAGTTTGCATTTTTTTCAGCAGTCATCAGTCTCGATGTACTAATCTCCATTGACAGAATACATCTCCAGATTTTACAGATGAATAGAATATCATTTAAAACTATCCTAAAATTCTTAGTTAAGAAAATAATAATTCCAGTACTATATATGCATATACATATTCCAGTACTATACATGCATATACTATATATTCCAGTGCGATATATGCATATACCCCTATCATATACACTGCACTATAACACACAGTCATATATATTACTTCATGCCAGATGGAGTGCTTGGGAGGCTCTCCTCCATGACCAGCCCTCAGAGTGATTTGTTTGGAAACTTTTGTTTGATGAAAAATCCTCAAATATTCCAGCAAACTTGTTGCCACATTTCCTGATCTTCTTACAGGTTTTCGTTTGGCTTAAGGATGGAGTGACACCCTCATTATTGGAAGATTCTCTGTAAAAAACTCAGTGAAGCTTTCTGAGGAGTTTCCAAACAAAAGTCATTTTACTTTTCTTTGCAAAATAACTGAACCAGCCCCTATGAACACTGCAAGCCATATGTGACTAACAGAATATTTTACCCAATCTTAATAGGCTATCATGAAAATGCACAGCACTAGGTCATCTTTCATTAGCCACAAGATGACATACCAGCATCTGATTAAAAACTATGGTTTCAATTGATTTTTTTTTTCTGTTGATTTGTAGAATTTTATCAACCATAATTGTAAATTCTTCTAGGTCGTCAAATAATCATTAAAAGGAAATCCTTCTAGACCACTGCTAACAAATGCCAGAGGACACCTGGCCAAATCCAACCATGGTTTCCACCAGGACACAGCTAACATGCTAGAAATAAGGTCCACCTTGGGAGATTATAATGATGCTAAATAATCACTTCTTTTACACATGGGCTAAAGGGCCTCCAGGGCTTGAAAATAATTGGAATGCCCAAATGAACAGAAGGGTGTCAACAAAGTGCACCTTTCAGGAGGGTCTGTGTTATGGCCTTTATGAAATACGGTAAAGTACGAGTAACAGATAACACCTGAGAAGGTAAAAGTGATCTTATCATCTGACTTGAATATCTCAGGGCTTGAGCAAAAGTCTGTATGATGGATAATGTCCCTTACAGCGATGCTAGTGTTTCTGGCCACAGTGGCACAGGGTCTACAGCACAGAAACAAAAACGCCTTTCTGTCCTTACCAGTCACTCTTTCAGTCCACATCCCCCCACCCATTCTACAATACAAAAGCGGCTGACATTTATTAATTACCTCAAATAATATTTAGGGAATCTTTTTCCTTATCCACAGAGAGAAAATAAATGCAAACCCAATCAAATACAATCACAAGAGCAAACTATTAAACATGCTTAAAAAAAAAGAAAGCTTTCTAGTATTAACCACTACAAAATCTTATGTTTTAAGAGAAAGGACAAGGAGATGGGTGAAGGAATCACAGCCCCTGTGAGAAGGATCAACCTTTCCATCTTGCTGCTGTAAAAAAGGCTTAGTCACCTGCAATCCTCCTGGCTACACCTGCCCTCGTAAGTGAAAACACCGCTAGGGACACTAGAGCTGGCCCCCCATCTTTTCCATTTCTAGAATATCCCTGGCACGGCTGTGGCCTGGACGAACAACAGTGCTCTCCCAAGCCATTCCTGGGTGTGCCCTGGGACTTACTCTGAGCCAGTGGCTTTTTGTTGTCCTGCCTCTTGCTGTCCTGCCTTGGAGAACCGGCAGCACAGTGGTATGGATTCTGGCTACTTTGTGCCAGTTGACCTCAATGACAGAGAACAGTCCAGGACGAGCTTAATTCACTAGTATGGGCACAGCGAGTGATGCAGGTCGTCAAGGTGTATGGTGCCAGTTCTGAGATGCTTCTCAGCGAGCTGCCAGAACCCTTTTCCTTAAGGGTTTTAAAGTTGTGCGCCTGGTATTGGAGAGATGTGCAGGGACACTCTGTGGCAACTCAGATCTCCTAGATGGTTCTGGGAAATAGTTAGGTCCTAGTAGCCTGTCCCTGATGACAGGCTAACAACCATGACATCTACACATCTCCTAGGCTCACCTTTTCATGCCTCAACACCAGGAACATCCAAAACCAGGGCTACGCAACCAGTGAAAGCAGTGAACAGTTTTAGGATATGTTGCCAGCAGGGAGGGTGAAAGAGTTTCAGAAAACAGGTTTTATATGTCTTTTTGGTCACCGGCAGTACTTGAAGTTTCTCACTTTCTCACCATCACTCCCTCTGCCTCATGAGCCCTTACTGCTGCGAAGAACTCATGCTCCTAGAAGGCCCAACAGAAGTCAAGTGGTTGGAGGCCTCGATGAGTGGTTTCAGTTACTCTCCTCAGCACTGACAAACCCCGGGAGAGAAGAAGAAGAAATGCAAATAGGACCTGGGTGACTTACATGCCACCGGGGTTTATTAGTCATCCCTATATTGAAAGCCCTGGCAAGACAACAAGGGAATTGGAAGGCAAACAAATCACAAATAAATGATACGTACAATCAAGGATACAATCTCCATCCACAAAAGTGAAAGACCGTCCAGATCACACAAGAGGGGCATTTTTCCAATGCTGCGATTTCTCTGATCTTACAACAGTAACTTCAAGAAACTTACATGACCAAGAAATATCACAGAATCATACAATGGTTGAGGTTGGCAGGGACCTCTAGAGATCATCTAGTCCAACTCCTCCCTGCTCCTGCAGGGACACCTGGAGCACAGGGCACAGGGCGGCATCCAGGCGGGTTTTGAAGACCTCCAGAGAAGGAGACTCCACAGCCTCCCTGGGCAGCCTGTTCCACTGCTCTCAAAGCAAACCAAACCAAATCAAACCAAATATGAGAAAGGGACAGAAAAATAACAAGCAAGAAATAAACAAACCCCAGCCACTGCATGCATAGGAATTCATAATCGAGTCTACAAATTTCTGAAATTCTAAAACAGGTCTAAATAAAACGAGAAGTTGTATTTATTTGTATATTGTAAGCATACACCCATATAATTGTGCTCACTTGCAGACACATTCATTTAATGTATACCCAAGATCAATAGTGGGATATGTGCTATGCTTTATCACTAATCATACCTGGAAGCATCCCCATCTCTTATGTTTTCTACTTGCCTTTATAACTATTTGTTAGAAGAAAAAGGTGGAAGAGAGCCCAATACTTAATAGTGAAAGAGCAGATAAAGTTCTGCAAGTAACCACTGGCCAAAAGAGCACATATTTGTGCTACCATACTAGGGGGTCCTAAAGAAGAAGAGTAAACAGATAGGGAAAGTGTGGTTTTCATATCCCCTACGGAGAGAAGGTCTTCAGATTTTGGCAGGTCACTGCAACTGTTTTCACAAGCTTCACCTTCCTCGGTCAGAGTCATTGCCCTTGCAAGAAGTTAGACGCACCCACCTGCATACAGAAGGCCAGGAAGGTTATCAGCGTCTGAAGATAAGGGGTCTCTTATCCAACCTCCTGCCTGGGTTTAGTTGTGCAGCCTCCTGTCTCCTCCAAGGGGGTTGCAGGGCACGTGCTCTGCAACGGGGAGACGGAGGCTCTACATACAGCGGGCAGTATAGAGAGCGCCGGCTCAGATGGACAGCAGAGATGTCCACTCTGCGCACTTGCCACCAAGGCATCCGCCTGGAGGGATGGCTAGTCAGCACTTCAGTCACAGGGGGGAACATGCCTCACATCCCCAAGTGCTAGCAAGCAGGAAGCACCTCTGTGTTACAAAGATTTGACCATAATGCACTATACGTACTTACAGTGCTGCAGTAAAGCAGATGTGGTAGTGTTTGAGTTATTCCTACCTAGTCTAGTGATTTCCTTAATATTTAATCACTGGTGACCTTACTTTGGGTTTTTTAAAGCAAACAGTGCTAGCCCGCCAATATCCACCTGAGATTATTCCTCAGTCTTCTGCTGCTCCTGCCTCCTCCCAAACAGACAAGACTCCTTGACAAGATCAAAGTCATTATGGGAGATATTCTCCACAACAAGCAAAGGGATAGAGAGGGAAATCTGCAAGCCAAAGCACCAGCTACAGCAACTGAATCAAGTAGAGAACAACTAGGGAACAAGCTAAGGCCCAAGAGAGATGGTAACCAGACAAACTCCACGACGGACACTAGCACTACGCGGACCAGAGCACCCCGCAAGTACCATTTCCATTACTTAGCTTCTAAGAAGACATCTGAACTAATGAATAAAGAAGCCCATGCTAGCAGTTTTTAAAAGGAGCTGCAAAGGAAAAACAATGAGCTCATGCCTTCTGACCTTGCTTGTTTTTAGCCTGGTTTCCTATGGCAACAGGGCTGGTGATCACGCTGTGTGTGTGCATGCGTATGTGTGCGTATGTGCATGTGGAAGAGGAGAAAGGGCCCGTCAGTGTTCAATAACTATTGAAAGCACTGCCCGTTTGTAGTCAGCTCTGGCACCACAATGCAGGTCTTGATCATTAAGTTCCCACAAGTTTGGTGTAAACGGGTGGCAGCCAAGACTAGAGAGACCTGCAAGTTTCTGAGGTCGGAGGGTGAGCGTGCACATGAGCGCGTGCCTTAATAGACATCAAAGAATCCCCACGTGAGCAGGAAGTTAGGAGTGGCCTAACTGCGGGAAAAGTGCCCATCCACACTTACAGCAAAACATGAAACAACTCTGGGAAGGTAGCTTTGCTAGTGCTGGTGCCCACAAATCTTCATGCTTAAATAAGGTACTCGGGGGAGTTTTCCTTTCCCTCTTTTTCCTATTAAGAGTTAACAGGGACATCTTGCCATAGGTCTGCAGGAAGTTGACCCTGATTGACAATAAAAAGATTTTTTTTTTTCCTTTCAGATTTTTTAATTTTTTTTTTATGTCAATATCTACATAAGAAATTCAGCAAAGCAAACAAGGGCTGGGGTTTAACCATTGCATGCAGAAAAATCACCATGAAATATCACAAGCTGCTGAGCTAAGTCTTCTAAAGAAATAAAAAATTGAGAAAAAAAAAAGTGTTTGACATTGCTGAGGTCTGCCAGACAAAAAGGACATAGTTAAAAAAAATCTGGTCTTTGTGGTTTGGGAAGACCCAGCAAAACCTTTCCATCTCTCTTTGTACAGAGCCAGGTGACACAGCAGGCTGTTTTCTTTCCCTTTCTGGGTAATTTTTAACAATGGGGAGGGAGCAAATGACTATTCTGGACAGGAATCTTCAGAAATTATTGGCAACTGGCCATTCGGATGGGATCACCAAGCTACACTCAAAAGTGAACAGAACAGAATAAATGAGCATACGCCAATCTCCGTAATTCAGTAACCATCTGCCTCGGATTAGTCTACCCAAAACTGCGTCTGCTTGTTGAAACTTCCATATTGCTGAAACATGTCTCATGTAAATATTAAATATCAGTGGAAAAAGAGATGTTTGTCCAGTGTTATCCTAGAAAAGCTGGTAGGGCCTGAAGGTGAATAGATATTCCTCTTTCTTAATGCTCTATTTTAACCACAAGAACCCACAATTTTGGGGGGTGATCTGATTTCCAGGCCAGAGCTGCTAAGCGATTAAGAAGCGGTCTGAAGAGGGATGATGGGGAACGCTTGCTATCACTCCTTCCAGCACAGAGAGCTGTCTGTAGTATGAAGTTCTACCTACAAGCAACTTTCCTCTTTCCTGCAAGAGCCAAGATTGCTGTTTGCCATTGCTACATATAGTTAATCACGTTTGACTCAAAAGAATGTGCCCTTCCCGACTGGTGAAATTGTATTTCAATATATTGGCAGGTCGATTCAGTATCCACTGATCTGGAATTTGCTCCAGATTTGTACCCAAAAAAACAAACAAAAAAAAAAACCCAAAAACCCTCACCCTTCTGTTTCTATTCCAAGTCAATGATGAAACTTTTTTTTTTTCCTCTCAAAGTCAACATACAAATATGTCTAAGAGCCGAATTTGATCCTCATGTTTTTTCTTAATTTTCACTACTGTGCAAACAACACTCTTTAAAACCTTAATTGCCATTTCCCAGGTGGACATATTTGTCACACTTGCAAACGCAGCTTCTAAAACATTGATTTTTCAGGCCTTACTTTTATATACCATTGACTATGTCTTCCTATTCCTTTTTTTTCCTGATTGTCCAAGCTTGTGACCATATTTTGAATATTCTCTGAGTTGGGAAATACTTTTTTTTTAGGCACAGTCTTCTGCTTTTCTACTGTGCCCCTCATCTGTAAAAGTGATAGTGATTGCACTCATTTCAGTAGGAATAGGATCAAGAGCCAGATATGCAGCTTTTCCTTAGCTGATTTCTAATTTGTAGCTGCAATTTAGGAAGAGGATGGGATAAAGGGGAAACAAAATTACCCAACTCACATAAAACTCTTAGTGAAAAAATGCAGCAACTACAACAATCTATATATCTGCAGTAAAAAGGAGATGATCTAGCAGAACCTTTAACAAGCCTTTTGACCCTACACAAATTTTAGATACTGATGCCTGTTTTTACAAATTCTTTAGCCAGGGTTTTTGTTAGATGAAAAGATTTCTAGATGTTAGAATAAATATCTGTATAAATATCTGCAAATATCTAAATCAAGAGCAAAGGTTTTAACAATCACAATGATTAGATTTGATGAAGATATCAGGTATTTGAGTCAACTTTAGCTTATAATACCAAATTAAGTGAAGAAAGAATTTCATTTATGTATTATGTGACCTCCACAGCCTGGCCAATTTCACAAAATATACTGCTATGTCTTGATGATCCTGGCAGGCATATGAAATTAAAAATAACAACTTAATATCTGCAGGTTCTTCCTTCCCTTTCTTTTCCTCCATCCAAATGTCTGCAGGTCCCAAATCTGCAAACCTGTTTGAGGAGCCCTGCTGGCTTAGACTAGTCACAAAATTAGACTTACTCATACGTACAGAAGTGTTTATAGCCTCGAACCTGAATCTCCAAGCCTGCAAGCAAGGCTATCCCAAAACAGGAGCTTGCTCAAAATAACTAAACTTCAGGGTAAACTATTTAGCATTTTGAAATATAAATGTAAAGTTACAAAGGGGAAATTCTCCTCTGAAAGAAAAGATTTTTCTAGGGAAAATATTAGTCATATGCATAGAAGGAGAGTATTAGAATTATATAGAAGTGAAATCTGCTTCCTATACTGCCCAGAAAGAAATATCAAATAAAATACTACCAAAGAAACAACCACCAAAATGGTCCACAAGTGGCAAGTAACTAAATTGTTAATCAGTAGGTTATGTAGGAAAAAAAAATCCCAGTCTCTACAGCAAATTTAAAATATTTTTATGTTCAAATTAAAAAAAAAAGGAAAAGAAAATTATTGTTACTATGGAGTAAATAGGAAAAGAGGATTAACATTTATTTTTAATGTTCCTATTTATTTAATAACATTTATATTAACAGATGACAGTGTGATAAAATGGCAGTTTTTGCTCTGCCTGTTTTTTTTTCTGAATCAAGCTTGTTTAACATGTAGCTTCCACTACCACCTCAATGGAATTATTTTTCCTTCCTACTTTGGGTTACATTCATATGAAAAATTCATCCTAAACCTGCTTTGTTGGTTCTAAATGTGCAGGAGACTTCTGTTTGCATATGACTGAGCCAAAATCTGCTTTCTTTATGTGTCGGAATTGCCCTTACAAAGTCCATGGGCCACATTCTGCCCACGTGCAATGGGCCTGGATTAATAGGAGCACAGCCATGAGCTTGACTGTTATCTTAATACGCTGTTAGTTTTTGCTTTATTAGTTGTTATAGTCCTTATGCACCTTATATGAACAACCCTCTGCCCAGCTTACAGCACAGATCACCAAACAAAGCCTGAATTTGTTGTTTGCTTTCATCCTCATTATAATTTGGATTTTTTTTCAAACGATGCTAAGGAATAATGCTCATAGCTAACTTCTAGTGCTAGTTTCTGCTCGGACCACTCATACAAATACTTTCATTTAGTGAAGACAAGAGTATGGTAAATAATACATGGAATTGAGCCATATTTATTCTTTACGCAAATGGGCTTTGAATCTCAATCATGCATAACAGACTTAGATTTATCTTTTTTTTTTTCTTTCTCCTCTTCCCTCCCTCACAAAACACATGCTCTTACTCATATACTGGACCTTGGACTAGGCACATACACACCATAACATTTTCATTAAGGCTGATGACCATGAAGCGAATGGATTTCTTAAGCTACTATTTTAAAAGATCCTCCAGGTCTTCACTACAACGTTACTCAACTAAAGAACGAACAAAACCAAACTAGTAGGATATTTCTCCAAATAAGATGTCAAATTCGTGTTCATCCTCTGGGCAGGTCTTTGGATTTCAGAATGGGAGTCCAGCTTTTGGTACTTTTTAGTTACTTTTTTAGTTACTTTAGCTACTTTTTGGTGCTTACATTTCCTATCTATATTTTTGTAGTGAACATTTGGTTTCATTTTTGTTCCTCCTCAAGAACCAGTTTTTCTAATTTGCCCCTTACTGTGCAGACCTGCCGGCCGTACTTGGCCGAACATGGGAGACCCAAAGCAGCCCCAGCAAAAGGCCCTTTTCCTGATCTCCTGTTGGAACAATTCACACCCTTTGGAGTTCCCTTGGATCAGAGCCCTTTAGTTAATTTCCCTGAAATTTCTCTATTGAAATTCCACACTACCCTGAGTTCCTAAAAATGATGGAAGGCAAAATGGCAGGTTGTCTCCTTCACATCCTTTCCCCAGACTCCATTAGATTTAACAGTGGTTTCCTTCTGGAAGCCAGGAGATAATAAATCATGCCGAGCTGTTGGTATCTATATGCATCTATACTTAAAGCTGATATAAAAATAAGTGTGATAGAGTTTGGAGACTCTAAATAAGGATGGATTAAAAGCAACGGCCTAAAGCTGCAAACATGCTTGTCTAAGTTTAGGCTCCCCGAGTACATGGCAGGGGGAGGGAGACCAATAAATAAAAGCATTTTAAAATCAAGAAACAATGTTTGATGTAATGTCTGATACATCCAACCTAAACGTCCACCTATGAAAGTGACTCTATTTTTAGCCACGTAATTAAGTAAGTGGACATCATTAGGAAAATTCAGACAATAAAGTATATAGAATTTGGCTCACAGCTGCTTCATCACTACCCAGAAAAAAAAAAAATATCCCTTTTGGTCTGGTAGACACTTCAGGGATACCTGCACACAGCTTCTCAGTACCTGTGTCAGAGGCATTACAGTTGGTTTCCAAATAAAAATTGTGACAAGTAATCAACAACATATTTTTCACTTTTGACGACAAATTAGGATTTAAAAAAAGCAAAATTATTCTCCTGCTTTAGCTACTTAAAGTCTAAATCATCCCTATTCCCCTAGATTAAAAAAAAAAATCAGTGTAAAAGCGAGACTACTACTGCACATTTCCCCTTCTCACATGCAACTTGGTGCACATGTGTCTGTATAACACAGGTACAGAGTCACAGAAAAGAGCTACACAAAACATATGATGCTTCAAGTGCATCTATATGTATAAAATCTACACTGATACACAAACACACACACCCAGAAATCATGTGTGTTGTTTGCCTCAGAAAAGCAAGGCTGCTGAAGGGACTGAAAGTCCTTTTCTATTCAATAGAGAAAAAAAAATCAGTGGGTTTGGATGAAGTTTAGCTAAATTGGGGAGCAGTATGACCCCTGTGGATGGTTATAGTCAAACATATTTTCAAAACAGCTAATTGAAACTGCAGAAAATTAGTGAAATCCCTTTCTAGCATGCCTGTTTGACCATATAGGAGAACTTAGGGCCATTTTCATGAAAATTTTAAAATTCTATTAACCTATCCAAATACCTTGTAAACAAATAATCACAGGACATACTCATTTGATTCTATTTATTATTTTTTGTTACTAACATATTCTCTGTTTTTAAATGCATGTAACATATGCCTGTATATATGCAAATATATAGAAGCCCGCTACAGAGAACTACTCTGTTAATTCAAATTTATACAAGTAATTCCTTTAACAGGAGTGAATCGAGAGACTGATTTGGTTTAGTATGAATGAAAAGCAATGGCCATTACTTAATTGGGACAGTACTAGCTAAAATTTCACATATGGGCATGTATAGTATAGGTACCAGTGGATTTATTAGTATTTAATATGTATCACATAGTCTGGGGAGGCGGTTGTGGTCTTTTGCAGATCAGGATAGCCAAATTAAGATGAAAAGGAGGGGGGAAAAAAAAAGAAATGCATTTTTTTCCTGCAGAACAATGTTGGTTTTCATTTAAAACTCATTTCCTTTTTCTTTTGAAGGTTTTCTTGCTTCTTTCTTGCATGCAATATCTGCTTAAATTTGGATAACCAGTAAAAGGTCTAAATCAAGATATTTTTGCTGTGCTTATTTATACATATGTATGTAAACGGAACAAAATAAATGAAGGAGATGAAGACTCATCAAAAGAGGAGGTCAAGTAACAACTTTGGAATAAATAAATTTCCTTATTGAACTAGTACTTTCCGTATACAAGCCTGAAAGAGTTTTGCTAATGGCTTCACTGTAGAAATTGTACTGATTCCACAGTCTCATGAACAATATAGGAGACTAAATGAAGGTCTTATGCAAAAAGATGTAGTCTATCAAGTTACAAAGGTTTCAACCCTCATATTCATTTGGGTACCTACAAGCCTGTTCACATGGAACTGCTCAGTCACATTTTGTTTACTGAGTGCTAAACTGCAGCATCTCCACAGCTTGGCCACTGCATTACACACACAGATATATATTTTTAATTCCCTTAAATTGGGAAAAGCCTAGTTTCACTATGAAAAGAACCAAGAAGGAAGGAAACAAGTGAAAAAGCAACCAAGGCACCAATGGCTTGCGTGATACAAGTTAGGAAGGTCTCAGTTCAGTTGCCAGGCAATGATTATTTGTGTTTAAAAAAAGAAAATTTAAAAAATAAAATATCCCATTCTCTTTTTTGAGAATCTGGGCAGAGAGGACCTGACAAAACTGAAAACTCCTCTCACCCTTTGAATAGTCCTGCTGGCCTGGTAGGAGTAGCATGGGGCAGAGAACTGTCAAAGCCCGAATATCTCCTGCTGATGGGTTTGCTGAGCCTGTGAGCAGAGAGCCAGCCACACAGAGCCACAACTACATCCTATGGAAATGTTCAAAATAACTGTAAATACTAACTCACAGAAACCAGGATCCTTCAGGGAGGGCTTCAGGGTCTATACCCCACTCTTGGCATTGGAGAATTAAAAGAAAAGAAAAATTTAGCAAGAGTCTCATTTGCAGTATGATTAAGGTATTTTTAAATATTCTGAAAAGGAAAAGGAAGAGCAAAAGCCAAAAAAAACCAAAAACCAGGTTTAAAAAAGGAAAAAAAAAAAGGCTGCAGTTGTGCAGGACAAAAGGCCTTTCCCTGCAAGCATCTGCTCCTGTGGGCAGTGCTCAGGGCAGCGAGGAGTCCTGCTGTGGTGGGGCCAAGTCCTGCTAGAAGATGGCTTGGGAGAGGAGATCCTGTCCTCAGCAGAGCAGGCCCTTGCTGGGTTAGCATGCAGCTGCTTGGCCTGAAGAAAGAGCTGCTGGGTTTGCAAATAGTGGATAAAGCTTTGTACCACATTAGACTGCTAGTGAATGCAGGGAGCCATCAAATATTTTCCTCACTATATATCGAAAATTGGGGTTAAAAAACCTGAATAGTAATTGCATAAAATGCAGGTGCATGTATTAAAAAAAAAAGGACTCCATAAACTGTGACATAATAAAAATATTATAAAAATATTCTGTACTTTGGTATAATTAATAGTACATCAGCATTAAAAAGTTAGCAAATATTTATGAAATGGATCACAACTTTCTTAGGATACAGTAAAATCAGTGAATTAAAAAAACACTTTTTTGGGGGGGAAAACTTACAAATATCAAGAAAAGGATTACATTTTGCCTCTATTTTTGGCACAGATTTGTATGCAAGGGCAAATGCATTTGTACACATATTCACATGTGCACATGCATATCCATCTATGCACATATAAAATTGCTTATGTGTGTGTGCATAGGCTTGCATACTAACAGATAAGAAGTTAAAAAAAAACACTCCAGTAAAATTGCTCTAGTATGTTAAAACTGCTGCATGAACTTAAAATTTTATGTAAAAAGTATTATGAAGTGCAATGATTTTTTTTTTAAGTTCAAAACCAGAAAGCACTTTAAAAAAAAGGGGAGGAAAAAAGTGCTTTTTCCAGCATAGGAAATGCTCATTTCCTATTGTGTGTGCTCTTTATTGCTGTATTTCATTCAGTTTGGTTATTAAAAAAATCAATTGGTTCTCTTCCTATCCTAGCCATTTTACCTGCCTGCTGTCACATACTAGTAAAAATCTGCTGTAGTTGGCTTTCTGACATACTAAAAACAAAAAAAATTTTTTAAATGTTCCTTCTCAGAAATACCTATTTTTAAATCATAAAATAAACATGGAGGGTCAGAAATTCATTGCCATAAGTCCTGCTAGACAACCTCGGGTCACACTCGGGTGTAAGATCCCTGGTCCTGCCCGCCTGTGGAGCACGGAGCTCCCAAAGGGTTTTGGCTCCGTGCTCCCGCACCCTGCCCTTCCCTAAACAAGTACTTCAGCCTGCGGATACGCCTGGACATGGAGGTGCGAGGGACCTACCAAGGGCTCAGATCACAGCCGGGTGTCTCGGACTTGGCCTTGTTCCCTGGTGCCGGCTCGGGAGGAGACGAGGGATGAGCTCTCCGTGCTGGGTGTCTGGCGGAAAGCATCACACAAGGAAAAGGAGGACGTGAGAGAACGTCGGACAAGGAGGAAACAAGGAGAAAAGAGCACAAACAAATCCCAAAGAAAGGGGAAGGGGCAGGAGCTCATGGCCCGAGTTCGTCATTCCCTGGCTGCCTGTCTCGCGCTCCCGGCAAACAGTCAGGTGCAGGTAGGAGAGTGATGGAGGATCCGCGGCTCTCCCAGGGAGGAGGCCAGGAACCAACATCGGGTAGGTTTTCCAAGGGCCTCCTCATCACTCTGCTCATTCCTCCCCCACCACTCCCTTTTATTTTTTTTTTTTTTTTGGCCTCTCCTTTATTTTCCTTTGTTGTTTTTTTCATTTCCCTTCGTGGCTTCTTACGTCCTGATTGGGAAAGGAAAAGTAAATTCCTAAATATATAGCCCAATAATGTTACTCCCCTGGCCTGTGCCATCTCTCCCCATACTTTAGGGCATCTCCTTCATCCCTCCATCCTCCTTTAGGGCTTCTCCCTCCTCCCTGAGAGGAAACCCAGTTCCTCCCAAACTGGCTGGAACACAGGCAAGAGCCTCTCCGAGGAGTGAGGAACCATGTGGACAAGTCCAAGGTGGAGGCCGAGGTGTGAGCTGGCTGGGAAACCCTTTCCTGCACACGGGGAATACAGCAACAAATGGTAACATCATGGGGAAAAAAAAATAAAAAGGGCAATAATTATCTCATTGCATCAAAACTGGCCAGTGCAGAGCCAGGAACTTCTGATAGGTATATTGAGATTTTTCACAATCCCAGCATAAATCAATAAATAGATAAAGTATAATATATAATAAATAACTCACAAGCATTCCTTATGTTTACATAAAACGTTTACATGCATAGACCACTGCCCCTCCTGCTTTTCTCCTCACTTAAACCACCACCTATTTCAGGTATGGAAAAAACAGAACAGAGCAACACATGCTGAAAATTAACTAAAATATAACAACGTAATTGAAGCGGTTTAGAAAGGAAACCAGCAAGTGTTAGAGACCTGGCACCAGCTCTCCACGAAGGAAAGGGGCAGCTCCGCCAGACGTGCAGGATTTTAGCGAGTCACCCGCCAGGCTCTCCAGACAGGAGGCAAGGGCAAGGAGACATCTCCGCGCTGCCTTTCGTGTCTTCCTTTGGATGCTTGCAGCTCTTGGTACTTACGTTAAATTAATGCTGCTGACTACAGATTCTGCGCATTGGGGCTAAGTAACTGGTAGCGTCGTGGCTGCTGGCCACTTCCCCACAACCCTTCTCCTAATTAACGGGTCTTCCTCATCTTTACTCCTATCCAGGGAAACACCGACAGTTTCCCCACAATGGACACTACGTGCCATTCACTCGGTGCAAGACCAAACGCGCTCTCCTCGAGGCCACCTTTCTCCTTCCCTCCTTTTGCTGACACCAGTGTGGGAAGTGACTTCCCCTCGTACAGTCCTGCTTCTAATGCAACAAGCTGCACAACGGCAAGGGAGTATTTTTTTTGCAGGTGCTCACCCCGATTCCTCTATTGGAAAATATCTTTATTTACTTCTGTGAAGCTTTAAGCTCAGCAATACGGTGGGACCTGCTTCGGCAGTGCTTTCTCCCTCCCACACAGATCCACTAGCGCTGTTCGTGTGAGGGCAGCTACTTCAAGGAGGAAAAATGGAAGAATCGTGTCCTTTAAAAACTAGATGTAATTTTTCCGTGGCAGTTTCCCACTGCTTTCCATTTTTTCCTTCTACTGTGCACTCATTTCGAAAATGCATCATTTAAAACTATCCCATCCTCAAAAGATTTTTTGTTTTTAATTCTCTTTTTCAGCAAGGTTTGCTCACAAGCTGGGAATACTCAGGTTTCCTCGGTGGCTGAACCCGCTCCGCTTGGGCAGGAGCCCCTGGTAGCTTACACGATTTAGCACAGCCTTATCCCCTACCTTCCTTTCAGCTCCCTGAAAACAAGGGACGATGGATCCCATTTTCCGAGGCAATCCCAGACTTTATCCTTAGTACATTGCTTACTGCATTCTCACCCACCACCCTGAGGCTGCCAGGAGGCCCTTCCTGTTGCAGGGAAGCTGTCAATGGTGCCTCAGCGCATCCAGTAAAGGAGGACCCTGGGGGACCCCTGGGCCATATCGCAGGAGAAGGAGCCACTGCGGTGGCAGAGCCCGGAGTACGGGAGGAAAACACATTCCTCACGCTCACAGGAGAAGCTTGGGGAATGGGGGATCCCCCCAGTTAGATAAACGGGAACGTTAATGCAGCTTCGGCAGCCTCCCACATGGCTCCCGTCCGCACCTGCGCGTGAGGGCACGGGAACCACCAGCGTCCTGCAGGGACGACCAGCGCCATGGCTGGGCACAGGCCCCACACAAACGCAGCGTGTTCCCCGTGGCGCTCGGCACCGGATCGCAGGGAGCAGCGCGGTGCCCTTGGACACAGCCCCACACACAGCCCCACACACGCGGCCCCGGCAGGGCCGCGAGCCAACGTGGGCCGCGTCCCCGCGCAGGCCGTGTCAGGAACGGGCCGCGCACACCCAGGAAGCTCCCACGGAAGGTCCCGCCGCACCACAAGCGAGACACGTCGCACTGCCGTCCTCAAGGGGCAAGAGGAAAAATTAATAGAGAAGCTTCGGTCGCCCTTTCTAATCCCTCTAAATGACAACAGCAAACGTGCTGCAGAACATATAGATTTCACTGCTTGTTTTTAAGGGGAAGCTCTGAGGCTTATGGTGACAAGTGTTGCAACTACCTTATCGAAGGTTATCAAGGAGCCTAACTACCTGAAAATAAAATAAAATGCCAGAACAAACTGCATTATATATATGTTTGTATATATACACATGTAAAGAATGTGTATATATACACAGATATGAAGTGTGTGTGTGCGTGTGTATGTATATATATATATATATATATGAAGTACGTGTGTGAGTGTACACGCACATGCACAGCCAGCCCTGTGCCCTGGTGTGTTGTTCCGAACGACACCAATTGCTTACACAGAGAATCAACAGCATTTAAACCAGGTGCAGGTTCCTCCCCTGTCCCAGACCAAATCTGTCCGAACGCACCTTCCACCCTGGGAAGTGATTTTATTTGCAAAAGGAAATGGAAGTGAAACAGCACACACCTCGTTGCAGGCTTTCAGCTCAGGTTCTGCTTGCTAAAGTCAGGCCCTATACGCGATGTGCCCCCCAACCACTTCTCGTGCCTGCAGTACCACGAATCTGCTCAAGTCCTCGAGTAGAGGACAGTGCTACTGCATCGAGCTTCACAGGGTCCTCACTCCTACACTCCCTGGCTTAGGGAAATGTGGTGGCAAATGACCATGCTGTTAGCACGGTTACTAATTGTTAGGGGTCAGGTGAAAACAGTGACAGCAGCAGCGTGAGGGGTTTAGCAAAACACACCGGCATGGACCCCACCAGGAAGGCAGCAGCCTCTGATCAGCAAACCCCGAGATCCCTTGCAAAACATCACGGAGGAAAAAACAGAAAAAAAATCTGTCGTATGGGAGGGAGCGTACAGTGAACCTGTCCCCTTCCCCTCTGCACAAACGTGGAGGATACCTGGTAGTGTGAAAGCCAAGGGGTTAAAAAACAAAAGAGATGAAGTCATCCAAAAAGCAAATGTATATTAAAAAAATCTACTAGCTTTTCAGACAGAGTTCAAAGTTACTGAAAACAACACTGCACCACTGCAAAACCTGCCTGAAAATCTAATAACAAAGATATAATTTACTTTATGCATGTCCCGTATGAGAGCGGTCTCTATAGCTTGAACAGAGACGGGAGAAATCACTGTTAATGCAAATCCTACAAGTAGATCTATTTGTGGCAACAGATTTAAAAGCAAAAGAACGAGAATCAATGCACAGGTGACTTGTAAAAGATTAGGATATTACTAAAACCCAGGAGGAGGGAGGGAGGGAGGAGAGGAGGGTACTGGCATTAATCATTACCTCACGAAGGCCGTACTCGCGGAGCAATTTTTTCTAATCTTTACAGCTGGTTGGAGGTATTTCTCAGCCCTAAAGTCTCACGGATAGCGACGGCTCGGAGCAACACTATTGCTAGGCCCTTAGCCTTTACCTAATTACATTAAGTGCAGTAAGAGATGTAAATTAACAGGCGCTGACCCCACGCTCCCGACCTTTGAGGAAAGCCTTGAGAGCAGCTCTAGATCAGTGCTTGGTCCGACTAGTTTTGGGCGAGATCAAACGCCCATCTAGGACGCGTGGGCGCTCCAGGACCTACAAGACCTTCTCCACCTTCAGCTGCAGACACCTCCTTTCCACCTCTACCTTTAGATAAGCAGAGATGATCCATTTTTATGGAAAACCAGACAAGATCAAGAAAGCACCACTGAGCAAGCCGGGCCTAAAGAGGTGTGTGAGCTGGGCGGGGTGAACCTGAGCCCCTCACCTGTGTGGGCGCTCGCCCTGATGGCCCCAGCTGCGGGAGGTGCCCGGCCGCCCTTGCAGCCAACGCGGCCCCAGCATTTGCAGGAGGACGACAGCATCGGAGAAAGGAGATGCCAAAATAAAACAGCTGAAAAACTTGCAAAAAAAGTCTTCTTACGTGTCTTATTGATTTACTCAAAATCTTATTGAACTTAAAATTCAAAATACAGTAAATTAAGAGAGACTTTTTTGCAATAGTTATCTATCTATCAGCTTTAAATGTATCAAGGATACTTCTTTTCTCTTCACCTAAAATTTCCAAATTTTGAAATGGAGCAAAAGTCTGTCATTATACATGACCGAAAATAAAAGTTTTGCTTTGTTTCTTACTGAAAGGTCTGGGGCATTTCAGTGTGTGCTATTAATTAGCCTGCCTCTTATTTTCCTATGTCGCAATAGGAGTAGTAGCCAGAAAGAGCTGTATTAGCTGTCTCAGAGATCACGAGCTAGGGGAAAAAAAAAAAAGATAAAAAAATAAAACCGAAAAGACTAAACCCACGAGAGCTGCAAATGTTGGAAGATGCATCTGGCTGCGAAGTGGAAGGGAGCGCAGCTAGAGAGAGGCAGCGCAGGCACGAGGAAGGAGACTTTGGTCAAAGATGCCTAACTCCACCCCTGCGCCTCCATCTCACACCGACAGCCTCTCCTCGGAGCAGCGTGACGGCATTTCAGCAGCGTCTTCCATCTCCCGCGCGCTGCCCGGCCCTCGCTGCCTCGGCTCTGCTGTGGTGCCGCCGGCCCGGCACCCGTCTGCGACACCGCAGGGACGGTGTTGGGGGCCCAGGTGGTCCCGGGGTCCCGTTGGCATCGTGGGCAAGGGGCTGCATCCAGAGCCAAGGGTGCTTGGGATGCTGAGGAGCCACCACAGCCTAGCGTGACCCTAGACGGGGACCCACTGCCATGGCGGGGTTGGGAGGGAACGTGGGCACCAGTGGGGCAAGAGGGGCACCGGTCGCAGCCGCGTGCTGCTCTCACCTGCCTGCAGGTCCCGCTGCTCCCTCGGGGCCTCCGGCTTCGACGGCGCAGCCGCACCTGCGGGCAGAGGAGCAGAGAGGGGCGTCAGCCTGGGCCCGGGTTCATGCACACTCACACTCACACCCCATTGCCCGCTCACACTCGCACGTTTGCACACTCACACCTTTGCCCGCTCACACTCGCACACACACCCCATTGCACGCTCACGTTTGCCTGCTCGTGCTCGCACACGCACGCTGTCCCTGGGGAGCAAGGGGCAGGTACCCGGGGGTCTCAGCCCTGCTGCCCCCGCGGGCACAGGCGAGCGCGGCGCTGCCGGGGCCCCGTCCGCACCCGCCGCCCCTCCCCTGGACAGCCCGGCACGAAGCCCCCACCGGCACCGCGGCCCTCGGAGCGGCCCGAGGGGCAGTGGACGCCGCGGGGGGGGCGACAGGGCCGGGGCTGCCCC
>JAUBOD010000560.1:7547432-7560101 GCA_032353885.1 Nothura maculosa
CCCGGCTCCGGCACCGGCACCGGAGGCGGCTCCGGCAGCGGCGGCTCCGGCGCGGGGGCTGCGCGGCCGCGCGCCTCGGTCTCGCCCCCCTCTCTCCCTTGGCCAAGGGAAATAGAGAGGGGGGCGGGCAGGGAGCGGGGGGCTCAACAGCGCCGACAGCGAGAGCGCGCGAGTTGCAGCTCGCTATTGATTCAGAGATTTACCGGCAGGGTGATTCCCCCTTTCCGCAAGAATTCCCTGTCTCCGGGCTCCGTGCATGCACCAAATTCATTATGTAGGCGAGTCTCTCCCTCTCGCTTTAGGAGGAAAGTAGAAGGGGATGGGGTGGGGGGGAAATGAATCCAAGCATGCATAAAATAAAGACAAGACTCACGGCCACTGTCTGCAGCATGCACAGGAAAGAGCACTACTTACCGAGCGGGAACTCCTCGGCTAGGGGAGGGAGGGGGGACGGGACGGGGGGGGGGCGAGGACAGAGCGGGGGGGAATCCAACAATTAATTTCCAGACAGGAGTTGGAAAAAAATACTGCGGTGATGTCCAGGTTTTCTTCCACCCGCGCTCGCTTTTTATACAAGTGCAACCCTCTGTCTATTTCTGGAACGCGATCAAAACCCTGGTGCTATTTTTAGCAAGTACTGGGGAAAAAAATCCACACACAAAGGCATTTCGCTGGAACGCTACGTCCAAAACATTAAATGTGCATTAAGTCTGTCCCCCCCCTACACATAAGCACCCCCAGGCACGCACCCCCTACCCCAGCTTCTTTCTGCACCACCATCCACAGTTGCTTTAGGTGCATCATTGCAGAGAATTAAAAAAAAAAAAAAGCCCGACCGCCTTCCATGCTGTCCTATTGCACAAACCCCTACTGCACAGTTGTATTGAGTCTCTCCCTGCCTGTTGCCTTGCAAGCATTATTGTGTCTGTCTTCTTGCAGTGTCTCTAGAAAGGGGGCTTTGGAGGAAAAAATATACCCAACCGGCGCCACGCACCAGTTTGCCATGGTGCACAAACGTGGAGGGATGCTCGCTGTGCCGAGGGAGACAGAGACGGTTTCACAGAGTGAACTGCACCCAGCACAAAGAAAGGTTGTTTTTTCTTCTAAAAAAGAATCTCTCCTCCCCGCCCAATGCCTCCCCCCGCTTTAAAAGCCCTTTGTCTGGAGAATAAAGGATCTATAAATATATAGATGAAAAAAGGGTGTGTGTGTGTTTGCGTTCTAGTAATTCACTACGAGGGGGGACTGGGGAAAAAATAGAATCATTAGGGCTTGCAGGCTGCAAGGAGCCAGCCTGAGACTCCTTTGCAAGGCTGCGTCAGTTATCAGCTATTGACGTCACGTTCAGATTCTCCTCTTCAGAGGCTCTAGTTCATCATAAAAGATGTCTGTGCTCGGAGCTTTGTGCTGGCAGAAAGGCACTTCAATTCGAGGAAAGGAGTTAATTAGCGAGCCCCACATTTTGGGGTGTGCAGCTTTCTGTACAGTAGCACAAAAATCCAAGGGGGGGTCATGGGGGGGGGTTATGTGTTTGCAAAAAGGGGGGAGGGAAAGAAGGAATATGTGCTGGGGGTAGGGAGATATTTCTTAAAAAAAATTCACACATATATCCCATGCAGAAACACAGACAGAGAGAGAGCAATCTGCATAGCCAGACCTTGCAAGATCATCTCTCCCCCCTCCCCACTCATCCCCTCTCCATGCTTAGCAATTTCACCAGAAGGCTATTTGGATAAAAAAAAAATTAAAAAAATCTCAGCTTTTGAATATTTCTAAGGCAGGCAGCATGGGGGGAGCTGAATGATTTCAGCATCCTTTCTTATTCTCCCCTTCTCTCACCCCCCCATTCTGAACAGCAGCAGCAGCAGTAGCTGGTCCCCCTACCACCTTACACTTGTATTTGACTACTGTAGCAAAAGACAGATATTGATAAAACCAGGATTAATTCTGTATATTTGTCAGGCAAACAGCCCCGTCTCCTAGAATGACGCAAATAACAGATTCTATGGCTCTGGCTTTCTATATTCTGCACCCACGCACTCTGCTTGGTCTCCCACGGAATCAGCTACAGAGAGCAATGATCCAGATTATACAGGGAGAGGGGTGGGGGAAAGGCAGAGAATAACAAATGAAATTGCAATTAAAAATTATAATGCTGCTGGAGTCGGTACGCGAGCGGCTAAACCCGAGCTGCTGCAGCGGCCCCCACGGGCACCCCCTGACCCCCTCGGCAGCCCCCAGCACCCGCGGGAGCTGCACAGCCTGCCTTGCTGAGCAGCGCCAGGGCTAGCTGGCCAGGACAGGTATTCCCTTCCCGCTCCACACCTTTCCCGGCTCCCCTTAGGCCAAGGGGACCCCCAAATAGTCCTCGCTTGCCATGAAGCGTGGGAAGAGGCACAACTGGCACATGCAGAGGGCGAGGGCAGGGGGGGCACCAGGGGCCCCTATAGCTCCCCACGGGGCTCGCAAAGACCTCTCAGAGCGGGTCGTCCTCCCCTTTCCCCAGACACAGGGATGCAGCTATTTCTTAAAATGCCTTAGAAAAAAAAAAAGGCAAGCGCAAAGGGCTGTTGCTATTTTTAAACACACCTCTCATTTGTTGGAAAATGGCACTAAAAGCATCAAACTCCCTCTCCGCCCCTCGGGCCAGGATCAAACACACATATGACCATGGAGGGAAAGCCAAGGGCTTGGGGGAGCATCTCCTCCCCAGGTGAGGGCTTAGACCCCTGCTACACCTTCCCACCACCAAGCCCCTTGACACCTCCTACAAGTGAGAAGCAAAATACAGGGGCAATCAAGAAGCCACTAAGTTATTTACTGCCTAATCTGCACACACACATTCTTTATTTATTAACTCGGTTAATTATTATCAACGTCTTTCGCAGACAATGAATTTCCTAATGTCAATAAACTGCAATCAATGAGGTAACAGTGTTTCTCCCTCACTCCCTTGTAGCCAGACAATACCATTGCCAACGCCGGCTACGGAGACAGCATCACCGGGCGCTAGGAATCACACATCCATATGAGATCACATCATAGGCACTGCCATCAGGGAGATAGATTTGGTGTTTAAAATAACTACACACACTCTCTGCTAGGAGCGATCAGACGCATTGTCATTCACACATCTCCGCACGCCCTGGCTATGACTCCGTCTCTCCAGGACCAGGAGAAATGTTACATTTCAGACCTAGAAGAGAAGCCCAGCTTAACCCATGGTTTTACCATATAGACATGGAAAGACACGGCCTTCACAGCAGCAGTAGCCCAGAAAGCAGGACGCCAAGAGATGCAACAACAGGGCAAGTCCTCATGCTGAGGACAGATCTCATTACCTCAAGGCCTCAAATAAAAAGCCAGCCATAAAACATACCTTCTCTGAGGAGCTGCAACAAAGCTCATCCTAGACAAATAAAAACATCAGGCTAAACAGGAGCTTAAGCATGAAAGTGTACACACCTACATTATATTTGGCCACCCAGATCAGAGAGTTTTCATCAATCCGAGGTCTACTATGGCCAGAGAGGATAGTTATCTTCCGTTGTCTGCCCTCCCTCACACACACTAAGAGCTCTTCATATCTGCAAAGAGCTCGCTGCTCCCGTGCATGTGAACAGAGCAAGGGGGCTCAGCTTTACCTCCAGCCCCGCACAGGGACGATCGCGGCACGCTGCCCAACGGAGCCGTCCCCAGGCCTCGGCCCTCCTGGCAGGAGCAACGAGCAAAGTGCTCTCCCTGCTTCTCGCCCCCTCAACAGCTTCTTGACCATCAGAGTATCTGAGTGGTTATTTTTTTTTTGGTTGTTTGTTTGTTAAACTCTCCCTGATTAGAGGACGAACAAATGAGTCTTCTAACCAAAGGGTTGGATACGTCCTTCTGAAAGCTGTTGTACCATCCTCCAGCCTCTATTTCACAAAAAACGGTCTCTCTCCTTTGTTCTCCTCTCTTAATCTACCCAAATCCATCTCAAAAGAACCATCTCCTACCTTGCCTATCTGCTGCTAAATGCTGGATGAAAGTAAAGTCCAGAAAGTTGAGAATCTCTGGCTCAAGATGAAATCAAAACCATCCCAATGGGAAAGGGCATTTGGCAGGCAATCACATACCAAACAGTACTTCCCACTCCTCCTGAGCATTAAAAGGAAACTTCTTTTACTGTCTAGCTTGATATTGTAGTTATCAGCAATCTCCTTGTTTCCAAATAATGAAGCCTTAGTCCAAATGCGTTATGGATCTTGCATTTTTCTCCTCCACTTACCAGACGTATCAGCAGTGGTGGATGCAGCAGCAAAATGCCCATCAGCTGCAGATACACTGCCTTTCACCTGGGCTAGCAGAGATGCTAACGGGGCCAGTCCAATCTCTAACACATCCTATTTCCATATCAGAATGTCCTCACACTTAGACATTTCCCTTTCACAATATTCCCCCAGTGGACAAGGGCATACATTAAGATACTACTATTATTAATAGTAAAATATTAGCCCGCAAAAAAAGAAAGTGGTGCTCAAAAGAGCCATGATTTGCCAATCACAGAGTAGTTTAGTTTGTAAGTAATGTGTTAATGACTTGTTTGCATATTTCTGCTGAAAGAAGATGGAGATGGAAGAGATCCTGTCTGCTCTCGCCTTTTGATCCAGCAAGTTCAAAGCTCTATCTCTTTGCAGTGGAAGGTGGTTTGCACCTCTGCTCTTCAAGACAAGGATTAGTCAGAAGGAGCACAGCAAAATGAGGGGAAAGCAGCCTTACAATGTTCTGTCATAGTTCAAGTCTACCTTCTCGGAGCTTTGAGCTCTGTAGACCAGTGAGCCAGCAATGAAGTCATTAAGATAATCTATTCTCCTAATGCACACTTACTCCCACCAATAGTTAGACCCTGTTCTTGGGCTCTGTCTAGGCAGACAAATGACATATGATATTTTCCCAACATAAAGAGAGCATAAAATGACTAGAAATAAAGAATGAAGTGCCACGAAGATATACCAGAAGAGCACAGTAAAACTCAGCTTTCTGAATACAGTTCACCTTGTATCAGGGAATTCAACAACTTACAGTAGTTAATTTTTACTATAAGAAAATCCCAGAGGAAAGAGCAATCACATTGACACAGATATGGATGAATTAGAGTAACAATCTATTCAATGGCCTCTTGCCTACTGCGGGTAGAAAAGTGTAAGGTAGTTAAAGGATCTAGGGAAGACTAGTTACAAACTAAGGTGGGGGACTGGGGCCTAGATATTCCTCTTCTAGACACAGTTTTGCTGCAAGGAGTGTTGATATGAAATTCCTATTTGGAAGACTCTTCCTAGGAATAATTTTGAGAATCTCCTCAAGTTTCTGGTGAAGAATCCATCACTTTATACTTTATATCCACCTATAAAAATGAAGATAAGATGATACCTACTTACCTAACAAGGCTGTTCTGGAGGACAGCTATAGCACTGGGATAATGAATACAATTATTAATAAGGAGACAGCAATAATGTAGATAATCAGAAAGATCAGAACATACAAGGAAGAAAAACAAGGAAGAGTGATACTTCATCTCACCTTAGAACGAGAAACTGCACAATACGTTAGTAAAGAAAATCTCACCTGTAGCAGAAGATCAAAGGGCTTTTTAAGACTTGTAACTTCGATTTATGGAATTTTTGGAGAATCTGGATGCACAGAACAGGTAACCAAAGCACACAGCTCGCATGCTAATGTCATCTCACACAGATTGCACTAATAATAACTTTGAACAGTTTTGGATTAAAATGCCAGTATTTGCTGAGTTGCTTTGTTATCTTAAGCTGTTCTGTTTATATTTTAAAGAAACACAATAGCTATAGCATGGAAACAGGTAGAAACAGGATCTTCCTCCAATGGCTGCAAAACCAGACCCTAGAGACATACTTCTGTGTAAAAGGGATGAAAAGAAGAAAAATATTAGCATAATGAAGCTGATGAAAGAGTACAAAGATCTCAATAATAAGAATGGTATCAAAAGAAAATAACATCAATCCTTAGTAAAAGTTAAGCCTATGGAAGAAACACAATTAATAGACATCGTACTTCAGATATATGGAGCATAACCTCTACAAATTTGATGAGCCTTTTCACTAAGATTTGACTTTCATTAGACAATAAAATGGAACTTTTCATGAATACGAACCACAAAATTCAACATAACATGCACACATATCTGCTGACCATCTTAAAGAGTTATAAACAAGAACAACAAGGTAACACGGTGGTGTGAGATGCATTGTATAGGATTTGTTACCAGTACAAAATAGAGAAAGCTGTGGTAAAGAGGTGCCCAAACAAATAAAAAACAACAAAAGAATGTGCTAATCTTTAATCAAAAGCTAACCAGTTTCATAGCCAGTAGGAGAGAATGGGATATGGAGTCATATGATATTAATGTAATTTAGGAAGAATTTCTTTACTGTGATAGCTGAACATGAGGCCAAAAGATTCAGTCAAAGGGAAAAAAATCACTAAGTTGTTTCAAGGAAGAAGATATTTGAGCAGAAAAAGAAAATACCTTCATTTAGCTGAATTTTACAGATGATGAAGGAAAAAATGAGATGCCTAGGGATATGAAGACAGGCTTTGTCAGCTCTTATCCTGATCTATGACGCTCCTATAACAAGGCACATCATTCCTATCTGTTTCTTTTTTTGTTTGTTTTTCTTCCTCTAATTTGTTCTTCTTTGTAATCTACTATGATCTGCCTACCAAAAACTACAACACAAATTGCTACATAGCCAGAAAGCCCACCGTATATTCAAAGCAGGGCAAGATGGTGATCAGTCTCTTCCCTACTTACCTTTTCAAGTGAGAAAAATCTAAAGTTTCCATCATTCAGTAATTCTGGCATTGCTATCTAGATAGAGCCCAGGCTTCTAGGAATCTGTACCCAGAACAGCATAAGTGCCTGGCAAAAGTAGATCCATCCAATAACTCCAGGGAAAATGAAAACATGAATGGAGCATAAGATCTAGATCATATATGGCTTTTTGTCTGAAGAACTATTTTTATCATCAGTTAAAATTTATGCACCGCATAGTGATAGCAAGTTCAGCCCTATAAATGGCACCAAGATTCGAGCTGTTTCTGCATGGATCCAAGCTGTCTCTGCAGAGCACAGTTTACAAATTAAAGCTCTGGTTTCCAGGCTGTGACTGGCAAACCATCAGCACGTGCAGAACTTCTGGAAGCCCCAGAAGGACCAGCTGGCCAAACAGCTATGGCTTTTATTTTCCCAGCAGCGGAATCTTATTTGTAGAAACTTGGAGTGCTTCACCTTCTTCTCACTTCGCCAAATAAATGACGACTGCCATTGGTACATGGTGTTATTTGATCATGAATTGGAAGGAGGTAATTCATGTGGCTCTGCAGGGGAGTGAAACATCTGCAAGTTTTTACTGTTAAGACACGTTTCAGTTCCCCTAGGGAAAACTAGGGCAGCTATTGGTCCCAAAGGTAGAACTGAGAAGAAAGGATACACCATGAGATTAGCTGGGACAAGGAAACCCTGCCATAGTCCGAGTGCATTGCCATGGTCTTCAGAACACCATGACCTGACGTGCACCTGATCCTGCTACCACGGTCAGCCAGCCTACAGGCAGACACTCCCAACAGACTCATGGGGTTTTCCTCCATTTTGTGCCATCCCAGGTGGGAACACCAAAACAAGGGATAGGCACCAGTTGTATCTCTCTTCCTTGCTGTGGCTACATTTACACTTTCTCACCATTAGGAGGTGTTCATTAATACTTACCCAGCTTAACAGATGAGCTGGCTGGGAAGCATGTTTCATATGGATCTTACTTAGTATTAGTGGCATGCCTGGAGATCCAGGGATGAACCATAGGGAAGCACAGGCTATTGCCATAGTGCTACACACGCCTGCTGCAGAGCCAGCTGATCATCATTTTGGCACTGCTTTTGCAGTAATTGCAACTATTGTAGGACTATATGAACAGGATACAAAGGCTGAATTATATTCCATATAATGATTTTCTGGGCAATTCAAGGTTTGCATATAAAAGCTAACCTGAATTGTTGTTCAAGTTGGACAATGAGTACTTAGGTAAAATTAGTAACATGTTAATTTGCTTGTACTTTAATATTGCATCTGTTGACTTCTCCTTACATTAGCAACACATGTCACTAGTTAAACTTTCAAATGTAAACAATATAAGCCTTATTATATGCTGGCAATCGCATACTAAGTTTCCATTCCTTGGGATGCTGCACTAACACAACACCAAAAAATAACCACATGGGACATCCTAGTCAGGAGCTCAACACCTGAAAAAAAAGAAAGAAGTCTGGATATTAAAATAGAATTTGCCTTGATTTGGGAAAGGAACAGTGGATAATGATAGATTCTGTCCTTGTTAACCAACCACCCACTGTTGTACAGTGGATACTGTACAAAATGCAGGACAAGACTCAGTCTCCACTGCAGGAGGCTGCAAATGTAATGGAAGAGCACAGAACAGAGATGGATGCCCATGAGGAAGAGAGAAAAATGACTTGTATTTTGTATTTGATTTTGTATTTATAGAATATATAGCTACTTTTGCATTTCACAAGAGATCTGGATAAATGAAATGTGGTAGGATTATTTGCAGAAAGGTATTCCAGCTATGTGGCTATTTTGGGAAGATCAAAGAAAGAGACAGATACAAGCTGATAGGAAGGAAATCTTGGGCAGAATAAAGACGAGTGGAAAGTCATGAGTGCAAGGGCAAGACGGAGCGCCTCGTGGCTGCTCTCACTGTGAAAGGCATCAAGAAGCCTGGGATTAAATTCAAAATCCAGAAGAAACTGAAGCCTCTATACAACAGGAATTTGCAAGGTTGCCTTTTAATAATGCAGCTATTTGGGGTGAGACAATCTTGGAGTCTAATATGTGATTCCGGAGTTTCAGGTGAAAAAGTGTCAATGAAAATACTCCATGGGATTTGTGGATGAGAGGAATTGATCATCTCAATGCTGAGATTTCAAAGCAGAAAGTGGAGGAAAGCCAACGTGGTGATGAGACCGCAGGTAGAAGTCAATGAAGTTTGGAGTGTCTTTCAGAGAGATCTGCCATGAAACTGGGAGAGGACAAAACCTGCCACAGTCTGTGGGCTCCTGTGACCTCTCTTTTTCACTTTTTCTGCAGACTAAAGGTGACTCCAGGCAATAATCTGCTTTGTTATCCTATGTATCCGCTCATCAAGAACAATATTTAGCACAAATGAAGTCTAATTTATCAATCGTCATAAATTGGCATGAAATATCTGATGGGAGAACAAAATATGGTTCATCCAGCAAATGAAACCAATTGTCACATACGGTAGATTATTTTCTATTAATTAATGAATTGTTTACCTAATTTCTCCATCTATAGTATTGACTTTTTGTTCAGTCTCCTTACTATATGCATCCTGGAGCGGAAGAGCAAGTTTTGCTTCTTATTCATATAGAATATATGAGATAGCGTGAGGTTGGACAAGCCGTCTGAAGTATTTTCATAGGAAAATGCAACTTTAGCTGCTTCTTTCCTACAAAGCAGATTGCGCCCAGATCTCTGATAGTACTCTGCAATTACAGTTAACACAATCTGAGAAGAACTGAAAAATAAATTATCTAAAGGACTGTCCATCTGACAAACTTATGCTGCTTGGTGGTATACGCTATCATCATCTGAGTTAAAAATGTTCTTCATCTTAAAAGTTTAGTTTATGTGGTAATCTGGAGATAAGTGAGCTCATGGGGCATGGCCTGACATGAAAAAAATCAGGGTGTCGTGAGAACAAGCAAAGTAGGAAAAACTTTGCTAAGGAATATCTTTCAGCACAAGTATCTCAACCTAGATAAGCACTGTGAGCAGGAGATCCACAGTTGATGTAGCTCTGTTCATTGTTGGATGAGGACACGTGAGCAGAGAGGAGAGGCCAGAAGAAAGATAAAAAAGGCAGTAGTGAGCTGAGAAGCTTTCCAAAGGTGACGTAAGAAGACACAGCACCTGGAATGCTGCAGGAAGGCAGATGAGCTTTATGGAATCTGCAGAATTCCCTACATCACACGAGCTATGTGAACATAACTGACATAACTGTAAGCTAGAAAGTGCAGTTATGGCTACATGAAGTGGATAGGAGAATTTGCAGATATCTGGATTCAAGCAGATTTGCACTGAGAAAACCTGGTAAGTTCCCAGAGTCTGTACTGGGGACGGGGAAGTGAAAGGAGCTGCTGCAGGCCCATTAGAAAGACTCTTACTGTCACAGACTGTTTCCTGGTAATGGAAAGTGAGAGCTCTTTAAACATGGAGGAAATTCAAAGCACTTGCATACAAAGAGATCAGTGAATAAGACATCTAACTGCCTGCTCACAGACAGATCTTTTGGTGAAGGGTTATGGAGCAGAGAAAGGTAAACAACTTCAGAAGATGAGGGATGGGCACACTACTTGTTTTGGCAGGAGTTGATATAGGCTATTGAACCAGAAATCAGAGACATTACTGCCTGTTAAGGGGGCTCAGGTTTAGCCCAAAACATCATCCCCAGGTGGTGGAGTCCAGCTGTTGCAGCGCTGTGTAGAGGGAAGAAGAGACTGGCTTTGCCTCATGGTGTTTCACCTCCTGCGGTGCTCACTAATCAGATGACCTCGATGACGTATGCATCAAGATTCACAGCAATAAACCACAGGCTTTCCACCTTCCCTCAGCTGGATATCCAAACGACCAACGAGGGGTGAACAGATGGCACCAAAGGTGGTTCAAGGCCAAACTAACTCAAGATCTGTGAGCTTCAGTAAAGGAGGTAGGTTGAGGCTACAGCAGGCAGAAGGGCTATGGATGAGGGGTTACAAACCCCGGCACGTCCCTGGCAGCTGATAAACCCAGTTCTGCACTTTGTAACACTCACCATCACCATCTGGGTGGCTATGGCACACCAGCAAGGCAGGACTGCAAAGGCTGCCTCCCACCTTCCTCTCCACATCACTCAGGCCTTCCTGCACCATCCACCACCAGCTCATGGCTTTGACTCCCAGCATCAGCTCGCACGCCCAGGTATTTGGCCATTGCCCTGTGGCCGAGTGTTGGCTACCCTCTGAGGTCAGGTGGCTTCATACGGGTGAAGGGATCCTGCATCCTGTGTGCAGGACCAGGGCCACAGCTCCACTGAGGCCCTGGGCCTTGAGGCCTCAAGGTTCTTCAGAAGACAAGAAACTGCACAGAGTCTGGCATATTAATTACGTGATGCCTCATATCAGTTACCACAGTGTCAGTCAATATTCTTGGCATTGAACAGAAGTTGATCAGGCTTCTCTGGGGAGAAAGGATTCTCCATGGGTTACAGGAGTCAGTTCTCACAGACATTTGTAAACCGTCCCCTCAGACAGTAAAGACCATCCAACTTTTCCAGAGTGAGAAACGAGCGATATTTCAGTGTGGGCAAGGCACCTGTTGATGCCCATTCAGAGCGCAGCAGCACTAGAAGCAGCCAGGAGCTGCACCACAGCCCTCTGCAGCCAGCGGGGAGCCTGGGGCTCAGGGCAGGCTCCAGCCTCCCCGAGCCTGAGGCTCTGCGACTTGCAACTCCTCGAGCACGAAGCCAGCTCCTTGCGTCTCGCACTGCAGAGTGCCAAAGTTGGGAGCATGGAATCCTCCTTGCTTTCTCTATAGATCAGCCATCAGAAATTACTATGTATAAAGATTTCCCTCTACAGGTGGTTAGAGCTTGTAACAGCCTCTCACTTTCTTGCATCAGTTTAATTAGTATTTTGTCTTGTCATTTACTTTATTATTATTTTGCCTGTTCCCCCACATCACAGGCTTTCACTCTATTCCCAGTGGTAGCAAATTCTCCATGCAAGAAATGTCAACTCCCTTCCAGCCTCCTTAAGCTCTAGCGCTGCTGACTTTGAACCGTTTTGCAATTAAAATTTAATTTGCAAGATCGTTACCCGAGTGAGTCAATTCCTTCCTTCCTCCCCCCACCCCAAAATGTGATAAAGTGAAAGTTGCAGCCTCTGCAAAAAGTGTGGGGGGGTCTGAAATACACATCTCCCTGCCTGCAGTTTGGGCTCGCAAACTAGCATGCTCTCCTGCAGGAACATCAAATACACAGGACACACGACACGACAGCCTAGAGAACTCTTTGCAAGGAGGAGGAATGCAACGTTGTCCAGTCTCCTACAAGGCAGCCAGCAGAACAAATCAGAAAAGTCTACTTCTTGCAAAAGCATCTAGCAGCTGAAATCAGAAAACTTTGCAGAAAGCAGAGGCAAAACAGCTGCACACGCACACAAACGCACACGCACACACAGAGAAAAACCTACCTTGCAACAGCTTCTTCACTTATTTGTGTATGCAAAGAAAACAAAAACAAACCAAAACTGTCCCCAAACAGAACAAAAACAAATAATTCCCCCCACACGGAAAGGGACAGCGCTCTCCCCTCTTCCCCACGCCTTGGCTGGATTTCTAGGGAATTTGGGGACGGCTGGGAAGAGCAGAGGGTGGAGGGGGGCTGTATAAATAAACTAGAGCGTTTCGAGCCATGTATCTCGCGAAAGGCTGTGGGGTTTCGCGTAATGTGTGTCTGCACTCTGCCAGGAGGAAGGCAAAAAAAAAGAGGAGAAAAAAAAAAAAAAAAAAGAAAGAAAGAAAGA
>JAUBOD010000560.1:7576726-7595300 GCA_032353885.1 Nothura maculosa
GAAAACGATCAAAATTCACAGTGATGCTGGACAGGGACACAGCAACCTGCAAAGACAACACCCACGTAGAGAAAAACCCAGTGATGTCTCCCGATGCCAGGGAGAGCATCTGGGTGGGGGCCAAAATTAAAGATTGCCGAGTGCTGCTGCCAGCTCCCTGCCTGCCTTCACCTACTCTTCATCCCTCCCTGCACATGGTCAGGAGTCCGAGGCAAGGATGGGCTGCTCTGCTACACTGAACATTAAGCCAACTGCAAGGCTCTACCTTAGCAGGCAGGGCTGCAGGGTTTTACACACTCCATGGCTGATATATAGGCTCAGCAGCGTATATGATCTGCCGTTGCAGTGGAGAGTGGAGCGTGGCAGAGCTGACACACACATGGAAGCTGGTTCTGCTCCACCTGAAACACAGCTACTCCTGGAGGGGGACGAGGCAAATGCAGCTGGTGGGAGCACACAACAAGTGGAAAGATTTCCCTCAGAAACACCAAGCAGAGCCTAGCTCTTCACAAGGATGATGTAGGGTATTGGCACCAACAGAAGAGTTAGCAACAAACCAGAAAGCCTGACCCAAATGCCCTAAAATTCAAAGGGGCTGAGTCCGCACTGAGATGGGTGCAGTCTGTTGTGCACAGAGTGAACATGGTTGTGTTTTCCCACTTTCCCTGCAGAAGGACCCACCAGAGAACCTGTGTGGCAGGAGCAGAGCAAGGGGAGCTGGTGAAGCCAGAGAAGGCAGCAGTGGGAAGTGGCTGTCCCCAAAAGGCCTTTGGGGCACGCGATGGAGCCCCGTGTCAACCCCCTTAACTAAAGCTGCCTTCCCAATGGACAGCCTGGATTTGCTTCTCTCTTTTCTCCCTCTCCTCCCAGGTGTGTGGACACCAGGGCCCCTTCCTGAGCAGACATCCCTCTCCCGCACACACGTGTGAGCCCAGGAGCCAGGGGAGCCCCGGGCTCTGCTCCCACAATCACCGTCCCTGTCACCTGGGGCTCGGGAGCCGCACGGCGCCTTCCTGGCCCTGCTGCCTCAGGACCCACGGCCGAGGGTCCTGGCCCCGCCTGGGCAGGACTCGCCCACAGCGGCAGCAGAGGCAGCGACGCCCCGGGAGCCCCCCGTGTCCCCGCCACGCGTGGGCAGCGGGGCTCAGCCCCTCGCTCCGGGATGGGGCAGCGGGTGCGGGGGATATAGGGCCAAGGCGCCCGGAATGGGGGGCGCTGCAGGGGGCCGGGGACCCCGGTCCGGTCCGGCCCGGTCCGATCCGGCCGGCGGCGGCGCCACGCGGGCTCCGGCTGCCACCTGCAGGCCGCGCGCGGGCACAGCCGGCCCGGCGCCCAGCGGGGACCGTGTCTGGGTGTCCCTGGGTGTCCGGGCACCGCTGGAGCTGCTCACGAGCTGGTGCAAGGTGTTGGCCAGAGCTGGCCGTGAAGAGACCGACAGGCCAAAAACTGGCATCTGGGAAACAAAAGTTGGTGGAGATGGAGCCGAGGAAAGGGCAGGAAACACAGAAACCTGCTGCTCCCACCAGCGCTGATGGACACCAGATCTGCAGGGTTCATGGTACATGGGACAGGCTGCAGCACGGCACGGGTAGTGGGATTACACCATCCTTACCTGCTCATGGAAGGACAGACCCTGGCTGCTCCAAACCTGGCTGGTTTGGACAGGAGACACCCATAGTTTTGTCCTTGGAATAAGGCAAGTGACAGGGTGGAGCACTTGGCACCAGTAACTTCTCCTGGTCTGTTCCTGGCATAAAGAAAAAAGGTGGCAATACAGAACAAGGTAGGGGAAAAAGGGTGGGGGGCAGCCCCCCGGCCAGGTACCAGCCCCCCAGCCCGTGGGCTCCCGTGGAGGTGGAAGCAGCAGCAGGAGGGGCCGGGATGGGAGCAGGCAGCGAGGAGGGGCTCAGCCCCCCAGGCTCCTCCTCCCTCCAGCTGCTGGAGCTGCTCTGTCCTCCCACACAGCTGCAATAGGAGCCTGGAGGAGACAGGAGGCAGAGGGGGGAGCGCTTCGAGGCTGACAGCTGCCGCTGCCTGCTTCATTCCCGAACCCCATCTTCCCTCCACCTTCCCCACCTCTTCCTGCTAGGAGCTTTAGCCAGTGGGGTAGGCAGAGCAAGGTGTGGGTGCCCCAGGGCCACGGCTGGTCCCTATGGCTCCAGGAAGAAGCGACTTCACTATTAGAGAAGACCAAGAGCAGGAGTCACTGCTAGCTCCCCCAAAAAGCACGACGTGCCACCGAGGATCCGTTGTGGGAGACCTTGGGAGCAACCTGCAAGGCTGCTGGATTACCTGTGTGTTAATCAAGGACTGCCAGAGGAGCTTCCAAAATAAAAGAGCCACAGGATGAGATCATTTCCATCATGTCCCCTGTGCCCACACAGTATTGTTCTATTAAATATCAGCTCTTTGTTAATAGTGATTCTCTTCTCAACCTTCCCAGTGCCACGCTGACAATGTTAGGAAGCCTCCTCCTTGCTCACTACCAAAATGTTTTAAAGTCAAAGACTTGGAGGGCTGCATGTTGAACAGACGAATCACAGCAACCTGATATGCTGGGACATGCGACCCAGACTGAAAGAGCTGCAGCTGCCACTCAGTTACTGCAAAAAGTGACGCAAGGAGCTCAGGGCTACACCGCTAAATAGAGGGACAGTAAATAAAAGCCTTCTACCCAGAGTCACAAGAGCTAACGGGCAAACTCTTCTTCTCTGCCTGGCGCTGAGGAAGGCTTGAACCACAATTAGATCAGAAGGGATTTGTCCAGGCTGCTCTTTGGAGGAGTTTCTAAGGAAACTCCCAGCTTCTTTCCCCCCAACCCTTGCAAGTCCTCCAGTTGCAAGAAAACCCTGACCATACTAAAACATGTCCAGTTGTTGTTCCTCCGGTCAAAGCGTCTTTAATACATTTCAGGAAGGAGTGGCTCATGAGAAAAAACACTCATGTTTTTTGGGAAACATAGAATGTCCTACTGATGAAAGAGGGCATGGGGATCTTGGTCAGGATGCCGGCACCTGTGCTACACTTACCTGGTGAGCTCTGAGGAAAGGCACTTCTCCCACTCTCAGCTGGTGAAGAGGAGAGCTGGTGGAGAAGACTTTGGTCAGGTTGAAACCACCCCATCCTGTAAGAACTTTCAATGATTTATTCAGTGATTCTCTTAAGAATGGCTATTGCATGGGTAGGAGGTCACCACAAAAATTCAAAGGGAGGCCCATGCAAACTTACACAGGACTAGAGAACCCTGGTTGGGCTCCTGCAAACACCGACTGAGCTCCTTCAAGTAATTCAGTTTCCCTATGATGACAAGGATGACAACCAAGGATTAATTAATATAGGTTTGGAAGCTCCTGCCAATCATCTGTACCTGCTTATTGAGAAAGACTGCAAGGCATTACACTAATCAACAGGTAATGTACAGATTATAGAGGTGATAGTTCCCAATTTTGTTACAGCACTCTAGTAGTTAGTCAGACAAGCTAAGTGAACGGGCTTTGTGACAATTTTATACCCCATGGCTACTAACAACCACTGACTTGTTTTTCTGAGTAACAGCCCAATACAATAATGTGCTGGGATGCAGAAATGTTGGTGCGGTGGGACAGGAGGATGAACCTAGGCTAAGCCTTTCAAGGAGCATGAGCTGTGATCCCGCTGAGCTGGTAGCTATGATCCACAACCACGTGTCCTACTTGCATAGCCAGGTTGCATAGGGCACGTCTCACACCATCCTGTTGTGTGAATGTGTGTGTCCCTCCATGGTTAGATACTCCCATGCCGTTATTCCATCAGCTTGCAAAGGAAACTCCTCCTTGGCTGACTGACACACAAGCACACCCCTGTGTCACACAACCAGCTACAGCCCTTCTCGTGGCTGCAGGGCTCTGGGAAACGGGGTGAAAGTGGCGAGGCCAGAAGGTGCCTCCTGGGTGGAGGCTGCCAACTGCCTATCCCTGTGTTAACACCTCAGTTACCTGAGTCACGTCGTGATCTTCCTTTTCCAGCAGTACTTGGCAATCCAGACAGAGACAGAGGAAAAGACAGAAAGAAAAAAAAGCAGACTGCAGATGCTATAAAGCTTCATTATAAGAAGTTAGCTTTTTACCAAGTGTTCTGTGCTCCCAAACAAGAGTCACCAGGCTAAAAGCCAAAACAAGTTTAGTCAGGCCTCAGTTTAGTCAACAACCTAGGTCTTACATAAGCTTAAAAAAGAAAATGAGAAGAAGGAACAATTTGTTCATGGCCTCTTCCAACAGAAGATCTAGAGGGCATCACATGAAAATAACAGATTAAAAAAAAAAAAAGCTATTAGATCTTCACAGCACAGAGAATTGAACATTGGAATTCCTCGCCATTGGTCTTTACGGACACCCAAGTGTTGATGAGTTAATAAACGGCCTGACACATTGATGGCAGAGAAACCCGCAGCGGCGCTTGGGCAGACCCATGGGCTCAGAGGTCTCCTCAGAACCAGCAGCCGGGGGCTGCTCCGAGGACGTTTCTGTGCTTAGGCTTTTCCCTCGGCGTCTGCTGCTGACGGGGAACGGCAGCTTGCAGCTTCCCAGGACAAGGAGGCCGGGTGGCCCATCCCAACACACAAGTGACCACCTGCCCCTGCCCTGTTCCTGTGACACCCCCTCAGCGCCAGCTCACAGCTTCTCACACATCCTTCTCCTTCACCTCTGGCTGCTCTAGGCATCTCCCTGCAAGATGACATCTATTCCATGCATCTTTACTACGCTTCAGACCTTTTTACCTCACTTGTAGTTGCAGGACCAGGAAAATAGCCCTGCTGTAAGAGCAGGCTCTTCGGATTCCTCGCTTTTATGTGGAATTCTCTCCTATGCTCTGTGAACGTCACCACTAAAACCTTAGCCCCTCATGTGGTAGTTGGATAAAACTGACTTCTAGACCTCTGCCACCCATTTATTTTGTCTGGAATGTATCTGCCCACGAGCGGGTTTCTCTCTAACAACTTTTAATTATCACTCCTCTGCTCTTCAGCACACGGATCGCAAGCAACGTACAGTAAAAGGCACTCATAAGGATAGCTCACGCTCACATACTGCAGTTCATAGCTCTAGCAGCTCTGGGAAATAAAAAAAATAAAGCAACAGTAGAATTTGATAATTATAGTATGCACACATGGTTGAATTTAGATAAAAAAAGAAAAAAAAAAGAACGGCCAGAAAGATAGTCTAAAAGTTGTCCCTTACAGGTTTAGAATGATTGCTTCATTTGGCCGAGTACTGTCTTATATTCTGATAAATGCGGATTGTCTGAATTTAAAAAATAGCAGTGATGCCCCTGTGAAAGGGCCACCACTAGGACATTTGAATCAATAGTCCTTTAATCTTTGACCAGGGCACAGACTGCACAGACACAAGTCTCTCACCATTCAAAGTTCACCACAGGCTCATGCCTGTAACTGTGCACACTTCAGAACAGACACTGCCTTTTCTATGAAAGATCTGGCATGCTATAAGCACAAATAACTATAAAGCGTAAAACTCTATCAGACTACTAACTTGACTCTGAGGACCTGAACATGGAAGGAACAGTCTGAAACCACATAATGATAATAATAAAAAAACAAAATAACAATCTTAAAAAAAATACCTCTAGATGGAATATACCTCAAAGCTAATTCACAATCATTCTATTGAATCTACTCCCTTTGTAGCATCCCTACGGTATTATGCACCTTAATTACTGTTTTTTTCTACACAGAAGCAGATAATTAGGATAAAGGGTGAAAAATCCAAACTGTATGAAAGCTTGAGGGGCTGGCTCAGAAAAACTTTTAAAGCAGTTGCTGTTAAAAAAATGGAAATTCTAATCAGTTCTGATCCTATCAATACATAAAAATGAGAAAAGCTTCAAGTAGGAGAAGCCTCTGTTAATTCAGCAAGACTCCTCACTTAACCTCACACGCCTGCAGTGCTGGTTGTATCAACCTTGGCCCAGTTTCCTGCAGAAGAGCTTCCTGTCCTCTCCTGTTGGCCATGTGCACGGATGACCCACCAGCAGAGACCTCAGCCAGAAGACCACATGGAACATAAGGTTTCACAAGTTCCAGTGTTCAGCAAACTATTTTTTTCTTTGATTTGTATGTGGGACACCTGAGTATGTGCAAAAAATGAAAAGCAAAAAATCACAAGCAACCTCTCAAGTGAGAAACCTTACCTTTCTGGGACAACTGTTGAAATTTCAAGAGCTTCACTGACCAGCAAAGCAAAGCATGGCCAGCTGATCGTCCAAGAAATCAAGGTAACCTGCAACACTCCAAAAGGACATGTCTAGTGATGCTTGAGAACAGAGGATCATCTTGAACCTTCTATACAACACCCAGCAATTATGAAGAAAAAGGGCTTGCATTTTTCTGAATGCCAAGGGAAGCTCTTGTAAAGCATTTTTGCTCTGAATGTTGATAGAGTGACTATTAAACTCTTCCCATTCCCTGCTTCATAGGTCTCCGCACAGTTGTTTTTAATTTGTGCTGTTACTGTTTGTATTTTCTGGCACCACAACTGTTTCTCATATGAAGACATAAACAGCAATGATTCCAGCTCCAAAAAACCCATATGTTCTAAAAAGACATCAGACAACGCGTAGGAGGAAAAGAGGGATGGATAGAGGGGAAATGTCTTCCCTTAAGTCACGCAGAAAGGACAGCAGCAGGGCTAGCAACATTACTATTAATTAAACAGGTCTAAAACCAAGAGTCCCAAATTGCAAATTTCTACAACTACATTGCAACATCTGTTGTTGGAATCCCACGTTACAGTCCCAGTGGGTGCCAACGTGCCACACCAGGGTTATCTTTTTGGCAGAGTAGCAGTTGTGCTGGTCAGGGCTACACTGTTTGATCAATGATGAATCAAAGCCACTATCCCTCAAACAGAAATATCCGATTCTCTGCCCATACGGTTTGCCTTCAGACAAAAGGCAAATGGACGTGTGGACACGAGGACCAGAACACTACCTGAAAACAAGCAGAGACCCTTCTCCACTTGCACCTCATTTAGATAGCAGTTTTTCTGGGTATGTCTGAGGAACAGCAGAGACTGACCTCATTCTTTGAGGGAAATAAAGCAGGCTATTGGCAGCAGAGGCTGGGGCTGACACTTCTCTGAGAGGACAAGCTGATGCCTCTTGCAAGTCCAACTGTCTAATGCTGTATATGCTCAACAGTCTGCAAGTTCCTTTCTTAGGGAAGCCAGGATTTTGCTACAGTTATTTTTGTTTCCATCCTAGATTAGACTACCTCAGTGATCAATATGAGTTCCTAAGTCTCATTATTAAAAATCACATTTGCATTTCTAGGCCCAAGATACCTCAGTAGCCAACAGGCAGGAACAGGCAGTTCCAACAGGCAATTTGTCATTCCGCAATACGAAGGGTGGGTCACCCCATGGAGACACCATCTTTTCCATTTACTAAAAATTAGCCAACCAAGTAAGAAAAAAAAGTTATTTTAAAACAGCCTGAAATGATTGTCATCCTCAGCTAGCTAGCTCATCTCACAGAGAATATCATACCTTTGCTCCATAAAATACATAAAAAAGACATGCTGCCCAACTACCCTTCTGCTTGCAAGATCAGCATAATTCATTGTTCTCCACCCTAGCATTACAACACAGCCAAACCAAAGCCAGTTTTAATTTTTCTTTTTTCCACATTTACACAAGAGGTTTTAAGATACAAAAACCAATTATTCCATTTGTTCACCTCCTCGTGGATTCAACAGCAGATGAGATTCTTGGGCTCTATTGCTGGCTTTGGGCAAGTCTTGCTAACCTGCTTTGATTTCACGCACTGCTCTTTACTGCAGTAGCTTATGGAAATCACAGCACTTAGAGGCAGTATCCAAGATTAATGAAAAGACAGTTGAGAAGGAAGGATGTGTTATTCTAACACCAGTTATGTGGCAGATACAGCATGCAATTTCTGAACAAATGAACAACCGTACACACAAATTTGATGAGAGTATGGCAGAAGGGGGTTCATTAAAGTACTGAATGAAGCTTCAGAAAAGATTATGAGAAGCCAGAGTACTGCAGAATGGCTTGGAGGGAGCGTTTACAAGGTACGAGTCCTCTGAAAGTGCAAGCTGACTGAGAAGAGCTATAGCTCTGCTACCTGCTGGATGGTAACACCAATTCAGGGCACGCAAACAAGACTTTCTCAGCCTTTTTAAGGTGTCTCTGTACTCTGCAATTTGCTGCTTTTCTTCAACTTAATCATTAATACTCATGTCAGCTGACCTCTTGAGTATCACCTTTTTTTCCCCCCTCTTAAGTGCCCATCAACATCTATAAGCATTATACTTGCTGAATCAGAAAAAGTCTATTTTAATTCCATCTTTCGTCAAAGCCAAGAATGACTACCTGTGATCCACATATTGCTGCTTTAGGTTCTTATGCACCTGCCTTTTTCTTTACTTCAACCCTGAAATCCCTCATAATCAGCGAGGCAGATATAGTACAAAGAATCCGACATGTGACAATCATTTCATTTGGCCTATGATACATGAAGAGGGCAGGAAGCTGGATCTTCTATCCTGAATAGAAGTTTTTACACATTACATTTAAAACACAAAACAGAAATTTCACCCATGTATTTAAGAACTGCCAAGTATTTATCATCCACTATAAAGGCAGAGTAGCTCAGTAACAGACATCACTGAAGGCAGCCTCTCTGCATGTTGCTTTAGTTCAACAAGACTTTTGCTCTTTCTCCAGCACAATCTTTCCATGTAGTGGCTTTTCTCTTATTGAGTTACCTACCCAAACTTGACCACTATGGGAGAAGTTTCTGGAATTAATTATCCCCATCCTGCATCTCAGTGGTGCATTGGACCTTCCAGGAAGTCACTTTTTTCTCAGCTTACAGATAACTGTTGCATATCTTCACACAACAACTGCTGGCTTTCAAGGATTCTCAGGAAGAGAATAAAATTTGACATGCTGCTGGTTGACAATCAAAAAATTCACTCATTTTTATTAAAACGTCATCTACCCAAGAGTAGCACTTGTTCATACTTCTATCACGCTTTCTAGATGAATAAAAATTACTTGCAGTAAAACAGAGGTAGGCATTTGCATTAGAACTGCTCATCTTCAGTTCTATATAAAAGCATTCAGGGATCCTTTTATGAAATAGAAAGTTTAAGTATTAAAAAAAAATACGTTAATGTCACGGTTTCCATCACTGCCATCCTTACTCTTAATTTGTGTCACTGAAAAAGGGAAAAGATTAAAAGGAAAGAGGTAAGTTCATAAACATTGTTAGTTCTTTAAAAAGAATTGCTAAGCAATATGTTTGACGTTGAAGGCTGGAGGGCAGGTTACATGACAGTCAACTCATCTAGTTAACGTTCCCTTACTTCCCTCCACCACAGAAACATAGTTGGGCACAGAGATGTGGGGAATTTTCCATGGGTGTGCAGACAATTACCTTAACAGGAGCATTAAAGGCTTTCCCAAATCCCAGCTCTGCTCCCAAGGACAGGCTGTACGTCCCCAAGCCCAGGCTCCTTCCAACACGCAAGACAAAGGGATGAGAGACTGTGTTTTTTTAATAAACAATTTATTTCATTTCCAATATGTGCCCTTGTTGATTCAACAATGATGCCTGGAGAATCATGTCCTCCCCCAGCCAAAGAGGACTGATTTGCAAATTTTCCACCCAACTCATTTGCTGATGATACCTTGATACCACCTCTCCTCCTCAGCAGCTGAAAGTCTTTATGGCTCAGAGTGAGCGTCAACTTGCTCACTTCACTTGCACTTATTCTGAAATGGCTAGAAATACAGTGAAGAAAGAATTAGTAAAACGACGACTCAGGGAGGCAGAGGGCTATGAATATACAGACAAATATAGAATAGCTTATTGGGATTTTTGCTTTGAGTTTAGTGTCCTGCTATTCCCTTTCCTTGATCCTCCTTCATCCTCCAGCAGAAATAAACAACTGCAAAAACGTGTGATGTTTCTAAAGTACATTTTATAAACATTTGAAATCCTGTCTCCCTCTTTCCAAAAGCTAACTTGGAGCAGGTAATATGTATGGACTCAACAATACTGGACAAAGGATGAGTTTCTCATGGAGGAAGTACTGATTATATCTTCTTGCTATCTGGTAATGTTGTGTGCTTTGCATTTCCATTGACTTGGATTATAAAACATGAAGCAAGTTATTTTGGATGCTGATGCCAATCTGAGCATTACGGAAAACCTGGAGATGTGTGGGACTTGGTACAGGTGGTCATGGACTCATGGAAGTTTCCTGGTTTAATATTTACAGAGATGTTTTAAAATTATGGTCTGTGAAATGTATTTCCCAAGATGCTCCCATATCTGAGAAAAATAAAAGAACCCTCGATCCAATTCCTTTTTAAGACTTTTAACAGGCTTGTTAAAAATTGATTCATCAATTTATCTTAGCACACTTAAAAGCAGAATAGTGAATAATGACTTTAAAAAAAAGAAAGGAGAAAGATGCTGATCTCTAAGGAGACCGTCGGTCTTTTTTCATGAGTAAATGACACTGAATGGTGCGGATTCGGTTCTTTGCTGGGGCAAACTCCGGCTGCAGTTTTAGTGTTGACTCATACCATTTCATGGCCTTTTCAAACTCCTCCTATAAAGAAAGAATAAGATCACTTGAAGTCACTTTCTAGAAGCACTGAGTACTAACATTTTCTATTCCTTTCCTGGCCTTAGCAGCTGAATAGTATAGCGTGTACGAAAGTAACTGAACCAAGTCTTATTATTTTAAATTTCTCCCAAATAAATTGACAATAAATTTTCCCAGGTCTGCATACTATTTGAAAGGAATCAAATCATGGCTAAGCATCATAAATTATTTCTCTTGTCTTTTCCTTCTAATGAGTATCTGTTGGCATTCTTGATTTTTTTAAAAACCGATATCAGTCAGAATTTATATAAATCAAAGCTTTAAAATCTTGGCCATCACAACTTGGAACTTGTATTCATACAACTTTATGATATATTTTGGAATTCTGAAGGTACAATACTTGGGTTTTTTTCCCCCCCTCCAAATACACTAAAATGAACCACTAAAAGCTCTTTAAAATCTAAGGGCAGGTTTAGGCACCTTCTCTTTTATGAAGCAGTGGTTCCTCGGGCTTGCTTGTTGAGGAGTTGTTGTTAACAAGGCAACAACTTTATGTGAACTTTTATCATATTTAAAGCTCCCAGGATCTCACTCTAGCATCAGCTCAACTGAAGCTCCTCTTCTCAGTGTCTTTGTGCAATACAGGTATCTACTCATAGTCCCATTGTAGAGACTAGCCAGATCAATGTTTTGAGTCTTCAACCCTTGAGTTTTAAAAATTGTATTTGAATATAGTTCCAAGAAATCATTTAGGTAATCTTGGATAAGTGTGTGAAACAAACAACTGTGAAAGTACAAATAATATTGTTTTTAGATATAATCATTTACCTTTATATCTGCAGTGAACTGATTTTACTTTGAAGTTCTTTTCCGTTTCCTCCTCACAGCAGTAGTTTCTACAGAATCCTACAGATTCTGAAGGATTCTGTACAGATTCTACAGATTCTGTAGAAATGGGATGTAGAAATAGGATGTAGAAATTCTACAAATCCTACATTTCTACAGAATTCTCCCTCTTTAATATTAAAATAATCAACTGCTTTCATTTGTAAGGCAACTGTCTGCTAATCCTTACAAATAAGAAAAAAAGTTGGCCTCTATAATGCTATAATGTTAATCAGAATGACTTCTTCTACAACTTACTGGTCAAATTCAGCTCTCAAATACAGCAGAGGAAAAATTAAATAAATTAGCTACTTTTCTTTCATGTTAGTATCATTTAACCCAGAAGATAAATTTGGTCCTATTGCTACAGATATGTCAAATAATGAATACACAGCTTCCTTGAGAAATCTCTCAGATCCAAGGAAAATGAAGTTATCCATAGATAGTGTGCTAGCTTTTAAAAAAAATACACTGGTAACCCAACCATCAAGCTTCTACTTCATTTCTTTCAAGCTACTGTCACAAGAAATACCTTAATAGAACAAAGTCATGCCTTGCTTCAGTTGCCATTGTGCACCTGACAGCACTGTGCATTTCACTCTTTTCAGCCCTACTCTGATAGCCATAATACACAATTACCTGCTCGACTTCCCCTGTAATCATTGTGATCCCCTCTACAAGAGGAGCAAAACATTAAGCACAAATCTATGACAAGTGCTAAAAAAACAGCAGAGGTGCAAAGGAACAGGTACAACTGAAAAGACTTTTGACGCACAAATGTATCAACTGTGTCTCAGTTTAATGGTGTCTCTTTTATCCTCCCAATATATTGGACCTGGCGCTGTTAGTGTTAAGAATGAGACAAGCAGGAACCTGGTCCAGCATTAGTTAGATAAAAATAATGAATGTTGTGGGCTCAGAATAAGTAACTGAAAATTATATTGTAGATTAAAATACAAAGATTTTAGGAAGAAATTTGAATTCAATTGTAAATTATTTTGGATGCTGAGAAATCAGATTTTAAAAATAAACTTCCTTTAGTGTTTGTCCATGTTTATTGTGAACTGTTTTACCCATTATGCTAAATTAAGTTCTACAGGCCAGATACTCAGTTTATCATCAGTTTTACAGTATTATAAAAGTACCCTGTCTTTAGCCAGGCAGCCAATCCAAATCATCAATTGTCTGCTATTGTCTTAACAAAGCTCTGCACACAGCTTATAGAAAAATATATTACCATTCAAGTGTTAAATGAGTAATAATAATTGGCACCCTCTGAAAAGCACATTCAGAAGAAAATTACTGCTTACTGACCTTACCTCTATTTCTTGAAGACAGCTTGTGCCTAAGGACAGAACACGAGTGGGTGACAGCATACTCACCATTGCTACATAGACATTTGCCAGGGTGAAATGATTAACCACAAAGTGCGGGGCTATTTCCACTGCCATGGTAGCCACGATGATGGCATCGTTCCAAAGTTTCGCATTGTGAAAGATGTTGGCGAGGCTGATTAGTGGCACGTCCTAGAAGAGAAGAGCAGCAGATGAACAGTGTAAGTTCTGTCCTTTGAAACTATTTCATGATCAGGAAGACTGCCAGAAGACTCCACCATCTAGTCACTCCACTCAATCTCTGGGCACTTTGAAAGCAATGAGTCAGATTTTTTATTTTTATTTATTTTTTAATAATGAAACAATGTTTGGACCCAAGTCATATATAAAAAATCTCCTATACATGCATCTGCTCACGAGTGACATCTATTACTCTTGGAGAATCAGTTAAAAAAAAAAAAGTTAACTCAGTTGTGTCCTAGTCCATACATTTATTGTAGGTGTTATATAACCCAACTTCCCTCTGCTATTCCCTAAAAGTAGTAGGGAATACAAATGAAAAAAAGGACAATATGGAAGTGGAAAAAAGAGGGTCTAACAATTAGCACAACTGAAGCACAGTTTTTTATCCTGCCTCTGCCACAGAATTCCTATATGATCTTGGCCAACAGTTCTGAATCATATTTTCCCCAAGTTGTCATTGATGGTAGTTCTTTATTTTCTGGATTTCCAGTCTGTGTCCCTGTCTGTTGTAACAATATCTCTGGGAGCTGGACTTTATGCCTACAAAGGACAAAATATTGCTTAGTATCAAGCCTTAGATGCCTCAAATGGGACAATTTTAGATGAATTTGATCCCTGATTTGATCCCTACAAGGCAAGGAGACCCTTTACAGTGCAAGTCGTTTGGGTTTGTAAGGAAGATACTGTGAAAGTCAGAAAGACAAAGGAATCCCCAAGAAAATTAATTACCTTTTATCCAGATAAGAAAAGGCAAGACAAAGCAGGGAGAGATAAGGCATAGAGGAGGATAAAGCACAACGTTAAATGGCTGTTCAGTAAGTGCTACCTAAGCCCAGGATGCAGCTGTGTCTTTACAAACCAGATGTACAGGCTTTCCTTGGTGGCTACACGCTTGCAACACAGAGGACAGAAACAAGGCACGAGTTTGGAGCACAAGCCAGTCCCAAGCAGCACTACCCCACACTGCCAGGTAATAGCACCACGACACCATCACTTCATTAAACTGTAGTTTCCAATCCAACCTGAGGCACCTACAAGTCACAGAGCTAAGGGCCCATTTCTGAGGAGCCATAGCTTGTTAAAAAAGGAAGGCAGCAAAATAAACCAGAGGTGGTTGTACTAAACTTGCATGCCTATCCCAATCCTAACCTTGCTTTAAAGGACAATGCAAAGCAAGAGGATTACAGCACATGGACACAGAAAACGTGGAGTGGGAATACATAAACCTGCCTTAGTTGAGGCTCTTACACAGTTTATGGCTAAATCTGTCTAATAATATCCTGACAGTGTAAACTATGTTGTCTCCCATTTTTCTGATAAAGAATTAAGACATAGACCTGAAAAGTGGTTTAGTGGTACCCACTCTGGTCCTCTGGTCTCACAACACAAGTTGCAGTGTGGAGTTAGGAGTCTATAGCCCATTTACCTTATGCTGCAGGGGGAAGCTTTGTGTCTAAGAATAGATATCACAATGGCCAGCATAACATGTGGCAAAGTGCAGGTCACAAAGCACTTCATTCAGCTGCAACACTGAACAGAAGGATTAGGTTCAAAATATTGTGCCTTCCACTAAAATGATGCACGAAGTCAGGCATGAGTGTGCTAGTGAGATTCACAGCTCAAAAACAGTTCTAAGAATTTAAGTTACCCCTTTTGGTGTTGCCTGTTGTCCTCTTTGAGGACACAATAAGAAGATACCCCCCCTACTTTAGGCAGAACACCTGTCCAGGCAAAGGCTGAGTAACATTCAAAGCCCCACGTAGCACAGCCAAGTCAAGCCTTTGCATTACGCAGGGGGGTATCAAACCCACTGAAACATTTTACAGACTTTAAGAAACAGCCTACACCAAACAGGCAGTGAGGCTCTCCACGCACAAGCAGGGAGTACCTGGTGCATTAGAGACACTCAATACACGCCATGGCTGGCTTGAACGCTACCTGTGCCCACTGTGGGTGGGCAGACACGAGGCACCGAGCACGGGCGGGCACGTACGCACCTTCATGTGGTGGGGGGCGAAGTGCAGCGCTTGCCGCAGGCAGTCGATGGCCCTCTTGCCTTGGCCCTTCACCCGCCAGTACAGAGCTGCCACGCTCGACAGGACCCACGAGGTCTGATTCTGGCAAAAGGAGCACAGCAGCAAAGTCAGGCACGCAAACCTGCAGCGAGCAGTCTCCTTGGCTTCCCCTCTCTTTCAGCTTACTCCAGAGCTTGGTTAGAGAATGTTACATTTAAAAACAGCATTAGCCTCTTCCAAAGCAGAAAACTAGTTTCTTATCCAACAACATATATGCGATACCAGCCCAATGAGATTGCCAAGTGAAACACAAGTTCCAAATGCAACATCATCTTCTGGAGAAGAGAAGAGCACTAAAAATCTTTACCCAGCAATGACAGTTCCAACAGCCCCAACAGCTTCTAACCAGCTGCCAGCTGCTGCACATCTGGATGTCTATACACATACCCAATTTAGCTAGCTAAGCTAGAAGCCTGGACTCCTTAGGCTCTCTGTAGTCACTCTAAAGAGAGAGGATTCTCTGGGAGGGAGCTCAGAGGAAAGCCTGCAAAGTCTAGCTGATTAAGCTCAGTGTCTCTAGCTGGCTGTCTCCATGCCATGTATGTATGCTGTACAGCTGGAGCAAAATTCAAATGGAAAATACTACATGCTTCAATTCTGTGGACTCAGATAAAGTAAATGAATGTTTACACTCACAGATGCAATTAGATAAGTAGCCATCTTGATTTGTTTGATTAGCTCTTGTGACTAATGAATGAAATTGGTATACTGAAGAACTGCGCTTTATTTCCAACAAATCCTCTTTACTAGGAAATTTGTTTCTGTTCTCTCAGTTCCAAATTTGCAGCTCATCTGAATAAAGTCTGCTGACTGTCTCCAGTGAAAACAGTAGCATTCAAGAAGGAAAAGTTACTTATCATACAAAGGCAAAAGAAACTAAATCTTACAAAGCAAGTATAATGGTAACATCATTGCCTTATAGGAATGACAAAGCTATATTGTCTTAAGTGCCAAAGTGTGGTAAGTTCTTAAGAAGGCTTTCAAAATAGGTATGAGAAAATATGACAAGTTTTGGTTTTAGTAAAAAGGTATGCAAGATATCTGACAGCTAAGACTCCCATCTATAGACACAAGATATAGTGCAATAAATGGCCTGCAAATCTCAAATCCAAACACTAAAGCAATTCTAGACGAGAATTTCAGACAGACAGTTTGAGACTGGATTGACCCCCAAGTCAGTTATGAGCACATCTTATTCTCCCTTATTTGCACATACCTTCTCCAAAGCTTTGGCTATTCGAGTACCAACTTGTTCTAGTGACTGTGGCGAGTATCGGTCCTTGCCAAGGTTCTGTAACACCTAGTGAAGAGGCAAAACAAGAGCTCAGAGGACGGAAACTGGTAAGAAATGTCATTTTCTTTTTGACTTTTCCCTCAGCTTTTTAACAAATACTCCAAGTCATTCCAACATAAACATCTCTGTGTTTCTTGAGTATCATCTTGACACAACACTGTATCTCCATACCACACTGAAAGTTGGTGCACGCTTAATCAAACTTCTCTTTCACCAGTTCCTCCATCAAGGGCTATATCTACAAAGATACTAACACTGTTTTAGGATTTCCTTCAGCCAAAATCACAGAGGACTGAGAAACCATCCTGGAAGCTTTCAAATTTACATTTACCATTTCCAGTGTACATTTACAGTTTTCTGTAGGTGTCCACTCACTGCAGGTCACTTGTGCAGGCAGGGCACTGAGCTAAATGCACTTTCAGCCTGCAGTGGCACGAGCACCTTGGTGTGACAGTCGTCACTGGCGCACCTCTTTCAGCTGACTCTCCCCAGCGTAGTGCAGGCCGGCCCGCCCAGAGACGCCTTGCAGGTGGTCCAAGGTGTGCATGCTGGCCGGCAGGTTGGGGTTGCAGAGGGGCTCCACAGCTGGTTCTTGCAGCTGCGTGGCAAAATCGATGTGTTCTGTAATGCTAGAAAGGTAATAAAACTGGATCAGCCGAGAAAAGGGAAGAGTCATTTCAAAATTGCCCAATTAGGAATTTGCCCAGACCCTGCTAGGATGTTATTTGGGTAGCCTGAGCAGCAGGACAAACTGGATCTTCAGTCTAGAGTTGCACTCTTCTTTGCAAGCCACTGGAGAAATGCCATACAATGGTTTCAAAACTCTTTAAAATCCTGGCAGAGTTCCTACTTACTTTATAATACAGTACTAAAATTTTCTGTTTACATACACCCCAAGCCATACAACTGCCTTGCATTTGGGGGGGATTGAGTTAAGGTTCACCTACATAATACTTACTCAATATTTTTAGCAGAAACAGCGAGCCATGTGCTGGCTACACTTGTAAGCTCTACTCTACGGAGCTTCAGACATTCATCAGGACTGGGCCAGCCAAGGCTACGATAATCATGCCTTTTTCCTGGAGCCAAAAAAAAGAAAAATAAAAGGAATATAAGAAGCATTATTTAAGAAAATCTCTCCTTTACTACGTGCTCTGCACGATGTCCATCACTCTTTCTCTACTCTTATCACTTAATTCTCAGAAGTTCTAGGAATTAATTACAAATTCTTTATTCAACATCTTAGTTCATGCTTTTCTTCATGAAGAAGGTGTTGACAGAAAAGAATCCTATTTTCCTCAAATACTCATCCAGAGGGCATATTTAATTATGTAGACTTTCTGTTATATGTGTTATAAAACAGCGTAAAATAAAAGCTGCAGAGAACCTGCTTTCTCCAGAAGTAGCAGTTTACCTATTGGTCCCGGGGAAGGTATCTTTGGTCCACTGATCTCCAGGGCAGCTTGGTAAAAGTTGTCATTTTCTTCATTAGTCCCTTCTGCACCTTTCCCAAGTGGCTCCTGTAGATCCATGCTTTCAGCTTTTGGTTTCTTTAAACGTTTGACCTGGAAAGTGATCTAGACAAGAACCACACCAGCAAGGCTATCAGTAAGAAACATCACAAATATAATCAACTTCAACACACACTTTGTTCTATCTCAAAGAATCAGTTTCAGAGCTGCTATAAATCAGATCAAATCTCTTCCTCCCACTTCCTTCTTGCCCCCCTCTCAAGCCATTCTCTAAGCCTGCTCAGTCTCTGCATCACACCATGCAAACACAAATTACACAACTTAATCCTCTAACATTAGAAATAGTCCATTTATCTGCTGGAGAACTGAAGTGTATTTTTCAATATTATGTTTTGTTGTTAGCAAATTATCTATTGTCACCATGTTATTTTTCAGCTAACAAAACTTTTGAGTTAAATACATTTCCCCCCTCTGCAAATAACTGCATGCTACTAGCAGAAGAAAAATGCAAGGTCAGTTCAAGAGGAGTAACCATTATTTTAACTTTTTAAAAAATTCAAGTGGCTGTCAGATGTGGAGGTCCCAACCAAGAAGGCTGTGCTTACACAACATGTAAAGATTTGGAAAACAAA
>JAUBOD010000560.1:7608925-7623124 GCA_032353885.1 Nothura maculosa
AGAATATTTACTACTGAACAAATACAAAAAGCTCTTTCTTACCTCAGAGGTATTGATGGCCAAAGCCTTCAGCAGGAGCCTGCTGGCATCCAAATGGAGACCGTGATGAATCAAGAGGTTAGCAAGATTTACTAGAGGGATATCCTGGTATTCGTGTGGAGCCAAATTAACTGCTTTTTTCAAACAGGCCAGAGCAAAGGTGCTGTTTCCAACTGCACGCCAGTACAATCCAGCTTCGTTAAGCAACAGCCACAGTGGATCTTCTGGCTATAGAATGGTTGAGCACAGGATGAAAACACAAAGAGGTGCTTCAGGAAGACTTGAATGCTCATCTCTTCAGTTACAGCAAGAAAAAGGCAGGCTCTGCACACTGTCTTACCAAACAGACATAAATTACCTCTTGACTCCAGCACACTGCTTCCTCTACCCTGCCTGGGTAAAATTCAGACTGAAGCAACTTAGTATCTGATCTGTAATTAAGTAGGAATGGTTGCTCACACACTTTCCTCATTAGGGTCTTTTACCATGACCCCACAAAATCCCTTAAAACATTCAAGTGATAATGGCTGGCTGTCTTTGGGAAGCTACACATGCTCATCACTCATTTCAGGCTCCAAGTAAACCAATACAGAACTGAGTAAAAACGTTTCCAGCTCTGAAGGTTGGACAGTTTTTAATAGTAGTTAGATATGCTTCTGGGTTCTATGGCAAACATTAAGATTCCCCATCAATTTAAGCTTTCAGAATCACATATATATATATATTAAAAATATATACATTCTAGAAAAGAAACAGTAAATTTCAAAACTATCCATCTTTCAGATGGAACAATCGGGAATAATTCAGAAACACTAATGATCCAGATGTCAATATTCTCAGCATCTCATGTTGCCCAGTTATATCAGGAGCTTCAAGTACAAAAGCAACAACGGAAATTATTGTCTATTCCAGTCTCCATGTCTGAAGCCCAATTACATGCATGGCTAGGAAACATGCAGCTTTGAAGGGGCTAAGGCAACAAGGAAGCCAGCAGCAGCCCTGCGTTAACCCCACTGCAGCTTTGCTAGAGCAATGCTACTGAAAGTAACTAACGGTTGCAAAGACTTTCTTCAAGATTTTAAAAATAATTTCATGTAGATTAGTCTTATGTATACTTCAAGGTGCACTAGAAGATCTCAGGAAGCTATAATAGCAACATATGCTACTAAGATGTTTGAAGTATCTTAAATATTCTCACAATCAGAAATTACACAGCACCTCAGTTTTGCAGGGCACATATATAACATTACTCACGTTACCCATACTGACCTCCTCAGTGAATTGCTCTCCATACACACGTCTCCAAATGTATTCTTAAACTAAATCCTTTGCAAACTATTAATACTTATCATTTTTTGACATGGAAAAAAGACAAACTGGCACTGCTGCTCTGGAGAGCTCATCGCCCACGGATTAGGAATCACCTAGCAGGATTCTTACACTAGCACCTAGATGGTCTACAGGTTTAGACTTCGGCATGGATGCAACAGAATACTATAAATAAAATACCTGTGCACTGCAACAGTATAACATAATACATCCAGAGGACTGTTCTGAACATCATAATAAAACATATCAACTTCTACTATTAATTTTTCTTTTTCTGAGACAGATATATGTAGTAAATGGTACTGTTTTTAGACTAAAAACAACACATACATACACTGCTTTGACACAAGTTGTACAAAAGAGTTAACCTGAAAAATATCAGCTTGACACATTAAAAAGAGTCAACCTGTGCCTCAGTGCTTCCAACCTGTGCCTCAGTGCTTCCAGTCATTTGTCTTGGGGTGACACTGCGAGGCCCCACGCAGAATGCAGGTGGCATTCTGCAGGGCATTGCAGAGGTCTGCCCTCCTTGGCCCAGAGTGCTAATTATCCTGACAGAAAAGATTGACAGAAGGTTGGTTTGCTTTTCTTTCTCTCTCCTCCTTTTTTTTTTTCTGGTGGCAGGGAGGGAATAGGAAGAACAAAAGGAGAAAGGAAGCCATGCAGGGACAGGTGAAAGAGGGAAGGCAATTAAGAAACCAGAACACTGATGTAGTCCCAGCTATTTTGCTCAGTTCAACAAACAGCTGCCATAATTAGCTAATATAGAGCTGCTCACCATGTCCTGCAATTAAAACAAGAACAAATAACTATAGGGATGTTTGCCTTACCCTGGGCAAACTGAAAATGATGCTTCTCTACATTTGCACTTTTTTAGTCAATCTAAACTATCAAGTTAGTTTCACCTTAGTTACAGCTACCAAGACAGCTTGCTTGGACATCACTGAGAGACTTGAGAAGTGTAGAAACCAGTATCAAAGCCAAATTGTTTATTTACCTCCTGCTACAATTTCTGACATACCTTTCTGATAGCATGATGGAGAAATGCTCCTATCTTCTCTTCTGTAATAGTTTGATTGTTGATACGAGAATGCAAGATCTGGACAATAAAGATGTAAAAAAGAATTTTTACAGCATATACCTATATGAGTCACCCAAGTCTCATTTCCCAAAGTTTTCCCTTCGGTAGAACACCTAAAAAACTTGTTTTCAAGAGATGAACTGAAGAGATAACTATTAAAGCAGCCAATCCACAGAAAGTAGCATGAAGGATGAGTACCAGCCTAAAGTTACAAGTCTTATAGCACATCACAGTTACAGGAACCCCCAAGACATAATGAGTCAAATGCCTCTTATATGGTTTTGAAGAAAATATTTGTCATAGTCATTTAAATTTCTTATTTGGTATGCTTTTCATCAATATTTAAGATGGACTACTCAATAGTTTCATGCTGGGTGACAAGTTCTCCCTTTCTCCAACAATGCCAAAAAAATATTTGCCTCTTCTCTGGGAGTTGATTGGCTTGTGGCATCAAGCCATCTTTTAAATATCAGTATTTTTCAAGTCATGAGTTAGATTTCTAAGGCAGTAAAAAAGAGAGATTTAAAACAGAAGAGAAATAAGGAGAAACAGTGGCTCTTACTTGTCTTGCTTGATCATCTGGCATTTTAAATTTCAAATCTAGATTAGTGTCAAGTTCTTTGACCAGTAGATAGAGAGATTCGTTGCTACGAGCATCAGTGATGGAGGAACAGTCTGGTGGCTGGGCTTCTGCATCCACAACACCTTCCTGTGGGACACTCGGGATTGAGTGGACCCTAGCAATGAGAACCAAGACAAACCAATATCACATGCTGCATGTTACCAACATATAAAAATACCAATCTGCTACACATCAACTCACAAGTCTCACACTGAGGACTCTCATGAGACATAAGCTGTAAATCAAGACAGTTCACAGATGACCCTTCCTTCAAAAGGCATAAATAAAAATGAAAAGTAAGAACACTATGTAAGTACACAAGACATGTAAATGAAGGTAAATTTAACACAGAAGACACTGTAGGTTCTTACATTATAGTAAAATGAATCCTGACAGTTACAGTGGTAGCAAAGACCACATCGAAAGAAAAGCATTGCTTCTGTTAAACTGCCAGAGAAAAACACATCTGTACATTCATGACTAATGGCATCCCTCCTCTCCAGCAAGAAAATGCTCATCTTGCATAATTACGATAGCAGTTTTACAGCAACTACTTCAGTCACGTCAAACTTACAAACAAATATCAATTTTAAAAATCAACACTTGCCTGAATCCTCTGTTTTCTGGGGGCAGAAAGTAAGTTGGCAGTTCTTCTGGATCAGGAATTTTTGGGAAAGATTTCATGCACTCTGATCTCTTAGGCCAAAGAATATGCTGTTTATCCTAAGAAGAAAAGGAATTATTTTTGATTTAGTTTCCCATCATTTTTAATCATTTAATTACAAAATTAAGTAAGAATATTAGGAATAATCTGGAAGAAAGAGCAGAGATCTTTCCTTAAAAGAATCATTTGCCCTATCTTCTGGAATAACAACAGTTCAGTTTTCTACCTTTAGTCAGCTATACGTTATTTGCAAGTGTTTCTAAAAGTAATTGAAGAATAATCCCATCTGCCCTTAGGAGAGTTCAAAATATCAGGAAACTGGCAGGAGAAACTGAAAACAACAGATTCTTCACCAGTGCCATGCACAAACCCTTGGCTACCAAATGGGAGGAGGTTTTACCCAAAGTAAGGACAAGACACACGCTGCCTCAACTCTTCTCTGAAAGGTGCAAGTTTATCCCATTCACTCACTTGACTGGAGTCTACACTCCAGAAGGAAACAACAGAACGAGCGACAGGGGAAGACTGCAAGGACTGGCTGTGGTCGCTCTGGTTTGCAGGAAGATCCAGATTCACAGATGTCATGCTCGAAGTGGAAGAGTCTTCGCCAAACTGGAAAGCAAAGACAAGAAGAATAAGAACATTTCATATGGAAAGGAGATTTCGTCCCCCATCATTTACGTAGTTAAGCTGATGAGCTGAAACACAGACAAGAGGGAAAAAAAGGAAATTTAAGCCTCTTGATCCATTCTTAACAGGGAAAAGTAATATTTGGTTGTAAACAAGTTCACAATGAAAATGAAATTGTTATTTAACAAGAAAATGCCAAAATGAATTATACAAACATTTCTAATAGGCCTAGACAAACAAAATAGGTTTCTAGACAGCATATCTCTACTCAAGTCACATTTACCAGCACTCTTCGCTGGTAATTATTTTGACAATTTGAATTTATGATTACCAGAATTAAAGTAGTAACTTCCAAGAAACCACCCAAGAAAATCAAACAAAAAAAAAATTATTCCTGCTTTCTTAAACTAATTAATGAAAACCTCCAGAACACTTCTATACAACAAAAAAATCAAACCATAATCTTTATCCATAGTTCTAACACAGAGTGCTGTTCAGTTGGCTTTGGATTTTCACTAGTAGCATGCAGGTCATTTTCTAAGATCTCTCAATATCACTGCACCAGACTTTTTTGATGCATCTGCTAATTTAATTTGCTAAATTAGCAAACACTCATGAAACTAGACTAACAACTTATTTTAATGTTGCTAAAGCACTCAATTTGTCTACTATCTAATCGCATATTGCAGATTTATGTTCGTTCTGGTAGTAGAAAAAGACATTTTATTCTTGTATTTCCTAGAAAGAGATATTTGGTTGTTCCACAGAGTGGGGAAAAAAAAATGAAAATATTGAAGCAGTTGATATCACTGGTATCACATAGGAACCTAAGACCTGTAAAGCTTTTCAATTCAGATAAAGCTTAAAACAAAACAAACAACAAAAAACTACCACCAACCCACAAGCACCAGAGCCCCTCACAGTAAGGCTCAACATTTCCATAATCCACCATGGATCTCAGCTTGTACTGCAAGCAAAGAAAGCCAAATTAGCACCAAGTACCTTAAACTGATGAAATGACTACACTACTTCTCACTTTAACTACACCACAAACGTACCTCCTATTTCAGGCTTCAAAGAGATGAGCTGTTTGACTAAGAGAAAAGATGAGACTTAAAGCACTGACATCAATTCACAGACAGACCTGCACATATTCCACGTTTTCGAATATGTCCCCACGGTGATACCGAACCGGCTGGTCCCACGGGCAGTGCAAGCTGTGCTGCTGCTTGCCCAGTCTACAGATCTGATGGTTCCCTGCAGAGTGCAAAACAATTCTTTCTATGATATAAGTCAGGTTTTGGAGCAAGAGTAGCACACATTAAAAGTTTTTTTTAAATTGAAAAAGAATATTTTTTACTCATATAAAAATATATATTTTTTATTTTTAAATAGGAATAGGGTAAAACCCGTTTTTGAAAGAATAAAAAATATTTGTTCAAGAATATATTACAATCACTTATTAAAATAAGCAAAATGAAATTGTCAGTCATCATAATATATTAATTCTTTGCATTAATCCAAGTCCATGCAATTCTTCATTCCTCTAATGAACTCAAGAAAGTTGTACCTATCTGAGCTTCTTTGGCCATTTGTGTCTCATGTATGATGTTCCTCAAGATTTGCTCCTCCTGGATGAGCTTATACTTGTCTAGGACATCTTGTTGTCTCAGGTAATGGTCATGCTGCTTCTGATATTCCTTCAGTTCATTTAATGTTCGCTGAAGTGACCTTGAAAATCAGATGATAGAAAAGTTGACTTTCATTGTGCTTTTTCTTAAATAACATCTTTTCCTATATTTTGGACTTTTATTTAGGATGATTACAGTATTGCTATGAATGATTTTATTGCACAAAGTTATACAATATGCTTTTTAAGAAAATGTAAGCAGTTACTGAAACCAAACCAGAGGGAGATGGTCAGAACCTTCCATTACCTGTGCTGAGCCTCCAGTTTTTGCTCCAGCTTTTGCTGACAAAGTACAGCGTGTTTCCTTTTTATAGCTTGCTCAAACCCTGGTTTGGCCTGTAAAGCATGATCGTAGCACAGGACAGAGTGGTTGTATTCCCCAAGCATCTGAAGAACGATAAAAGCAAAGGAAAGAGAGAATTAGCCATAAATATCCGTCATTTTCTTGTTTAAACCATTAACTGAAATTTTAATTTGCTATGGTGAGCAGTCCGTCTTTCCTGAAATTCAGACCACCCTATCTGATATAGGGAACTTTCAGGAGAATTTATCTGGGACTTATTTCAAATGGCTGATAAAGGTTCTGTTTGCTCAAAACCAACCTTTTGGAAGAAATTAAAATTTAAAAGAAAAAAAAAAGAAAACTCTTAGACATTAAGCATAAAAAGCACACGGGATATAAGACACATCATAAGAGAGAAGCATCACTAGTTTAGCCAGAATGACTAAAAACTATTTGGTTTTATAAACATAATGGAAAATAAAGACAGTACTTACTGCATATATATTTCCCAAAGTGTAATAGCTAGTAAAGAAATCACTGTATTCCAGAGCAGCATGGACCACAATAGCAGCATCTGCAGAGAAGTGTGCCCGGTGCAGAATATTTGCCAAGTTCACCAATGCAATATCTTTATTCTGCCTAAAAGAAAAAAACAAAGAAAAAAAAAGAAAAACAAAAAGAGAAACATTAAAAGAAGGTAGGGATGTACAAGCACCATGCACAAGAATATGTTCTAGATTCATACACTAAATATGCAATTTGAAATTAACACAGGAAAAAAAATCAGGTGCCTAAATGATACCGACTTCACACCTTAGAGCAAGTGGTATCCGGACAGGAAACACTGAGAGTCCCAGCCACACAGTTTGTCACCCCTCGCCCCTCCAAACTGAGCACCACACAAAGGGAAACTAACACGCTCAAGTAATGATTTTCCCAGCACCCTGCTCTCCTGAAAAACCAACAGACTTGTCTTTACAGATCCATGTTCTGCATTACCGTACAGGCATTCTCCACTTTTGTTTGCTGAACTAACACTATTTCAAGCTGCACAGCAGCAAAACAAACTAGCTAGGGGCCCTACAGAATCCACAACATAGTCACTATGAGAGTCTTACTTTCCTTATATTAGAGACTGAATACTAAAAAGACAAAAGAAAAAAAAAAGTCTTTTTCTTTTGGACCTATCATGGATGATAAGCAAGAGAAAAAATGTTTTAAGAACATGGAATTCATCATTTTGGATTGGAAGCCAAACTTAGATCCCTCATCTTATACAAGACCTCAACTATATGGTCATTTATCTGAGATAACTTATTCTGAAAGCTAAATCATAAACCCTAGTAAGGAGTGCTTAGATTCTTGCAGTAGTCAGGCAAACCATATTTATACACAGTTGTGCAAAGAGCCACATACAGCTAATTTCCATTTATGCCTGAGAAGGCAGAAATTAAATTCAATTTATAGCTTTCTAAAGGCATCCACAAGGATGCACTTATTCCACTGTGGCACAGAAGAGTTGTTTCTTGGTGCTGAGAACTGGACCAAATGCGATAGGAATACTATGATTAATTACACACGGCACTAAATGCACATGACATTTACAAAAGAAGCTGAAGAGTATTTCAACTCTTATAAATGGATCTACTTTCTCATACTGCTGTCAGCTTAGTTTTTAATTATATTTTTCCTGAAAGACAAATGTCTTTTCAAAACTGATTTTCAAACAACTTTGGGCCTTTCCCCTTTAAGAGCAACATCTAATAGGCAGCACCATCTACACTTCTGACCACAGGTCTTAGGGATTCGCTGCATATTTTTTCTGAAAGAACTGTAGCAGCAGTTAAAGTTAGGGTAACTACTTAAAGAGCTAAACTGCCATTACAGAAGCAGCCAATGGCTCCTAAAAGCTGCAGTGAACCTGCCCCTCTTGCTGTCAGTCTCGAGGCTGTTTCAAAACGTATGTACTTCATCTGCTTGGCATTCACAGATAAAGATGCCAACTATTTGCCAGCATATTCTGCAAAGTGACATAGGAATTGGACTCCTTTACATAGGCCTCAAATAGGAAGTGGGATTAGGCAATTACTCTCTCCTTGTTTTCAAGTTCCTGAATTACCTCCTAGAAATGTTCTTTTGCAAATAATGAATTTAAATCTATTTCCAACCCATCCTTGAAAGTGCTACTGTTCAGTACAGCACACAGAAAGGAAGAGCAAATAACAATAATTTTTTCTTAACATTGAGCCTTAATTCTCACCTTGAAGAGAAATGAAGGGCACGCATGGCACATTCTACTACTTGATAGGGTTCATTCTTTATTCGCCAGTAAAAAGAAGCCATGTTATAGAGCACCCAGGAAGAAGAGTTCTGCAGCAAACAGAAACACACAAAGTGCAGTAACCACCAAGGCGTGAACCAAGAGGCCAGGCAGGGCTTTAACTACTGTTGGTGGAAAACTGTGCATGGAACTTGCGCCAAGTTATCGTCACCCTCTGGAGAGCTGCCATTTGGCAGCAACTCTCAATGTTCAGGAAGCCCAAAGCAGCAGACAACTGCATAGGAACGAATCAAACTTAATCTCTGCCTTTCACACAAAGCTGCAAATTCAAAATGGGATGCAATGAGAAGTGACAGAAGTTTTAGTATCTGTGGCACAGCTTAGAAGTGAGAATTTACTTATTTTGCATAAAGGCATTTCCTGTACCTTTGGTACTATCTTTTCTTCTTTGCTTGTTAAGTACTTGCACTTTTAAAGCCTTTTACTACCTTGAAAGTGTCATCTATTTCATAAATACACAAGTTAACAAAGATGAAATCAGGTATCCATTTATTAGATCTGCTGGTGGCTTGTCATACCTCTACTTGTATGAAACATTTTTTGAAGCTCTCTCTTCTACCCAAAATCAAAACACACATGCAGAAGCAGCAGAGCTGAGCGCCTCTGCCAGGCAGAGCTCATCTTGAGAGATTTGTCTATCATTCTGCCCGAGTGTACAGTGAGTTTACAGCTTCATACCTTCATCAGTCCTTCATAAATACGATGACCTATTTCCTCTATACTTCTTCCCAACCTCTGAGATAAGTACGTGAAGATTGGATCTTCTTTAGGTAACAAGGGCGCGGAAAGATTAACTCTTTCTTGAACACCCTAAAATGAAAAGCAAGCATAGGGATCTATCAATGCTTTTACTAAAATTAGAGAAGCAATGCACAAAAGAAAATGATTTCAGAGAAAATTTGCAGTACAATTACTTTATATTTCTACCTTCCTTTCCTATCAAGATCCTACAGATTTGACAGGATAATGTCATCTTTGACAGATGAATTATATATATTACCACAGTTAGGCTAATACTAGAAGCAGTCATTAATATCAATACTTCCAAAAGCATCTCTGACTGCAAGTGCTAAAGGTCAAGTACTGATACATGGTGGTAATGAATGTTTGGCAGCTACTGATTTCACTAACAAGGACTGAAGCATTTAACTCATTATACTCAGTCTAGACACTATGTAAGCACCCCTGCATCTTTTATTTCCTTTTTTCCCTCCCCAATAAAAACAAGGAACTAATTTCAAAGCTACCTCCAAACTTACTAACACAGCCGAAAACTTCTAGTCCCTGTTTTGCTCCCTAAAAATTATTTTTAGATTAAAAAAGATTTTAAAGGCTTGCAATAAAATAAATAACAAGAGATGAGCATAAATAACCTGAGATGATCTTTTATCTTGCAGGTTAAAACTTGGCACTTAGATATCAAAGAGACAGACAAATATGTTATAAGCTGCTGACCAGCCCATAAAGAGTTTTCTGATTATGAATTCTAATGTAATCTTAATGAGCCTATTCTGCATTTGAACTGAAGCAAGGTACAAAATACAAGCATTTCCCATCAAAGCTGCCACGTTTACTGATGATATGTGTTTTAAAAGCACAGATTTTCCAAAATGTCCTCTAACGTAAAGCAGAAAGGACAAGCAAGCTCTGTCTATGTGATGGAATTGTCCTCCCACAAGCAGGTATTTTAATGAGGGCTCAAGCGTGTTTTTAAGCAAGTCCAAAGCAATCTCGAAAGATTACAATACCTTTCAACCCCAACTCAGAACAGCCAACAAAAGTTCTCTGTTCCTCCTCCTGGTGGGGAAAGGAGAAGCATGTTGCCTTTGCTTGCTTACCCGTAAATGCTGGAAAGCATGAATGCTGTATGGAAGATCTAGAACTTTTGTACAGTCTGGCTGCTGCAGGTCTGGAGGCACAGGAGACTTTGTGTCTATATAGTCTTCAGGGCTGAAAAATAACATAGCAGAATCATTAAAATGCTGCTAAAGTTCATAAAAGACATTACTGTAGTAGACAAGCAAAGAGTATTCTGGCTTGGCTGACAGTTTCAAACAACAATGGAAAAAATTCTTATGTTTGAGTATATTAGACCATTTCTGATGTCTTCCTAAATCTGAGCTGTAGCCAGATGTTATTAGTCAAAGAAAGTAAATAAAGTGCAATCTGCCTTAGAAAAGACATTGATGTCTGGACAGTCTCCAAAATATATCACTACTAACCTCGTGTATTAGTACTGTTTATTCAACTGTCTGTAAGGCAAATGACAATGCATGCACATTAAAAGACTCTTCATTAGGGAAAACAAAGAAAGTGAAAACATACAAATAAATATAACAAAAAAACCCCGTAACATCAGGGAGAAACCCAAATGAAGGTAGTTGAAGACTACCTGTCATTAAAAATCGTCTTTTCTGACCCCAAGTACTCATTCAATTAGATGAAAACCAATAACAAAAAAAAACCTCCTAAAGATCAATTACCAGGCAAACTGAATGCTGAACAGATTTATCCCCATGTCGTTTGCTTGCCAAGGCCAAAGGGTAAATGGAAGCCCCTCACACTCGATGCACTTGGGTTCATTCCACACATCTGCTCACAGCATCCCGAGCTACCTGGGCAGCAGTGGCTGAGGTGCTCACGGCAGCACTAACCCACCTGAGCGTGGGGGAGGCAGCCAGCAGCATTTCCAGGCTGTACCCCCACATAATTAGTGGCAAATACATCATTTCAATCTTATTCAACACTAACACACGATAGAAAAGCTGTTATCTAAAGAATTCAGTAAAAAATCTTAATATATCAAGAGTCTCATTACCGGATATCTTTGCTCTCTAGGGTGATGTATGTGCCATCGTATAAATCCAGGTCCCCCAAGGGCACCTTGGCTTTAATGCAGTCCGGGTCTTCTTTGTTATGCCTTTGCTCCAGCCCTGTGTCTCTGTCCTCATTTTCCTCTATATGGATCTTTTGAGCAACTAACTGTTTCTGTAGCAATAAAAAAAAAAAATAGAAGGATGTTTAGTGACAAAAATAAGCTGCACAATTGCTAGAAGCTGAGCAATTCAGCTTTTTCCTATATAAAACAGAGTTCATTTGAAGAAAATCTGAAAAGGTCTCTTAAAACTATAGAAGTATCTCCCTGTTTTGTTGTTTATTGTTATTATTATTTGGATGGAAGTACTTTCAGTAGTGATAACACTACCTGAACAGGCCCTTATTTCTCCTCCAGCTCCTAAGAGGGCAAATACCACTACAAATTCATGGCAGGTAGTTTAAAGGAGAAGAGTTATTCAGTATGCTAAGTACAGCTCAGGCTGCAAGCCAATGCAAGAATCAAGACTGAAACTAATTCCTGTGAATCAGCTCCTGACCCGCGCTCTGGGCTGTACCTCCTCTCATAAAGCACGTGGATATTGATCACTAGAGCAGTCAATGGCTGAACGATGGCCCCCCCATACAGTAAGACATACTCAATTCTCACTTAGTCCTGCAGGCAGAAATTCCATTAAATACCAGGAGCATTTGTATACATGAAATAGGAAGAGAATACAGCCCCTTAACTTGGCTTTTTAAATCAAAATCAGTCATACACATTCTTCAGCATGCTATTATGTGATGCTAGAGATACATACAATAATAGCATCTAAAACAAGACCTTATAATATATGATTCTCATCAAAATCACTTTATGCTGCAAATTGTATATAACTCATTTACAAATCCACAATAGACATCCCGAGAACTTACAACTCTTTTTCCATCCTTAAGTGAGATTCCCATTACCATGGAAATATGGACACAGTCCAGTGATAAATGCTGACCTAATATCTTCTTACAAGAGGCAATTCTCCCTTCCCCATCTCCCATCTACCTGGAGGTAACTCTGCTCCTCACCCAGCTTCTCAATTAGCTAGTTCAGCTAATGTGAGAAAAGCAAAACTTGCACAAGAGCAGGACAGCTGGGACAAGTCTGTGAGCTGTGAGCTTGCCCAGCCCATACCACAATTTAACTGCATTTGAAAAGACAGTTTATAACATTTGTTAAAGGTCTTTTCAGAACAGCCATTCCAAAATATAGAAGCCTGAAGAAAAACAGAAGCAACCTCAACCCTCACATGCTCTAGCCAGAGCAACAGTTGGGTTGGGGGATTTAATCTTCAGAAATCATTTAATATTTAATGTCAGCTTTACCTCCAGTTCTCTGAGGTAGTTAACGGTTGTTTCTTGTCTCATTAGTATTACTAGATCATGTGGGTTCCTCAAGTTCATTGGTGAATCCACCTGCAAGACAAGTCAACAGTCAATCAGATTAGACAATCTCCAAATCATATCCATAATCTGGAAAGATGGGAATTTAACATCATTCAGGTCCAGTCTGTCTGTTCAGAAGTTTTCTATCCATTCAGAATTCACAGCATGCCCAATTTTTCATCTGTATTTCTACATTCCCACATTCTCCAATACTGAGGTTGGAGATTCCAATACAACTCATTCTTTAGTCTCAAACCTGTTCTAATTTACTCAGCCAGATACACTTTAAGTGTAACAGACAACTAAATTCATCATTCAAAAACATCAGGAATGCTTACAAGCAAAGTATTTAGATATCCTACATCAAAACTGAAAAAAATCTGTTTCCTTTTATAGCTTTAAAATTCCTCTCTCAAGTCCTGCTCTTGGCATAGAGGACTTAAGGTTCAAATCAGCTCCTCCATGGCACCAAGCTGCTACTGAGACTTGCAAGAGTCTATAGACTTGCGCGTTAACAAGGAAGCGAGTGAAGGACACGGAGAAGCAGCAAAGCAAGACTCCAAGTGCTGGCACCGAGAGGCTCTCTGCACAGGGTGCAGGCACGGGGCAGGCTGCACCCAAGGTGCCCCTCTGTCCCACCTTCCCCAGCCCCTGGGTGAATCCAGCGAGCACCAGCACCGCCTTCCTAAGGGGCAAAGCGCCAGCCTTGTCCTCCTCCTAAACCTTCGCCCAACTGCATGGGCGAAGTCACCTCCGGCAAGAAGGTGCCTTATGAAGCCTGTCTGCTTCCTCACATCACCTGCTCCAGAAGTGTCCTGCACACACGTGTGTGATACAAGCCGGGAACTCCTGCTCTTTTTCCAACATTCCAAGCAACTCAGCCACATTCCTGAGACTCCCTTCTCCTACAGAGTGTTGCCGGGTGCCACAGCCCTATGGAAGCTGCACTGCTCATTTCAACGTCACCTGCTAATAGATTTAGAGTGAACTTGTCCCAAGACTAAGTCAAACCAGAACCTCAAATCTGCCTTGTTTTGACTACTGGCAATTAAGTTTACATTACTCACAAGCCTCCTAACTAAGCAAGGACTCCATCGCCTACAGCAAAAGCAAATATCTGCCTGTTCCTGTTATCTCCCCACAAATCGATGCCCCTTCTGGCTAGATAGGTATTCTGGAGCTCAAATCAAAACCTGAATTGCTTTTCTTAGGCTGGAAACATTTAGAAAGCAGATATTTATACAGTCCAAATTTGCAAGCAAAACT
>JAUBOD010000560.1:7623367-7644741 GCA_032353885.1 Nothura maculosa
ATGTAATTAATGTAGCATTGTTCATCTTTCATTTTCCAGAGAAACTACCACGCAAGTAATGGAGACATGAACATATACGAAACACACACACACACACACACACACACACACACACACACACACAGGGAAGTCTGGCCGTGTGTAAAGCAGGTAATTACACATCCCAACACACACCCTCACCCTTCCTCGGCTCCTTATGGGCTGCTTGTGCACAAAGTCCCTGAGAGCAGCACGTGGGGGCCGACCCCCAGCTCCTCCTCCCGTGCCAAGCTGCATCCACCCGGGAAGGATTTTTTGCAGACTGCAACTCAGGCAACTCCGCTCCCAAAGCCTTCCCTGCAAGGTGAGGGAACCAGCCTGCAACTCTTTCAAACCAAAGTGACATTCCCAGAGAGCCTCTGCTTGCAGTTTGAGATGAAACAATCTCCTAAGGGATAGGTGAATTTGGGTGTGTTTGGGGTGGTATTTTCCACTCCAAACGCTAGGGTGACAGGCAAGTGATGTGATGCGTAGCAAGTGGTTCCAAATTCCTGTGAACTATAGTTGATAACACGATGGCATGAAAAGAAATCAAGGTGATGGTGGCAATAAAGCAGCAGTGTCCTTGGGTTTATTCATAAGGTTATGTCAATCCACTGGGCTACTATATTCAGTCGCGAGCACCATAATTTTCCTCAGTCTTGAGTTTTCACTTCCAGAGGAGACCCCAGTTTGTCCCCAGCAAATGAGCACTTCCTAACGACCACCTAGACCCTCACCCTATTGGACCGGTGACTTCATCCAACAGCCTCAGCAGCCACTTCCTCCCCTGAAGACCAAGGCAGCAGCTAAACACAAAAAGCTCCAAAATCAAAACTTTAGCAGTAAATCTGACCTTAGATTTACATTTAGATTTGATCATTTCTGATGTCAGGAGTTCAAAACTTCAATTTGAAGAAGCTATTAAAATAAAGACTTTATTATCAGCTATTGGAAATAAGTACCATTTGAGGTGCAATAATTTCTCAAAGAGAATTTGATCGGAAAAATAAATATCTATGCTGGACAGATGTATGAGGTTTAGAAAGCAACCTTGATCCTGCACATTCAAAGCAGTCTTTCTGATAGCTCATAAAAATGAGCAGGATATAACATATCCATCCTCATACATTTTAATTTATACATTTACAGTAAGAAGACATTACGAGATTATGATTGAGGAAATAACAATTTGCTGTGGAGCTGAATGCTTTTTACATGACACAAACCAGAAGGGATTCTTAATTGAAAAGCATAGCAGGTTTTAGGGTTTCATGCCTACAGATGAGAAACAACATAAATCTCATCAGCCCGGCCTCCAGCAGGCACCACAGTGGAGGAGCTCGTGGCCTCCAGCAGGCACCACGGTGGAGGAGCTCGTGGCCTCCAGAAGGCACCACGGTGGAGGAGGACGGTGCTCGTGGCTTCACCCAGTTTGCAGGGCAGCTCCTGAGCTACCTGGGTTAGTTCCAAGCCCCCCTGCTGCCAAGTGGGAGAACCTCCCTTTCCCCTTTACATCGAGGACTCATTGGGTGCCCCGCAGCAGCAGCACCCGTGGGTCAGGTCAGTGGGCCAAGATTTCAGAGATGCCTCAAAACCTGGCTCCTCTGGCAAAGAACTGCTCAATCACAAAATATATTGTCAATAAAATGTATTTAAAACACATATGCATACCTGGAGGATGGTTCTGAGTTATACCCTTTCTTCACAAGAAAAAAAAAGTCAAAAAGTCAAGAAAAAAAATATATTATTGAAATATTGCAGAGTTCACAAAATACCAGTTCAGCTCAGCCTCATGTCATGCCCGTGTTCTTACACATAGGCTGTGTCTGTTCAACAGCCACCTTGCAGACTCACCTGTTTGCACGGCGGGAACAGCTCCAGCTTCAACAACAAACCCCAACCACCCAAAGCAAGCGAGTGCGACCGGCTGCAGCAGAAACACCTGCGGGAAGCACCGCCTCATTTCTCTCTTCTTTGTGCCCGGTGCCTTTGCAAAACTGATCTAAACCTCCACGGCACCCACTAGACAAAACAGCAAGAACATGAACAGAAGAGCAACATCTCAGGGGAAAGAAAAACCATCATATGCACCCGGGTGCGGAGTCCACGGCTGCCTGCTGTCTCTTTGCCCAAACGGGGTGTGTTTAGCAGCTTGCAGCCACCACAGGACAAGTACTTGCAACTCGCACTGCGTGCGCTGCTTCCTGGGACGGGCAAGGCCAGAGCCGAGGATTTTATCTGACAAATCCCAGCTGGGTCTCAACAGCAGCTTTGCCTTTATGCAACACGGCAAGCGGCAGAGCCGCGTTCCCCCCTCCTTGTGGGGTCTCGTAACAGCGATAACCAAAGGGGTGTTGGAATTATGCTCATGTCCTGGAAAGTTTTAGGAAGTTTCCATAATGTTCTTCTGGGATGAATGAAAAAGTAGCCAGCTTGCAGGTTATTTAGAGCCTCATGTTTAACACAGTGTGGTAAGCCAGAAAAAAGTCACTGGTCCCAATTTATTTATTTATAGCTCTAGGTATGGGCCCTGTGGCACAGCACCATGCCCACCGACTCTTCCTCCAAAGCGCTGAAGCTCTGACTTGCAAGATGAGATGTCTGAAATGCAAGAATCTGACTTCAAGCACAGCAAACAGGGAGAAGGAAAAATAAAATAAAATAGAAAAGTGCTGAGAAGCCTCCATGGAAGCTCCAAGGCTGCTGCAGCTACAGCACACACAGTGTGTGCCAGCAAGCGGCGTGCAGGGTAAGTGGGCCCTGTTCAACCCGGCCTGAAGGGCAGAGTTTCATTCTGAAGCACAGTCTGAAGTGACGCCTGGGCACCAAGAAAGCTAAAACCTGACTCAGCAAGAACCACACTGCGCCTGTGCAGCAAAGGAAGCCACGGCGGATGCCTCAGAGCCTTCAGCCCTGCACGATACCTGTGTATCCCAAGGACTCGGGATAATTAAACCTGGGAGGCTTGTGAAACCTTCCGCTATATTTTTTTCCTTGTCATTTAGTTATATTGCACTGGAATGTAACTTTAAGAATTAAGGATGATGAATACCTCAGTCAACTATTTTCGATAAGGCCTTTTGGGGAAACGTCACTTAACTGCAAAACAGGAACACCCGAACAGGAACTGCTGTTAGTGCCTGAGTGTCCCAAAAACTGTCACACGCAGTAGGTGACAGAAAGAGACTGTGAACGACCCCACGTTCCTTTATTACTTGATGTCCCGGTGCACAGCGTGTTCCTGGTACCCGTTTCACGGGCCTCCAACGGCGGGTCTGGCTCCTTTCCTCTCCCGGCACCTCCTGGGCTAACGGGCTGGACCTGTCGGCAGCCTCGTGCACGAGCAGGACGTGGAGCTGCCGCTGGCTGCCAGCGGCTGGAGCCCAGGGAAGGGACGCGGCAGGGCCCGGGGGAGGCTGCCCAGCGCCCTAGTGCCACACAGGCCGTGAAGCAGGACGGCCCACGGGCACGTCGGGCCCACGGGCACCCCGGCTGAGCCACGCGGGGAGCAGGGAGCACCAGCAACTGTGTCCCGAGGGCATCGGATCCAGAAGGACGGCGCCGGGCTGCTTTACAGCAGGCAGCCGTGGGAAGGCTTCCAGCTGCACAGGCTGCTGAGCAAACAGCACGAGCTGTTTTGTTAAAGAGAGCTGAGCTGCAGGAAAAGCAACATCTTCAATGCTCGGAGCACTCCAGCTGTACCCCGAACCAAGCTTGGCTTTGTGCAATTGCCCTGCTCAACACACCCCACATCACGGGAGGGCACCGGCCGTGAAGGCAGCACACCAGGGCTAACCCCAAGGCAGGCGCCGCTCCTCACTCCGCACGGATGCATTCCAAGCCGGTTCCCCGGCGCTCCAGCCGGGCGCACTGCACGGCAGCCAGGCAGGTGCTGGCCATGCACCCTTGGTGCATCCCAACGGGAGAGGCGGGATTGCAGCCGTCTGCAGGAGAGGAGCAGCCAGGTTCCCACCGCTGCTCGCTGCCAAAGCCCAAGAACGTCAGGGTTCCCCTGCTCACATCCCAGGGAAGCACAAAAAATCAGTACTGTAGGATACCTAAAGAATTCAAACTGGGATCCTTATTTTTTTCAACAAGTGATGACAAAAACAGAATGAACAATAGATAAACCTATGGGTTCCTTGGTTAACCTTTAAAGGAAAAGGATTTCATGCTGTGATATATTTTTAGAGGAATTTTTTAAGATGGTTCTAATTTATCAGCTTTTCTTTAGAAAACAACACAACACAACATACAAGCAGCAAGTGTTTGTTTAACAGCTTTAAACTCCAAGGAGAAGCCAGGTACTTGCAAGAACATGTTCTTCCCAGGCTTGCTGACTCGGCCCTTGCTGGCTTGGATGGGCTCATGCAAACAGATGCCTGGGCTGCTTCGAGGCCATCCTTTCTCCAAGACACTCAAAGATGGGGAAAACACAGCAGAGCCCAGCTGCAGCCTTCACCACGGAAAAGTCAGGTTGGAAAAGTTGATTCTTATCCTGTCACTTTCCCCACTAAGAGAGAAGCATGAGGAGGTCAAAAGAAGCAGCATCTGGAACCCGCACGTGGCCGGGAGGCCAAAGCCACACGGACCCGCACCAGGAGCCAGAGCAAGGAGCAGCCTGTGCCTGGAAAGAGCAAGGAGCAAGGCTGGCACCCTCCGGCTTCACAGACGGAGCCACCACCAGGAGAGAGGCTCGGGATGAATCCGGACGCGGTCTCTAGGAGCATGACCCAGGCGCCGACTGACACCTCAGAAACTTCCTGCCCAGCTTCCCACGCTGAGGTTGAATGACTTCCAGTGAGCAGCCCTAGGCTCCAGCCCCTTGGCACACGCTCCACTGGAAACACCTTTACAGATGACTGTTTTGGGGAAGACACCCTATGTTGGTCATTTCATAAGGCTTTTTGCTGGTTTGGACACACAACGGATTGTTCCTTGGGCTGCCCTAGATTGCTGTGTCCCCTGGAGGTCGGACAGAGCTTTCCTGCAGTCTAGGTTGCATGACACGTTCTCATCCCCGTCCCGCTGCGTACCCGGCCCCGCGGGCACCACTAACCCCCACCAAAGCCACAGTGGCCTCGCGGCGCTTCTGCTCCTTCCCTGCACCAAAGGGGACGAAGCCACGCTCCCCACGTGCAACTCGGATGTCAAAACCAAGAGCACGCCAGGAACAAGGCTTCTTGCAACGCAGATCCCGTGCCAGAGCCTCTCTGCTCCTAGCAACACTTCCTCAGCCCTTCTTTAGTCATCCGGATGGGAGCTTCCTCACTTTCTTTTAGCTTAGTTTCTCAGAAGTCGCTTTTTCAGCATTTCTAGCAGTCCAGCGGGCACATGGCAATCTCTGCACTCCTCCCTGCTTGCCTGGCTTTGTGTCCATCAGGTCTCAACGCGTGACCTGCAGAAACTCCTGCCAGGGAGATGCCTCTGCTGCAAGGCAGGAGCTGGTCCTCAGCGCTGAAGCCACCAGTGACCGCAGAGAGCGCTCGCCTCGTTGTGCAGCCTGTAAAGTGGCCTCCAGCACCCTCACCGCCCCCTCACCGCCCCCTCTCCCCAGCTTCCCTTCTCCTGAAGGGCCCAGGCCCCTGGGCACAGTAGTTACCCCCTTGCTACCACACAAGGACAGTCTAGAACCACGGGTGAATCACTCTGAACTTTATACCAGGGCCTGGCAAATAAAGGTGTTTTTAAACGTGCACCAAGCAGATACCATCTCCTCTGAGAGACCCAACTGCCCTGACCCTGGCAGTGCAGGACTTGACATTTGAAGGTAGATTGAAATCAGAAGAAGATACATTAACCGATTCAGTGTCAAAATAGGCCTGGAAACAGCCACCAAAATAGATAAAGCTTGATGGCTTTCTCCTTACTGCAACAATGAAATGCTACGTGCACAGCTGGGAATCAATTTGCTTCATCATTCAGAAATGCCTACTAGAAACTGGAAGAGCAAGGCCCGCTCAGCAAGCGCTCCCTCCTCCTCAACGAGATCTCGGCGATATCCTCAAAACCGCCAGGTCTGCTCCAGCTTCGGCACCTCCGCCAGGGAACTCCAGCTGCCTCCCGAGGGGCCGGCTGCCTCCTGCCTGGGGACGGGGGCAGGTGCCAGGCTGGGGCTGCACGTGCCAGGGTGAGACACGAGCTCCTCTCCTCCCCGACACCAGCTCGGGCTGCTGCGCTTGCGAGAGCAGCCAGGGGCCGTCGCTGCTGCTTCCAGCTCCGAGTCACAGCACACTCCGGAAACAAGGAATGCAATTCACAGCAGTAAACTTCAAGCTGAAGGAAGCCGCTTGTCACCAATGCTTCTCCGGACATCCACAGCCAGTGACTCATTTGGCACTGGGAATGTCTGGCTCTCACTACCACTTAAGCTTTGCCCACATCTTAATCACCTGGGCTTCCTTCAAATAAGCTGCAGTAGTCCAAGTGAAGACTAATCTTTCCTTCTATAAAACAGGAGCAATCTCCTTCTTAGGTAAAGTCTAATATTGCTGAATTTAAATGGGTGCTACCGAAGACCCCACTCTTAGTCACCAGGTAGTATCAGCCACTTGGGTTCGGAAGGGCCGTGAGCAGCAGTGCCAGGTCCGCGGTGTCCCTCGGGACCAACATGATCCTTGAACAAGTCCTGTGAAGGCAGTTCCTACGGGCCCAGCTCGCAGCAGGGAAAGCCCTCGGCCACCCCGCAGCCTGCACAGAGCGGTGCCCGAGCTGCAGGGTCAGGAGGCACCTCAGGAAAGGGAGCTCCCTGCACGGGCAGGAACCCCATCCAGGTCAAGGGAAAATCCAGCGTCTGGGATGGAACAACCCCGCGCAGCAGCAAGGAGAGAGCTTTGCAGAACGGCTCCGGGGCTCCTGCTGGAGCAGCAGCTGAGCGGGCAGCGCGTGTCCCTGCAGCGACGCAGGCTGTGGCACTGGCACTCAAACCTGGGCTGCCGCTGCAGCAGCAGCTAGTGCAGCGCATGGTTGTTTTTAATCCTGAAAGAGGAATCTAAAGTACTGGGGGAGAACAAGAGAACCGATGCAACACCACTTCCAGAAAACTGCAGTGGATTCATTACAATCCATACAGAAGCCGTTAGGATGGCAGGGAATGCTCTGCGGAAAGGCCGGACTCTGCCCTGGGAGCTGCCCGGCCGCGGGGCTGCAGGATGCAGGCAGAGGGAAGCGCCGCGGAGCTGCACAGAGCGGCAGCAGCTGGAAAGAGACCGAACGGGAACCTTTGTGATGAGCAGCAGCGTCAGGAAAACGCTGGAAAAATCACACAGAGGGGGGCTCGGCAGGAGCACGTGTGGTGTCCGTTCTGCTAATAAGTAACCAGGCCTTGCTATTAAGAGAAGGACTGCTCAAATACTTGGGGACATGGGTTAGTCACCAGTCCAGTGCTCCACCATTATCAACCACCCCGTTACCAATGAACGGATGATAACTCCTTCTTTTGCTGCACAACAAAGGTTATCTGCTGTGACCGTAAGAGTTAACAACAACAACCCAGACGACAAAGCATTTACAACAATGCTAGAGTTAATTCAGGAGATCACTCACTCTTCTCACTCCCCAGATTTCCAGTTAGTGAATGAAAAAGAGGCGTTGGGAGGCGCTCCGTGGGACAGACAGGGGCAATGGGCACACGGAGGTGCCAGCAGCCGCTCCTGGCGCCGGGCTCCGCCGGGCACGTCCCAAGCCCTGCTCCCTAGCGGGCAAACACCGCTTCCCGGGGCAGCTCTGCTCCCGGCAGCCCAGCCGCTCCCGGGCCGGGAATACCGCGGATCCAGCACGGGAGAAACAACCCGGAGGGCCCCGGCCGCGCCGCAAGGGCCGCCCCGCCGGGCCCCGCTCACCTGCTGCTGGATCTTGCCGTCCTCCGTGACCACCCAGTGCGTGGTGGCGGCGGCGGGACGCGGGCCCAGCGCCAGCAGCGAGCACAGGCCCAGGGCCCAGCGCCAGGGCGCCCACGGCCGCCGCGGCACCGACACCGGCACCGGCACAGACACCGGCCCGGGTCCCGGCCCGCCCCGCCCGGACCCCGCCGCTGCTGCCGCCGCCATCTTCCCCAGCCCGGCTTCCCGCGCCACCCGGAACAGGAAGCGCGCGGGCCGCCATTTTGGGAGGGGAGGAGGCGGCGCCCGCGCGCGCTGCCCGGCGCGCCCCAGAGCGGGAGTCCCGTAAAGCCAACGGGTTCCAAAACCAGCGAGAGGGGCCGCGGCACCGAGACACTCAATAAACCTGCCCTGGGGCTTGGAGAATGGAGTCTGAGGACTCCAAACACACTGTACAGCAGCAGCTGCCAAAGGGCCGTTCATCGCCCCTCAGGGGTGACCTGTTGAGCGCTCAGTTTGCCCTAGAGAGGGGCCCTTTTGCGAGGTGGGCACGGGGAGCAGTGTGAGCAGAAGCCCAGGGGCAGCGCCCAGGCCCTGCGCTGCCCGAGCTGCCCCTTGCTGCGGAGCCCAGCAAGGAGGGGCTGGGAGCAGAGCCGGCACCTCCACCTCGGGCACGGCGCTGGGAGCAGAGCCGGCACCTCCACCTCGGGCACGGTGCTGGGAGCAGAGCCGGCACCGGCACCTCGGGCACGGTGCTGGGAGCAGAGCCGGCACCGGCACCTCGGGCACGGTGCTGGGAGCAGAGCCGGCACCTCCACCTCGGGCACGGTGCTGGGAGCAGAGCCAGCACCGGCACCTCGCGCACAGCGCTGGTGCCCGAGCGCTCGCCCAGGCGCCCGCGTGGCGGCACAAGCTGCTCCTCACAAAACACACTGTGAAAACTACCAGGGAAACGGCCCCTCCAGGGCTCGGGCTGCATGTGCAGATAGCAAAGGGCGGGAGAAAAAGAATAAAAAGAAATCCCTTCGATCCTCTAAAGCTATTTTATTTCACATGAGCGTGCCCTGGAACACTTATTAAAATTCCTTTCCTTTGCCCCCACTTCTATCGGCTACTCTTTACAATGTTCAATGACCTGAGAAGTAAGAATTTTAAGTGGAAAGAAAACATATTAAAATAATAATAAAGCTTTGTGCTCTTGCATTGTATCTTCTGGGTGCACACTAGTAAATATCAATCCCAATTTGCTACGAAAAAAAAATAGCATGGAATCTTTTCCACCTGAATTAAACTACATAGCTGGATTTTTCAATGTTACCCAAAATATGGTTTTATTTATATATTTTTAAATGCAGTTGTATTGGTTGAAAATAAAAAAGCATCTAGTGCCAACAAACCCAGAAATCTGCAATACACAAGAAAGAGCCAAGTACTGCTATGGTCCAGCTCCGGCTGATGAAGCTTCATCACTGCATCAGTCTTTTCCTACTCCTGGAATAATTCTAGTCATTTATTGTTGTGTTCTTCCTGTTCATTTACTTAAATTTCACGGCCTAAGTATATGCACATATTCATATTAAACATTAAAAATTCATTTGCAAAACATCACTTCTGCATTACAATGCACGGAGAAGAGTAAGATGTGCAAAACAAAAAACACCACAATCGCCACATCTCTAAGTAAAAGGACTGCTTCATGCTACAAGCAAAAAAAAAAATTTCCACCCATGTTACAAACTGTAGAAATCCAGCATTTGTCTCAGTCAATTTAATTATAAAAAGGAAATAAAAGCTAATTTAACAGTGATACTCTTCTCCACATATTGCAAAATATGGTTACAGATGAGGAAAGGATTACTTCAGCTGCTAAGCTTATCTGACGTGTATCTCTGAGTAATCATGCCTTTCCTGTCCATTATTTATTACATCAACTCAATTACATAGTTTCTGTTATGCAGTAGCTGATTTTTAGGTTACTATGCAAGCTGTCAAGGTGCAGCTGTGGATAAAACATCTACGCTGTTTTCCAATTCTGAATAAATCCTGAAGACACTTCAAAAATAAGAACCCCAAACTGCTGACTGTAAGCATCCAAAAATACAGTTGTAGTTTCACTATGGACAAGTTGTAGTCCGTTAGAAAAGTAGATCATACATACAAAGGTATAAAGAACATTTAAGTCAGTCTCAGTGGGAGGCAGTCCACGAAGGGAGCGAGAACCCCAGGCCATCCTGTGCTGAGTGGGACTTGCACCTCAGCCGCTCCAGCCCACAGATGTCACGGTCTGGTCAGTAGATTCTTCCTCTACTGCGATTGCCACGTCCTCCCCAGCCTCTTCCTCGTCCTCCGCGGAAACCACCTCTCTGCTCTGAAAATAAAAGCCAAAATATTTATAGACTTTATGTTGCATACAGATGGCAACTGAGTCACTGTGACTAGATGTACTCATGGCCAACTTAAACCTCCAAGGGCGATACCCCCTACTTCACATCAGAAATCTGCCCCTTAGGTTTTAATGACCAGCAGACCTCACTGACTGTAGGTCAGGAAAATCAGGGTCTCTAAGCTTAGTCTTCCCAAGTACTAATGCTATCACACACAACAGTCGCACAACTTTAATACTTGATCTGGGCTAATGTATTATGACAGAGTTCAAAATTAGCCAGGAAAGGACTTTGTTCCACTCTCTAGTTCATCCTTTTGTCTGGTAACAAAACAGACCATGCTTACCTCTATCTCACATGCTTGTTGAAATTGCTCCTAATTAATTTTCAAGTGATGGAAAACCACAGCTCTGTCACCCTATCTACCCTAACTATTACATTATCCCAGCTTTTTCTTCTTTTAAGGTTTTTCTTCTGGACTGGTATTTTATTGCATCCAAATTATGGATCCTACACTTAGCTGGATAGCACCCGAAGTATTTGGATGCTGTAAGAAGTTTTTTGTTTCTTTCCATTAACAACAAATCCAATCACACTGGTAGACGCTAGAAATCTCTGATCTTTGGGGAACCTGCCTAAACACATTTTTTCCCTGAAAGACTCATTTGTCACTTAACAAAACTTTTCCAAGCAGCCTTACTTACCATAGGAAAAACTACCCAGGTTGCTACTGTATTTTCCACTGGGAGGATTGTATATTTGCCTGGCATCTCGTTTTGGTCCTCCTGGAGATTTCTTCGGGGGTGAACTTGAGGTTGTATCTTCGGTTGCTCTTTTTTGACTGAAAGAAAATAAAACCAGAATTTCATCCCTGCAGTGACAAGTACAGTAGTTCAGCCTCACAAACTCACAGTTATAAGCTAGCAGCAGCTAATAAAGGGGGCTTGGAAGAGGTAGTAAGCTAGTCTCCAGGTGAATCAACATTCTGTATCACCAAAGCAAGGCTAAAAATATAACTCCATAGCCTTAACTCCTGTCAGGATAGGTGGTACCTTTGCCTGTGAAGCTCATGTGGGACATATACTATATATACATGCATAGTTTGGGATATCAATTTTACAAACAGTTTTTTTTAAAGATGGTTGGGTTTTTTTTGTTTGTTTTTTTGTTTGTTTTATAGAAAACTTACCCTGCATCTGCCTTCTGTACAGGTTTCCAGGACAGAGTAACTGTACTTTTATAGGAAGGAGGAATGTGGAAGAGATCCTACAAGAGGCAAAATCAGTTAGTTCATTATATGATGAAATTCATATCAACTACACCTCAAAATTTCAGTTCTCTACAAAGTGTCCAGAATAACAGTTATCTTGCAATTTCAAACCCCATACTTTTTTAAGCCCCATGACAGAGGGAGAAAAGGATAGCAGATAACTAAGTTCATATACGTTACTTGGAAAAGTGAGATGTATATTAAGAGAAAAGCCTCTCATTCTAAATAATACCCTTTTTTTTTCCCTCTCTCACATGTAGGTGCACAGAACATCTTTCAGTGAAGGGAATATGGGAAGTGAGGCAAGAGAGGCAAGCTGTGCAAGTCTCACAGACTCCCAGAAAGGCTGTTAAAAGGAATTAGGGTGGTTTGAAGGGCTCTGCATGGTGGTCTGTTCACCCTATGGAGAGAAAAGTCCTGCACAGCGAGCAACTTGCTTTCCCTCATCCTTCCTTCAGCCTCTTACCCCTCCTATCCCTCCAAGATAGGGCAATGAGAAGGTACAAGGCTCATTCCAAATCCACAGACCTTTCTACTGTGCTTCCTGCTGGGACTGGAGGTAGAAGGCTGGGGAACTGCTGCTGCTGGAAAGGGCCTCAACACTCCTCCTAAGCAGCAGCTGCTCAGGCAGCAATCAGCAGCTTACAACTTGGTTCCACACCTTTACATTCCCTTTTTCTCATCAGATTGCATGGATTTACACTGCTTCACAATATTAAGACCTACCTTGATTAAAACATTAATGTTATTGGTTATTTTCAAGGCAACCACTTTAATCTTGTTCTGCAAAAGAGAAGGAACAACCCTGAATGCCAGCTCTTCTAGTAGTGAATAACTGTTTCAACTGCATTTGATGAAGTTACAATATCATACTAATTCTTCTTCCCAGTAAATTGCTGGGGCAACAGTGAAAGGGGCCCATACTGCTGAGATGTCATTAGTTTTTAGGCTTTTAGAAGTTTTACATCTACTGAAAAAAACAGCTGATTGTAACATTCCCATGTACTCCCCATCTAGTTTCTTTTCTCTTAACATAATACAGAGCAGTTAAGCCAGAGATGGGCACACACACATTTTGTTAAGCAGCTTAACAAAATGACCAGAAACTAAAAGCCTCTCTTAAGACAGCATGAGATCTGATTTCACACTAGGATGTTTTCCCATTCCCTCCTCCAGAGGCGGCACGTGGACACTGAGTGACGTGTCCACAACATGCACAGCTTGACACCCGCTCCAGTCTGTAAAACACCTGTCAGCCAGGAGATACAATGAGCACCAACACGGTATCAGCCTGAAGAACAGCTTCCATAGGCGAATTTATTATTTTGTAGGTTGAGCACATAGGGACAGTCTGGCAACACTACAGCATCTAGTATAGCAGACTACTGCTCTCCATCTGCCTCACGTGCAGGGCAACACTTATCAGAAATCTGCACCTGATACCACAGCTTTCCTACCCGAAGGTCTGAGAGACGCCCTCTGGAATCAGCCATCACCAGCCCCTTCTCCTGCAATCCCACTGCAGCTGCACCTTCATGTGTTATTTTCAAGTAATGCAGGAGTAAAGCATGGGAACATACTGACCACAGCATTAGCCAGCCAGGTGCTCAGCTTCTCCACTACAGCTTTAACAGAGCTTCCACACTATTTACTGCATTTTTGATGATCTTGAACCCAGCCAATCTGCTCTACCTAAAATCTATGAACTTATTTCCAGCTTCTTTGGATAATAACCTGTGGTGTTATCTTTTAATGCAGATCTGACAGCACCCAAGAACACAAAGTTCAGCAGCTCTGCACTAATGAAAACTAAATGCTAATACCTGACCACCAACCAATTTACAGTAAAATACAACCGAGTCTTTATGGTGCACAAGTGTAAAATAAAATGCCAACTAACACTCCTGTCATTCTACACATCTTCCTAACAGTAACTTTTCTATCCAGTGAAGATGTTGGGCAAGTTCATATCGGTCGTCTAAAATACAATTTAAACATATTTAAAGGGGAAATGGCTGTCAGGATTATTTTTTGCTTGACCTCCTTGCACCGTTAAAAACGATGAGACACCATTAATGTGTTTTATTGGTTATTTTAGCAGGCTCAGTTAGAAAAATCAGAATTCCTGGGAAATACCTCCTCTGTTTTTAAGGCTTCTCCAGTTTTTCCTTGAAGTGCTAGACGAAGCTGTCGAATGTACACCTGCAGTCCTCGAGCAAAGTACTGTAGCCTGAAAAGCAAAAGCAAGTGCTTCTGTAAAAATAAGAGCATAAGCAAAGGATTTTGTAATCTTGCTTTTTTTCTCCTTTAAGAAAAATGCTTCCACAAGCCTTCCTTGTGCTTGTCCATCATCCTAATGACAGCAACTGTTTCACACCGGCCCTTTCGCAGCACCAGCCCCTAAGGCCTTACCTGATCTTGAAGTCCTTCAGTTTCTCGGCGTTCAGCTTGGCCGTGAGGAAGTCGGGCAGCTTGCGGCCCAGCTGGTGGAAGCTGTACAGCAAACACTCCACGTAGCTGAACTGCAGCTTGGGCTCCTCGTTGCCAGCGTTCTCCCCGTTCTCCGCTTCCTCTGGAGGCAGTGGCATGTACTCCTAGTGTAGGGAACACAGAACAGATATAGGAGGCACTTGGACATATCCTGGCAGTTCTCTTCCAGTCTTTGTGCTGGAGGTTTTATTACTGCACCAGTGCTGCTAAATCAGGGATGCATTTACTTAAAGTTAACACAGATACAGCCTTGGGTACTGTCCAACAGGAGTCACTCATGACTATAAAATTTTAAAAGAACAAAGCCATCTGAGTTCACTGTATTAACACATCGTGCAGCTAATGTCTCTTTTTATATCAAGAAGTGCTTTGAATTGCAAAATAATGTTTGTCTTTATGTCTTAGAGCTATTTCTGAAATAGCTACCAGGTTTGGAAAAAGAAAAGATAAAGGACCACATATTGGAGAAACAGATTAATGGCTAAAACAAAACAAAAACAAAAAAAATCCCAAACCTTAATCTGATGAAATGCCTGGGGTTTTTTTAAGTGTTTTATAAGAATAAAAATTGCATTAGTCTTACCAGTAATTTATCAAACAGCTTCTTCAAGTTTGATTCAAGCTTTTCCATATCACCACAAAAGGAGCTCATTTCAGCAAGAAGCTTCAAAACCTACATACAGGGGTTTTGTGTGTTAACTGAGAAATACAAAGTCTTAAATCTCAAAAAATCAAGAGATAATCACATCATCATGGTTTGCAACTATCACAACTAAAAACAATCAAAAAGCCAACAACAACACAGGAAACTATAGCACCAGGAAGATGTGCAAGTAAAACATGCCTGGCCCACTCTCTGGGTCCTCAAGCAGAAACTCCTATTTCTGCCTACCCCATTTCAACAACTAAACAAAAGCCTTTTCTTCCATTCCTGTAGTCCAGTTCATCCTCAAAGTGAGATTCACAAAGATCTCCCTTAAGCTGCATTGATTAACACAAGTAAAATTACAGAGACATTAAACCACTCCCTTGGGAGACTAATTAGCACAAGCCATGCAGTAATCACTTCACTAAATGCAAGGTGCTTAAAAGAAATTAACAGCAATATACAGATGATTACACTGATCTAGTTATTCTAGCCTTGCCTCTAAAGCTCAGGACAAATGACACATGCTTTGAAAGGCAACACTGAGTCATCTCTCAAGAGGACAAATATTTTTTCTTCATGGAGCTATTTTGATATATGAAAAAATGTATTTAAAAAATTGTTGTCTCTAAGATGCATATTTTTAGAAGTTATATGACACTGGAACTTTGACTTACCTCTAACTGGATATCAAGACCTTCCACTGGTGTAGTCAAAGAACTGAGGTTTGGCAGCACATGCTCACAGAAGTAAGTAACAAACTTGGTGGAATGAACATTTTTCTGCAAAACATGCACACGTTACTCAGGCTCTTCTTGAGTCTGAATGAATTAAATGTTCTTCCCACCCCACTCTGCCTCCTTTACAAGTGTCTATCACAGAGCTACACCTTAATGTTTCCTTTAATTTCAGTTTCCATGATGCAGAGTCCCCTCCAGGGAGTTTGAACTGAAAGGCAGCCTGTAACATTGGCTGGGATTGCCAGCAACTGGACACAGGCCCTAGGTGCTGTAACTGCCTAGCACGAGACTTGAGTTGATCAAGCCACACAGATGAAAGCATCCTGTCATTCCTCTTACACTCGAGATCCAAAGTTGAGGAGAGAACACACAAAACCTCTTGCTATTTCGAGGCTACGTGGGTGCCCTCCAATGTTCCAGCACAGCACAAGCCAGGGGTGGGAGGCACTGCTGTGTGGTGCTAGTGGCAGCCCCAGCAGGCCAGGCAGAAGCTGCAGCTGGGAGCTGCCAGGGCGCTGCTGCAGCCACGCGGGCGGATACGCACCGAGAAGAGCGGCACCGCCTGGCGCGTGCACTGCAGCAGCCGGTCCACGCAGTCGGGGTCGCTCGGATTGAACGTCTGCTCCAGGTCGGCCTGCTCGGCCACCAGCTCCACCAGCTGCTGCCTCCCGCTCACTGTCTGCAGGCTTTTTAATCCAGAGAGTATCTTCATGAACAGAACAAATTCCTCGCCGGTTACGTCTTCCAGGACCTTAATAAAACACCACAAATGGTACTTTCACCAGGGTACCTTGCAAACCTCCAAGTCAAACCCACCTCATAGGAAAAGATTACAAATCTACACTGGAAAAATGTACACCCTCACCTTCTTGGATTCAGTTAATATGAACTCTTCTACCTCCTTCGTCATCACCTCCTCAGGAAGGGTTTTAAGCTTTGTAGAGAGGAACTTGATGGCCCTCTCTCTCACAATATCTTCTCCTTGAAGAATTTGACTGAATAATCCTCCCAGGGTCCCTGAATGGTGAATAAATCAGTTAACACAAATCATTCTAAAATTTAGGAGCATATCTTGCTATGTAAAAGATAAATTTTACATTACTTTTTTACATTACTATATTTACATAAATTTTACCCTAAGACTCCATGACATACTTTAGAATTGCAATGTTAATGTGCTTAAGAACACAACTTTTTTGAGCATTATTTTACTAGTCTCTATAAATGCAGATCCACAGTTACTGAACAACATTGTTCTGAACACAAAACGGTGTCTCCCAACTTCTGCACTATGCTAAGATGATGTAATTTCAGACTCTGTTCTCATCCCACTAGGCCCTGGGAGATATTAATAAAAGACATTTATAGAGAATCTGCTCCTTTACCTTTAGCATCCATTTTAAATATGCTGAGCAGAGCATTGTTCACCAAATTGAATTCTGCAGAATCATCTGTGGAGAGGGAAAAAAAAAAAGAAATACACCTCAAGTCCTTGAGACGCACAGAAAAACAAAGAAGTTCAGTATCATAAAAGGAGGATTCCATCCTTAGCATTTAACTATGAACTGCAACACAACTTGCATTTGTAATGACTATCAGACAAAGGCAGTCGCAAGTCATGGCTATGATAGCTGGAGAAATCAAACAAAGCCATCCTTCTTCCTCCTGCCCTTCCCCTTGCAAAAGCTTTAACACTGCGGATTTGATGCGAGGAAAATTCTAACTCAGTAAAGTCATTTTAAAGAACAGTTGAATAGACAAGGTGACCTTTATTAAATGAAAGTAATTTATTTTAAAACTTAAGTGATCTACAATATTTATAGGTGGGGAAAACAAGTTATTTTTCTCTTCAACTAAATGGAGACATATATTAAATATTTTGAACAAAAAATGCACTGTATCAAAAATGCTTTTGGATTTTTAAGTTCCAGAGCACAACATAAAAAACCCAATAGCTCTTGTTCAGCAGGCAATGAGCAACAGGCTGTAACTACAGTGCTTCTGTTGATACAGATGTTTTCACCGAAGTCAGGATGAAAAACTTTGAGGTATGTAAAAAAAAAGATTTTCAGTTTGTCTTAGGATAACTAGCAAGCATCCAAGACAAGTGGCAAACTGCTCTGAAACAAGCCAAAGAAAGAAAATGTTCTACAGAACAGTTTCCCTCATCCAACCGATCCCCCATCACATAAATGGTGAGGTCTCCTTTGGTGCCGAGCAGCCCCTACCTGACTGCAGGAGCTGGGTGAGGATGTCGGCCACGCGAGGCAGGTTGTCCCCGGTGGCAAACTGCGGCAGCTCCTTGATGGCCTGGCGCCGGATCTGCCAAAACAGCCAGGGTGGGAGAAGAACACTTAAAAATAACCACCAAAACATCAGGCAGCTCAGCTGCCAGACAAAGTCTGACAGGAAAAAAAAAAATCACTCAAAAATGAGTGTTTTTTTCTCCCCCCGCCCAAAACAAAAGTACCATACTTGTAAAATGATAGTCAACTGTCAAACATTAATGGCAGGTCAAATGTTATGTTTGCTATGGCAGTGCTATGATGTATTCATGTAGGAAAAAAACACTTTTTTTCCTTAGAACTAAGGAGTACTGGAGGAAAGACAATTCAAATAGCACCTCCATCCACAAAATCAATCACTTGATCATCATCATCACCTCAAATAATAAAGAAAAATTGAAGTAATGCATCATGTCTTATTTGTTAACAGTAAGAATAATTTTACAGGAGTGCACATGGCAGAAATAAATTCTCAGTTTTGTTCCCAGCCTTGGCAAAACCCTTTGAATAACCTCTGCAAATCATTCAGATTGACCACCAGGGGTACAGCTTCTTTCATAGCAAAAGAAGCATCTCAGGACTTCTGCAGGACCAACACATGCAGCATCACATCCTCATGGTTCTCAAGTGCAAATGAAATTTTCTTGCCTTCCAGTTGGATTTATTAGAATCAATTGCCATGAAGTGCTTTGAAAGGAAAAATGTGATACTCAAAGATCCTGCATCCAAGCTTCTTGCTACAAAGCTATTCCTTTGATCAATGAGGGACGTAAAAAGACAAAGGAAAACTGATTTATCTTCCCATACCATCTCACAGTAGAACTCTCTACTGCAAGAATATAACTACACAGGCTTTGGTCTTTTAGGTCTTACACAAGCCAACCCTGCTCCCCTCTCCCAAAAGATTTATTTTACAGGAAAGGGCAAATAAATAAGCCAACACATCAACTTGCTACTACAACGTTCTAGTCTCATCCTTACAGAAACATCTTCATCCTCACAGAGGTCCAACTGGGCATTGATAGCCGAGTCAGCCAACTCCGGAAAATGCTTGAAGAATTTAGGAATAAACTGGGCTGCAAGTCTCTTCTCCTTGGCACCTCCTTTCACACCATCCAGGATCGCCTGGTAAGCATCCTTATGCTACAAGAGAAAAGATAAACAACATAAATGACAAATACTGCAGTATTCCTAAAACAAAAAAGATTTTTTTCCCCAAATATTACTGGTTACCAACAGAAATACCTGTAAAAATATTCACACATGAGGATGACACAGTCAGCAAGCAGTCTCTCCATTCTCTAATTTCTTAGTGAAAAGTCCACAAATGACACACATGCCTTTACTTAAGTATGACATTACCATCTATATAAGTGAGCTCTATTACACAAGCTTTATACCTACGAGTGAAATTCTCTCTTCACCCAATACACTCCCATGGATTTAGCAATATTTGTCTCAACTGACTGTTTGCACTGTTGTTTGGTTTCCTCTGCTTGTTCAAAAGTCAGCCCTAGGGCCAGCAGCCCTTGTGCATTCCCTGCCATCGGAGCCACCTGGGAGCAGGGGGCTACACAATCCCCTTGGCTGAACCGAGGCAGCTTTCTGGGGAGTTCCAGCCTTCCGGCTGCCTCTGGAGCACAGGCTACCTGTCCCCACACTGTGCCACTGCAATCGATCCGGAGGGCTTTCCCCTCCGGCGCTGCAAGGCATCCTTGGCAGCTATCCGAGCAGTTGACTTGGTGCTGAAGTAAATGAGAGTTCTTCAGCGATGTGTTAACAGAGCCTGGATGAAAAGGAATTCATCTCCAGACGAAGAAACAAACACTTGATGGACGGAGTAGGAACCTCCCTAGCAGCTCCAGGTGGGGTCACACAGGCATTTCTGATTCTGTGCCCACAGGAACAAAGAATTCCTGTGCCACAGGAATGAACTTAAGAATAAACACCCGGGTTTGCTGGGCCTAGCTCTGTGTTTGGAAACTAAAAGGTAGCATTATAAGACACTACCATAAAGCAGAATTTGGTATAATTTTCTTTTCCTCACACACTCTGCTTTGGACAGTAAATTCAACAGCACAAAACACTTTCCTTTGCAGTATATTCCCAGAGCCACAAGCACCATCACCCCCAACCCCACAAAAAGCACATCCACAGTGAAGAGAGATACAAACTTAAGAAATATCAGTCTGTATTAACTCCCCCTGAGGCAAGCTGTGTTAAACACTCTGTACCAGTGTTGATTGCACAACCCCTGCACCAGGCTGCTAATTATTTATGTGGCCAGATTCTCAACTGAACTGGGAAGAAAAATAGCCCAAGAGATCAAAACAGTGGCTTTTCAGCTCATCAACACTCCCTGACTTCCCAAACCAATTTTTAGCCTGTGAACAATTTGAGCATGTTACTGAGCAAAGTACTTCTTTACTTTAAACCTTCTTCCTGCTCATTTCTTTAATCACCCATGTGAATTCTATGCACCAGGACTTACAATACCCTATACTCTTTCTTCAACTGACACGTTCCTGTTTGCAACCTGAGTCTACCTGGAGTTCTTAATTATTTCTCTAATGCTATACATTGGTTGCACTATTGTTTTTCCCCTCCTATTCGAATTTTACTTTTCGAGACAGTTATTTTAACTTTTTACAAGGAGAGTTCCCTTTCTGAGGATAAAATAGAGATAGGAAACTGTAAATGGCATAAAACTGACAAAGGGCAACTAGCCAAAGTTTTTCAGAAGGCAAAAGAAAGATGATAAAGGGTCACGTTTAAAGGAGCTGCTTGTTCCAAGGGTCAGTGAAGTCACGGAACATTCTGTCACAGACCACAGGGACATGAGACATCCAGCCAGTTAAAAAGGCTCCAGGTGGGTCCAATGAAGAGGAACTCGGCAGGAGCCAGGGGCTAGCGGGGTGTTCCCGGTGCCAGGTGGCTCCTTGGGACCATGGGGCTGCCATTCCCCATGGATACGGGCACCGCCATTCCCGCCCTTCAGAGCTATCCCAACCGCAGGACAATGAGAGCTTATTTGTATGGCAGCACGTTGGCACCCTCTGGCTTGTTCTGCATCCCCCCCAGAAGCTCTTAGCAATTGGAGTTGCCTTTTTTGGCTACCACGAGGTGCTGTTTTCACAGCAGCCCGTGCAGCAGTGCCTTCCTGCAGGAGGGCTACAGGCGACTTCCTTGTGCAAGCCCCATGAGAAGATGCAAAATAAAAACAAAACAAGCTTTTCTAGCCGTCGTCGGTTGTCTTAAACATCTGTGGAAACAGCCTCGCACAGAAGGTTCTAGTCAAACATCCCTTGCTGGGTAGCTGGGCCTCGCGGTTTGCCAACTTACCTTGTTCTCTCACACACAGGGCACCAGTGCCATTTTTGTTTTTTTTTAAAAAAAAGCTACAAAAACATGCAGGCCTCGTACAATTCTAAAAATTTTTGCTTTAACCACAGCGCTTTGTATTAGCAAATATATATTAGCATATATATTATAAATATATATTTAACATATATATTTATAATGCAAATATATACTTTTTTTTTCCCCTTCTAATACTTAAGAAAGAGCACAAGCGGCCCCTTGCCATAATTCTACAGGATAAACGGTGCTGTTCGGAAACCCCCTTCCTCCGTTCCCGGCGCGGCGCCAGGCGGCCGCTGCCGGGGCTCCTGCCCGGCTGCCCGCGGGCCGCGGCCGCCCCGCCGGGCCGGGCCCTCGC
>JAUBOD010000560.1:7650227-7660994 GCA_032353885.1 Nothura maculosa
CCTTTCCCATTAAATACATTTTTAATATACTCAGTAGAGTTCTCTGGTGCTTACCTGGGAAGTTAGGATTCCTCAGGGAGTGCAAAATACTCTGGAGAGGAGCAGCTTTTACAGCATTTTCCTGGATGTGAGTGCTCCTTAGAGCACATGAATATTCTGTGCTAGGCAGAAACTCTTGCTGTCTGCCAGCAAAATGTTGACAGTGCCCTTTTCTAGCTTCCCCAAGGAGTTCCTGCAAAGCACTTCAGCAATACAACAAACCATAGGACCCCTACATGCTTCTAAACAAGACCAAATTAGAAAAAGACTTCACATGGAAAACATAATTTTCAATTAGTGTCTATTCAGTGGGAATGGGAACGGGGCGGGGGAGAGCTGGCGTGAGAGATAAGCTGGATTTGTTAAAACGCTTTGAAAACGCTTGCCGGCTGGCGTGCCGATTTCTGCCCTTGTAAGTGCTCACCTTGCTGTAGCCTGGTGGCCTCTCCAGGGTGGCCACGCGCTGCGCTCCGGTGCTGCAGCTGCCAGGCGGCCTAGGCCAGGGCGGCAGGCTGGGCAGACAGTGGCCGGCTGCGCGTCGCACACGGGAGAGCTCCGCTGCAAAGGATGGAAGCTGGGAGAGAAAGGGCTCGTCTGGCCCCCCAGTCCATCCCCATTAGTATCAACGAGTGCCTTTATGAGAACGCTGAGCAGAGAGGCTGATGACTGAATGGGCCGGAGACCAAAGTGACAGCTCATTCCCTGCAGAGCAGCACAGCGTGTCATTGCTGTGACTGATGTGGGATGTGTTTTTTTGTGGATAGAGGATGCCAAGCTGCAAGAAAGGCAACGGGGACCTTTCACTACCTGAGTGCTTTTAGTCAGGATTCCTCTCTCTCGGCAGAGGAAGAGGAGAGTTAGTTGCTGCTCCAGCAATGACTATTAGAAAGGGAGGCATGAAACATATCATGCTTCATGGTTAGCCACTATTTCTTTTACTCCTTATTCTTTTACTCCCTCTGCTCCCCAAATGTGGCAACATGGAACATATGTGCTAATTTTATGAATGTCTCAACATATTTGATCCTTTTCTCCCTGCTTTCACTTGCTTGCTTACTATTCAAGCTTCAACCTTCTTTCAAGTGCCTTCTTGCCCTATCTCTTACTGTCGCTTTTGTTCCTCACTTTTTATTTTATTTTGTTTTATTTTATTTTGTTTCATGTTGTTGCTGTTGGTAGAAATTACCTTTCCTCAGCCTTAAATCTCTGGAGTAATCGGTCTTGGCCTCAAGAAGCAGCAGCCTTGCCATCCCTCGGCAGGGCTACGTGGTGATGCTTGCCCAGGGCATGGAGTGTCCCCTCCTGCAGCTGTGTTGCTTGCCCGCCCTCTCGCTCCTGTTTGAAGATACGATGCCTGAGATGTTCGTCCGCATCCCTCTGTATATCCCTGGGACCTTGGGGTTCCCTACACTGCCCAGTCCCTGCCCGCCTCACCCCAGCACATCCTTGAACATCTCGAGGTGACGGGGCCTCCCTCAGCCCTACTGCCTTTTCCCTGCTTTCCCTCACTGCTCTGATGTCAGGTGGGAGACACTATGGGCATTTGCAATGCCCGGGAGAATCAGCACAGCATTCCTGGAATTTTGTTTAAAAATTTGCCATTTGCCATTTTGTTTAAAAAGAATACTTGCCTTTTACATACACCTATACATTTCTTGATTCCCTGTGAAAGTGTATGTCTGTGCATGTATGATTTGTGTCTGTTTTGTTTGGGCCATGGAAGCATGTACAGAAACTGTTACTTATCAATCAGTCCAATTCATGCCCAGGAGAAAATACGCTACAATTCAGCATTCAGAAATAGTCAGGGTTGTAGCAGAAAGGCCAGTCTAGGGAGTATAAATATCAACAAATGACTGTGTCACTCATACACAGAGATACCAGCATTCTATAAAGGAATACTAGTAATCTGTAAATTGATCAAGATGAATATGAGGGTTTTCCCTAGTAGGTCATGCTGTTGCTGGAGCACTCCAGATAAGCTTAGCAGTAAACCTCACTTTCCTTGCTTCTTTTCTTCCATTAGATTTTCACTTCCATCATTATGCTTGGCATATCGGCTGTGGAAACCAGGCTTGCAGTAGTTTGGCTACTATTCTCTACCGCAGCTTTAGCTGTTGATTTACTCCTTATGTTCTTGCTTTGTTTCCTGCACTTCTTTTCTGTAGCTTAGAGGCTCAAGGAGCTCATTTTTATAAATCCTTTTGTTATCTTTAGCATCCCTGACAGAATGGTACCTCAACACCATAAACTGACAATTTTGTGTCTCTCTCCTGATATTTCATCTGTAACGTACTCAACACCAGCACCTCTTTTCTCTCTGCATCCTTATGGGAGTACCAAGCAACTGGTTATGTAGTATAATTATGTCTTTTCATAACAGAAATCTGCAGTTATGACATAATCTTACATACAATTTAGAAGACTTCATGTGATATACAGTAGAAGTAGAGTATGTCCTTTAGAACAACATTACAGGCATCCTGTTATCCCCCAGCAGCTTGGAACAGGCTCAGAGGATTAGTCTCCATCCATCTATGTGTTTTAAAGAAGCTACTAATGGGGACTAGTGAACACAAATTGCTATGAACTTCTGCTTCTGGCATGGATTCAAATGTCTTGATTATTTACTGTGTTTCAGCTAATAATACATCCTGGTGCATGAAGAGCTCTGAAAGGGAGACCTATGCTTCTCCTGCTAAGATACTGACACAAATATCAGCTTTTGGCAAGGAAATAGCATAAGGTTAAACTGTTTAGCATGCGCTCCATAGACATCAACCACACAGACTGTTTCCTCATTTGCTATCGGGTCCCAGCGAGCTATTCTGGCTAATCCCTTTCTTGCCTTCAAATTTACCCCTTCTAGTACTGTGTTATTTTTAGGTAGCTTGCAAAAAGCGAGGCAAAAGTAAATGTTGGAATCGTGACTAAAACAGAAAGGGCCATGTTTCTAGGAAAGACCCATGCTTTCATCAAGACTCGACATGCAATTGATGAATTCCTCTGGTTGTCCACACAAACAGGAATTAAAGACCTGGCCTGTTTTCCCTTAGGGATTTGTTTAGCCTTTCCTGAAGCCAGCAGATAACCTAGTCAAATGTCATGTTGAATATACCTCACATGATGAATACAATCGATTTTTCAACAAGTCCTGAACATTCAAGATCCAGTGGCGTTTTTTGACAATCCTGGTGCTGAAATTAAACTCACTTCTCATGCTCTCTTTAACTGTGCAAGAAGGAATCTCTTGCATTTGAAATTCACGTTTAATCCTTTCCCACCTAGAAAGTCAGAAAAGTTTGGATTCAAAGGTGGATGCAAACCAAACTTTTTAGTTCATCACAGCTAAACTGCTGTAAAACATCAATTGAGTGTAGATGAAAGACTGTGGGTCTTTCTGTGCTTTTCTGAACAGCTGCAGTGGCCTCCCCAGTGTTTGCTCATTTCACTGGCAAGGCAAAGGATTTATGAGAAGGATTATATGATATGGTTGCCTATGATAGCAGGGGATTCGACTCAGTGACCTTGGTGGATCCTGTGAAGCCTATGTCCCTATTTTCCTGTGATTCCTGCAGAGTATGTAAATTAAATTAGGATTGCTGGCATGAAAAAACACACTGCTTATCTCTTTTATTATTGCTTTATCCACTTTGAGCTGGCATTTCCATACCATCGTGTCTAGTTCTATGTTGTCCTACTACTTATGCTGTCATTTAAACTAGCCCATAAAGGGTGTCAGACTCAATTGGATCAGAATGGAAAGCCTCAAGTTCATTTTTCACAGATGTAAAATGATTACTCAGGCAGGGGTCGATCAATCTCCAATGGATATTTTGATATACCAGAACTGCAAAGGATTTTGGGGCTGCTACTCCCGTTAAGTGTCCTCTTTCAAAGGTTTCATGCTCAAAAGTATAGACATCCCTTTGACAAAGAGAGGATTAGGATGTTCCAAGCAGAGGATCATGACTGTGGGAGAACTTCCATGCAATGAAGATCTTCTTTGGAATAGAATTGCCATAGTAAATAAACCAGCAGTTCTGGGAGCAGAGGAGCTAACAAAGTCTGCTTTGTGCAGTTAGTTTGCATATTCTACTATCCAGTGAGGTACAAGTTGCAGGTGGGACTTTCCTGACAGCTTGGTAAATGTCCATGTGGCTTACTAATTTTGAGTGAAGTGAGTGAATACATTTCAAAATTTCCCATTTTCTCAGAAGGGTAAAATACCATTTTATGGCAAACTTTACTTCCCAGCACTCCTCTAGGGCAAAGTCACCAGCAGAAAGAAGCTGTAACTTCCCCTCCCACCTGCCCATGGATATTGCCTGGTGCTCTGCACAATCCCTGGGAGCAGGCGTGCTGCTGTGCCTGCCAGGCATCCCTATCACAACCACAACCAGCTCTGCAGCTATTAGCTGGGAGGGAAAATTAGAGACAGGCCTGAACCTTCTTTCTGTGGGCTGTTACTGCTTTTATAGATGCTTTATAAAGCATGCTCTGGTTGCTGTCTGTAAGCCTGAAGCTCCTCTGGCCTTACAGAATAAGTATGTTTTGCAAGATGAGGGTGTAAGAAAGCAGATGACCTGCTCAGACACGTGACTCCTCAGCACAGGCAACTCCTCAGCTCTTTCATTATATCAAGACCTCAGCCTGGGCATTCTGTGGCCCTCTGTGGGCTAGCGGAAATTAGATTGCTTCAGACTGCTCGCTATTTTATTATAAAAATGAATTGGAGATTGAGCTCTTTTAATTAATATCTGGAAGAGAAAGAGAAGCATTTACTACTGAAGCCCTTGGGCCATTTCAAGGAGAGGGTGAGAGTTAGAACGAGCTGGAGAAAAAGAAATAAAGCAGCTTCTTGAAAGACTTCCCACTGAGTACACCTCTTAGGTACAAGCACGATTGGGGAACAGGATGTTTTTTCAATGGAGGGTGCATCCCAAGACCACCTAGGACAGAAAACAGTGGTGCTGCTGCAGCCATCATCATCTGTTAATTTGCTTGAAAGGTTCCCAAAGCATCTGACCATGGTCAGCTTAGCCCTCCTGCCCTCTGCTAGTGGAGGTAAATGTTCTGGGCTGTGTTTCCTGCATGGCAAAGTGAGGCACTGCAGGTGATAGAGCCAAGTGTCAGCACAGAGGTCAGCAGCCCCTGAAAATTATGTTCCTCTTCTGCTTCCTGCTCTGGGGTAAGAGGACCAGTCACCTGTATCTGTAGGTTTAGAAAAACAAAAACTTTATTTTTTGGAGGATGGGGGGAGAGGGAGGAGGGGAAGAAGGTCATTGATTTAGTGCACCAGAAGAACCCACCTCTGCCTCACTGCCTCTGTCAGTGTCCCCACATCAACTCGGGAGATGTTTCACCTACCTTAATTCTCGGTGCTTTCTGTTCCAGTGACTGCTGGATGTCACTGTGAAAAGTAGTAGTAGGGACAGGAATCCTACAAACTTCTCGTGCTGTACATGCTTGATTTTTAGCCCATGCCAATCACACAGAACAGCTCTAGTGCTTCTGGTTCTGCTGCTAGCTGAGTGGGAGTAAATGGGGGTCACTGCACACAACTGCACTGGGCAGGCAGAGATACTTCAGTCATTCCCATTCCTAACACCTGTGGGCTCTAGAGGAGCTGTTTCAGTCCGTCTGCATTTAGGGTAAAATTAATCAAAAATGTTCCTTCTACAAAGGCGAGTGAAGCTGAGAGGGCCACAGTTCAGCCCCACAGGATGAGCCATCCCAAGGATTCGCCCTTGGGAGCCTTGACTTGCACCTCCACTGTGGATAGGGCAGGGAAATGGCACAGCTGCCATTTTTTTTGTTGTTGTTGTTCAACATGCTCCAGAGAGGTTTGAGAAGACTCAGGACACTCTGAGTAGCAGCCTTTGGTAATTAAGACCTTACTGGCCAAATGACTGTGCGCGATTTCTCAAGTGCTCAGCTGCAACTTCTCCTCTGATGTGCTAGCACAAGGCTGTGCTGCGAGTGGCTCCAAACACCATGTACATGCACATGAATTAAAAGAGGAGTTTATGGAACAAATATCAAGTCTGTCACTCATCCTCTTTGCTTTGATCTCTGCTACCAATTATAAGATAAAAAACGGTTACATCACATATAAGTCCAATTAGATCCTGCGGTGAAATCCTCAAGTGCTACCGAGGTGGAACTTGCAATAATTAGTTTTGATACACAAATAAAATTTCCAGATGCAATTTGTTCTTTTCAGCCCATGTTCCTCTTTCAGTTCGTAGTGTTTTATTATTTCAGCGAGATGTGCCTCCAAATGCTTCTGTTCCTTTGGTTTGCGGTCTCTATGCTAATGAACTAAAAAGAACTAGAATCAATGACAAATCTAATAAGTAATTATCCTAGTGGTAATGCTGTGGACTGTATTTCTAACTGCGGGAACATGTGAAAATATATGTGTAGCCTCTTAGTTCCACATCGTCATCTATCCAGGTGGGAGCAAAGAAACTATTATTCCATGACAGCCAGAAGCAAGTCCAGGTAAAATGCTCTGCTTATTATGGGAGTGTTACAAGCAACTAGTAATTTGCTGGGCCACAAGAGGAATCCTCTGCTTTGTGAGGTTATTCCTATAAAGCACAAATGTTAGTCCTGTATCACGTTTTTGTGAAAAGACGTAATGATCTTATGCCAGTCTTAAGCCAGACTAATTAAGTGGAACTTTTTCACTTGCTGCTTGTGATGCTTATTTAAGACTTATTTCCATTTAAACAAAATAAGATATTGTTCCTTAGTTTGCCCTGGAATCACAATAGAGAGGATAGTATTTTGGCTACAGTAGTAGTCAAATGTAGTGTCTCTTGACACAAGAAGATGAGATTGTACAAGCCCCCTTTTAAATACCACTTATTTCTGAGTTAATATAGACCGTAGCTCAGGCTGAAATTTTTGGACACTAACCTCTCTCTTCAAGGGCATAGTACTCCATGCTTTCAGGTTAAGTCATTCAGGTGCTTAAATCCCTGCTTTGAGGAAGCAATATGGGATTTAGACATCTGTGTGATTGAAGCTACAAGCACAAAAATTGTATCCACTGAAAGACTCTAACTGTGCTGTGATACTAAATATATGAATATTTATAGAGAACTTATGGGAATCCAAGTAGGAGCTGATGCAGTCATTGATAAACAGCAATGTTTCACTGCGACTGCAGTGCTGCGTGTCCCGTGGTACTGGGAGCTGCGACCGGCACTGGGGCCTGGGCTGCAGGCGCTGCCCGGCCTGCCCCAAAAACCTCCCTTTCCAGGCGGCTGCTTTCGCACCCCAAAAGGTGCTTCCCTGGGCTCCAGCTTTGGCTGTCTTATCAGTGCACTTCTCACACTGTCTCCTTGCCTGCTCCTGACTGATACTCTGGGCAAGTAATCTTAGCTCTGTCAAAATAATTTAATGCAGTGTCCTTGCTGCATGTCTCAGGTTTTATCGTTGCTACTGTAAAGGGAAACTCAGGTTAGTTTTGGGCATGTACATTGCAGACCTAAGTCAGTGCAGACGAGAGGAGAGGGAAAGGCCAGACTTATCAGCCCCCAGCACAGCCTGTGGCCACCGACACCATTTTGAGGAGCCATCCATCACCTGCCAGGGCTGGGAGCTGCTAGAGATGATACAGCAGCGTGGGCTACGTTCCACGATAACCTCTGCTGATTAAAACACCTCGCTGCCCCGAATGCCACAAATCAATACAAAGGACTGCTCACTGGATTGGCTTCTATACTTAATACAGGAGAGTTAAGTCACTTCTGACTCAGCAATAGTATTTGTTCAAATGGAACATTTTCAGCTTCCTAAATTGTAGATCCAGCATGATAGATGCTGCCTGCTTTAGGAGTCCTACTGAAATTGCATGGGCTCAATCTCTTTGACTGCCTCAGGGCAACTTCCAAGTCTCTCAGTGGTGAATGGGGCTGCAAGCAATTGGCTTCATCCCATCCACTCCAAGATGTTTAAGTACAATTCTTCAATGAAGGATCAGATATATTAAGATATCTCTACTCAGGGGAAGGAAAGTGAGGCACCTCCAGAAGACAGCTCCGATTTACCTAGAGAGAGGAGGTTTTATAGGAACAACCCCTAGATAACTGGAGGATAACATAGCAGCTAACTGAACCTGTAGTACAGTAGCCCCATAGCTCCACTACCACAGCTCTACACCCTAGATTTCCAGCAAAAGCAGATCCACAAAATTTGTGTGCTTGGGGTATCTGAATAGGTTGCACTGTTGATCCAAACACTTAAAGTAGAGCTAATTTCCAGTGCTGTTTCAGGACCCTGCAAATAACTGGCCATGAATTCTCCCATATTCTGATAGCATCATGACTACACAAGTCTGTCTCAGTTCCTCACAGCTAGCAGACAAGTATTTTTCATTGCAGAGCTGTTTAGGCATTGAAAATATTGTCTCTTCAATGAAATGCTCCTTAGTGCAAATTGCAATCAATTAGTGAAAACAAAAAAAATCTTTCCTTCAATCGCTTTCAGCATTCATGACCATAATAAAAGCCATTTATAGAAGGAATCAATTGAAATCTCATTTCTTAAAGGGCAAAAGAAATAGCCAAGTACAAAAGTTACTGAATCCTATACAAAGCATGTGCCAAGTACATGTTACAGGTAACCATTTATAGAATGAGCAAATTCAGTTAACTTAATAATTGCAGATACCTGAGTATTTACTGTATATTATCCTAAAAGAATCACTTTTCTTCAGCAAAACTAGCTGAAATACCTTGAGCTGCCAGGCTCTGTTTAGCGCAGCAGCATTGGCAGCTCAAGATGTCCCATCTCTGCTTTTGAACAGATCTGCAAGGAGGAATCAGCACGTGCCCGACGTGCCAGTGCTCAAAAGCAAAGCGGGAGCCGCAGCTCAGGCTGCACTGAGCGCCGGGGCCGAAAGGGATGCAGAGGCCCTGAATTCCTGAGCCAGGAGCTCCTGAACCAGCAGCAGGGGCTGAGTGAGCATGGAGCATCTCCAGCATTTGCAAGGAGAAGAAGGGAGCTGGATCACAAAGTACCAGAGCAGAATGAATCTTTCTCTTTCTTCCACCTTCTGCAAATGGTGCAAACCTGCCGTGACGTGCAGCTTCCCAGATTTTGTCCTTCTCCTGGTGGCCTCCGGAGCTGGAGCAGCAGCCGTGCGCGGTCCTCACGTGCGGGCAGCACCCATTGCTGCTGTCGCAGGCAGCGCCGGAGCTCCCGGCTCTCGCTGCCTTTGCTCATGTCCTTGGCAGGGAGGTGCAAACGTGGGGCTGGAGAGGAGCTCGTGTCACACTTGGAGGCAGTGACAGTCTGCGACGGTGCTTCACCCCCTTGGTCAAACAATGACAGAATCAGAGCAGAGAGAAGGCTTTAACACATGCAAGATAAGGCTTTCTCCTTCGCACACAGAGGGCTCTTCCTTCTGCTCCCTTCATCACAGGGATTTGCTCAGACATGCAAACATGTTCTTAATTGAAGAGTCTAAACCGTCAATCACTGAAAAGAGAGCTTGCCACACTCAGGGCTTCCTACCACCTGCTTAGGAGGGAAAACAGAGAGAGTACCAAAGACGAATATGAATTGAATTGCATTGAAAATTTACTCAGTCAATCTTTCAGGACCAATTCTTGTCTCTCAGAACTGATTTCCCTGCAGTATTTGTCTTGGTAATACAACCAGAAGTGCTTTCTTCCTTCTGGGAATTCAAATGCCTGTTGCTTTAATCTCTCCTGAGCAGCAGCTGAAACAGCAGGGACTGTACTACGTCCTGGGAATGAAACCTTCTCCTTCCCCACCATGGCCCATTCGAAGGCGCTCTCTGTTCTTAAGAGAAAAGATATCTGCCCAGCCCGTTAAACCTTTCCTTCTGAGATGCTAAATTTAGTGTATGCTAGAACTAATGTGCACTGCTGTCGAGCAGTGGACGGGCAGAAGATTCTGATGGGCTTTATAATAATATTCTTTGCACGGAGTTTGAGCACCACAGCCAATTAAATATTGCTGATGTTTCCCTTTGTTCCTGAAGAAAATCCGATTTATTTGTTGTCAAAATAAATGTAGCCCTGAACTCCAGGGTATTGATTGCTGTTCACGGTGAACCAGCAGCATGGTGGGAACTTCCCACTTGCTGTCAAATTCTAGTGCGGTGCCTCAGCCGGGCGAACGCAGCTCCGTAGACTCCAATAAATATCCTCTGGAGACGACATTCCTGTGGCTGGGCTGTAAAGGTGCAGAGCCACCCAGGCACCTCTGGGATCGTGGGGCTGCTCTCACAGGCTGCTGCAAATTGTATGTGTAGCAACTGCTTTGTCAATTCAAGAGTGCAGAAGGGAGGCTGGCTCAGCATAAATAGTACTCAGGGATTCTTCTGTATGAGAAAAGTTACCTTTCACTCACTGATACAGGCTTGGTGTGGCAAAGAGAGTGCAGAGAGGAGAAAGGGACAAGAAGGAGGTGGTCAGGACAAAGAAGCAACACTGACATATGTGCCCTGTGTGACCAGAGGGTGCTGGTGCTTGAGGAGCTCCTGAAAAAGAGCCATTAAGACAAGGTGGAGAGTTTTAGCAGTGCAGGCATGTGACACTTCAGTTAGCTCACAGCTACCAATCATTTTGCCAAGAGCAAAATGATTTTTATCTTCTAAAGTATTTTTTATCTTCTAAAGTATTTGTATTGATTTTTATAGTGCAAGAAAACCCTTATGACAAGATTCAGACTTTCTTCCTGTCA
>JAUBOD010000560.1:7662588-7677905 GCA_032353885.1 Nothura maculosa
GCCTCATTCCACTGGAAAAATACCAGCTGAGCCTTGAGCTACACTGCAAACCATTGAATTATGAATGTTACATCTTGTAGCTGCCACAATCTTGCGAGATGGGGGAGTCTGGAGGGTGTGATTAGGCTGCCATTTGTTTGACGGAGGAACAAAAAGGGAAAGGAAATGCTGCAGCCTCCACCCCTGCCATCACCACTCTGTCTGCCTCCATCTGCCAGCCGTGGAGACTCTGCATGATGAAGTTTCCAAGCACTTCCAGGTGCATAGTCCTGAATCATGAGAGTCGTAGTCTGATCTCAGCAATGAATTAATCTTTTAAGATTCATGTAGCTAAAAGGGCTTTTACCAGCCCTGGAAATAACCCAGTAAGCGGTTCCCTTTGGAGCGCTCAGAGCAGAGGACCTAGATGTGAGGTCCCAGTTCCTGCACTCAGGGCCTCGGGGCAGGGGAGAAGGAGCAAGCGCAATTGCACTGTAGGGACCTCATCCTCCTCCCTTTCCTGGTCAGGATCCAAGGCAGAGCTGTTGCACCTCAGCGACGAGATGCGGAGGCCGGGATGACACTGCAGATGATGGGACGTGACGTCCCTTTGGGCAGAAGAGCTGGCAGGAGGTTTATCGGGAGCAGCCTCACAGAGCTCTGCCCTGCTTGAACCAGGAGCTTCTGCCTGGGGACCCGCTGGGCTCCTCTGCGGCGGTGGCCCCACACAGCAGCATTATCCCTCACACCATGAGATGCCACAGTGATCTGGTAAGGGCTGCACTGCTCACAGTTTGGCAGCCAAATACAGGTGGTAATGTCTCTCTGGAGACTGCGTAGCTTTTATTTATATGCCAAAGAAAATCCTGGGTTTTGTGCTTATTTAATCCCATTGCTTTGAAGCTTTTTGTAACCATCAGACTTCTGTGTGCACCCCAAGGGATCAAAGAGGAGGCCTTATAAAGCTAAATAACAGCCTCAAAGGCTGAAGTTTTGAGACATCAGTGGAAGAGTTTTAAGGAGAGAAGATGGTGGAAGTTACATAAAATCCACACGTATTCTGCTGAGAAACAGCCTGAGAGAAATTTGAGGCAAAGCAATCCTGCTCTTAAAGTTGGGACTAGATGAAATAAAGCTCCACTGATCCCTCCTGAACCATCTTGCTAAATCTAGTCTGACTCTTCAAACAGCACTCTTCAAAAAGCTCCTGATAAAATGGAGACTTGGCCTCCAATGTGAGTCCCTTACCCACCCCTTTCCTTCTGTGCACACCACATAAATGTCAGAGGGGTTTTACTGACCTCAGTAAATGCTTGTGGGCAGGCAAGGATGATCCCAGATGCTAACGATAAGAGAGCACTAAGATTCAGGCTGTTTGCACAGCCCCTTGCAGCAAGGAGGGCCTCAAATATTTCAGAGTCTATAGGTAGAACGCAGGTGAGGATGGGGCTGAGGGATGCAGTGGAGGATGATGAGGAGATTCCTACCCTGCTTCCTGTGTTCCTGAAGGGCTGAGCAGTGCTGCGCAGGCAGCTCCCATGCCCGCAGGATGGTGACTGAATAAAAGCCAGGTGAGAGAGAGAACAGGCAGAGATGTCGTCCTGCTGTCAGATGGGAAGGAGCTGGGAAATAGGCACGTTTCCTTGCTTGCCAGAGTGCTCCATCTGCTTCCTTAGGAGTCCTGAGGGGCAAACCTCTCTAGCATGTGTCAATGGATTTTCACAGGAGCTGAATAAGCTCCACTCTAATTTACAAGAGGAACAAGAATGTTAGCTCTGGCATGAAGCAAGCACCCGGTAAATTGTTCAAGACTGGCAGAGGCACCAACATGCCCCCTCTCCAGCAGCTTTTTGCCCAGAGGCCGTCCTGGCTGTGCCATTTCGCTCTCTTAGTCTGTTTGGTTCTGCTCCCTCGCTTTGGATCCATGCAGATCACTAGAAGGGAAGATGAGAAGGGGATGAGAAAGTAGGTTGCTGGCTCACAATTATCTGTGGAAGAGGAAGTCTGGCCTCAGTGAGGGGATAGTGGAGCAGCGGGGCTGAACATGGGCTCCAAAGGGCTCTCACGGAGACTCCTCCTGAGTTTGTTGTGCTGAGAGCAGGTGCCCCAGGGCATGGGGAGGCTCCCCAGTGATGCTGGCTGCACCCACGCATTTAAAAGGAACAAGTTTTGACCGGCACTGGGCAAAGGGACATTTTGCCCTCGATCACAGCAGCCCACACTGGAATGGTCACTCACTCGGATGCCAATGGCATAATTTTGAATGGGTTCCTGAGCACTGAGCCAGTATCTGGCACTCAGTCCTCCTTGCTTTACATTCGTGGGAACCTAGTTTGCATTAGTTTGTATCTTTTTTTATCATCTTCCTTTCAGCATCCAAAATATTAGCCCAGAAGTAACAACTTGTCTTCAGATTCAGCATCCAAGAAGCAGATGGATCCAAAGGAGGTACAGAACCTGCAGGCAGATTTTATCTATGAAGATCTCATTGTACATTTTCTACTAAACTTGTTGAGTGTTTTTTTCCAAATTTATTTCCAGGGCTTCCAGTACAGTAAGAAACTCTGGCTGTGGGCAGCCCTCCCTTCTCTCTCACAGGACAGTCTTTGCTATCCTTTGAAAGCTCGGGCTGTTTCACTGGAGCTAGGCTACTGTCTTTGCAGTTTTGAACAGCTTGGACAAAATAGATGTAACTCCAGCCTCTTGTTTTAGTATCAGAGTGAAAGCCACTTTTTAAGCAGCGCCTCTACTTTGGTGGCCAGGCCTCCCTTTCAGTGCAATTCTAAATTAAGAAGGAAAACTTCTCCAGATAAATTTTCTCTCAACATATCCCATCTTCCGGGAGACTGAGGTGATACCAACGTGAGTGCTATTATGTTTGGTGTACACTTTGAAACTTGTGTTGTAGCCATGTCTTCTTTCCTATCCTTTTCTTAATACCTTTTCCTGTTTCTGCCATTCCAATGATGTGCCGCACCTGAATCCCTTCTGGATTGCTCCAGTCTGAAACATTGCCCTGGAGACCACAGTTGTCAAATCCCACGTTCATCTTGGTTTTATTCTGCACCTTGCTTCAGCCACGCTGGCCCTGTTGCAGTGCCTCTGCTAAAGGAGTTGTACACAGCCATCCACCAGCAGATTTATCTCAGTAGCATTATGCAACTGCAGCATTTCCTCCCTTCCCCTCTAAGAGCCCAGCAAGCCCAGGAGGGCTGCAGGCAGCCAGATAAATAAAGCCAGATCCTCGGGGCCCGTGAGCGCATGGAATTTCATGAGCATCTGCCTCGTGGGGAATGTTGTTGGGACTTGGGGATCTGTTTATATTTTAATTAATATGCCTGTCCTACATTCTCTTTTGGGAGGAAGGGCAGAAGGAAAGAATTATAATGAGATCCCATAGGTTTTTACCAGGTAAGTGATAATATCCAAAAACAGAATTAAATGAATTAAGGCAAGAAGCCTTAAGAAACCAGCTACAAGAAAATGGCTAATTGATGGAGCTGGTGTGGCAGAGAGCGCAGTCAGAGCTGATGTGTTTGGGAAATGCTGGCCTGGAGACAGCGTAAAGCCTTAAAGCTAAAACACTTCCTTTTGTCTGTATCGAAAGGCAGTCAGGCCCTACTGGGAAAGCGGAAAGAGGCAGCAACAGGACACGGGGAGATGCACGTGAATGGAAAGGGAAGAGAGGTTTCAGTGGAAAGACCAAGGAGAAAGAAGTCATGAGTACAGGATGGTGATATATCGTGGGTGACCTTACAGAGAGCTCTGAAGGCAAAGGATGCAAGGCTGAAATTGATGTAAAAGAAGGGAAATGAGGTTGATGAAAAGCACCATCTGCTTTTTTTTCCTCTCTTCATGTGAGGCATATTTTTTCCTGGTTTATTGGTTTGTGTTTCGCTCTGATTTTCTGAAGTAAAATATTTTTCAACAGAATTTGAACAGAAAGATATTCTTAAAAGAAGATTCTTTTTTTAAGCTAAAAATACTTTTATTTAAACATTTGCACTGAAAACAATATTAACATAGTTTTACAACCTGTTTGAGTCAAAATAAAGGAGAAAAAATGGGTTTTAAATACAGAAATAAAGAAACCTTCCAAGAGAGTGAAGAAGCCATGCAAAGGAACAGAGGAACTGGAGTGGGGTTTTTGAGTGGATAATGTGGCCTCTGCTGAGTGGAATCAAGCATTCCAAAGTTAGGAAGATCCCTGTGGCAAATTAATAATCTATTCAAATCAGTCAGTTGGATCTAGGTGAAGAATCAAGATCATTATTGATCCTTTTTTATTTTTTCAAGAATTGCCCTATTTTAACATGTATGATTCTGTATAAAATATGTGTGAGATTCTGAAGCCAGTTCTGTCTTGCTCTTCATTGCTACTTATTAGATCTAATATAGCAAAAATTACCACAAATGGTTCTAATTCAGAGAAAATCTCAGGACTATTAGTCCAGCCAAATAGACTAGTTTCATTCCTGGAATACCACTTGACAAAGCTGCGGCTGGAAAGCTGTGGCTGAATAACATTTTCTGCCTCCAGACAAGATCTTGCAGTAACCGGAAAACAAGTTTTCTCCTTGTTTTCTCTGCTTTGGATAACCTCCCTGCATCTGCCATGTCCCTGGTCTCCTAAAAAAGTGGCAGGGCAATGGCTGCAAAATGCAGGGGGTTCACAGCCCTGGAAGTGAAGACAAGGGTCTGTTGTTGCAGACAGCAAGTAAGGAACATGGGGGTCTTCATCAGCATCTTCTTTCTCACTCCTTTCTCTCCTTTTTTTTTCCCAACTAAAATCTAGGGCATACTATTTCTGAAGCAAACTGTGGTGGAAGATTCCCAATGCTATCAATTAAGCCCATAGTTTGCAGTTTTACATCTGAATTTCTTTTTTCTACAAATGATATGAAGTATTTCAAAGGTCAAAAGCTTCAGAACTTAACCGCTGCTGCCCACTCCTTGCTCCACTTCTGAATAGCCTGATTTTTCATTCCCCTTTCTGACCTTCTTTCCTCCATCTGCTTCTATAATTCCTACAGCTGCTGTGATTTGTTTTATAAACTGCCTCCGTCTTGGCTGCTTCTGTCCTGAGTGCATTTTGTTTGGGGCTGATGCATCGCCTAAACCCTTCCCTGGTCTTTGATGATATTAACAAATCAAGTTGCCTCACTGGATTGACTTTTCCCCTCGTTCGTTTCAGAGCCTTTTGGATTGAAATCTCCAAACCCGTCACAAGTGCCATTGTAAATCAAGCTGACAGTCAATTACAAAATGGACAATGTATTCGAACAAGCTGAGCTTTGAAAGCCCAGCCATCCCTAATATACTTATGGACCTCCAAATGCGCTTGCTTTGCAGGACACCGGAGTGCTCAGTGCCTATGAACCACTGGCACTGCAATGTGGGGGAAAATCAGCAGAGCTGTGACAGGGATCGGAGCAGCTGAGGTAAAACACTTAGAAAACACCATATTCTGCTTCCCAAGGAGGGAATGCTCTTTTTCCTGAAGCTTTACTGTAGCTGATGTGTTAACACTTCTGCTGCCGATAGATCAGCTGGATTCTGCCATACCCGCATGCTTTTCAAAGGGAAAACAGCAGGGCATGTATCATTGGGAAAAGGGCATTTAAATACATAGGAAGCTTGCAGCCGGTGAGGAAATGCACAATAATGCATCTAACACCGTTTTTAGCTCTAGTGGAAAAAAAAAAATGCAGGGAGACAGTTAGTTATACGGGCGTATGTGTCTGTGAGTAAACTCCAGATAGCACTTGGCGTGGTTTCGTTCCTCTCCATTTGGCCAATCATCTGGTGTTCTCCCTTCTGTTGCATATCCCAGAATAGGGCAGAAGAAGCTGTCTCCAAGTGTCCAAAAGGAGTGAGCTTAGGCAGCAAAACTCTTGCGTTTCTAATGCATCAGAAGCTAAGGTAGCAGCATTTGATTTACTATCTTGCTGTTGTCACCTAGAAAGTGCAGAGAAGTGGAAATAGCACCAGTATTTGCTACAGAGATCGCGCCATGATATGCAACATGGGCTTTCCTCATGAGAACGATGGCAACAGGGTGGCGTGTGTCACTTTGTACAATGTGGCACTGAAGAAGCAAGTCTGAAAAAAGCAAGAAACCCAGCTTTTATTCCTGGGAGGCTGCAGTCAGCCCGGCCCTTCTCTGCAGAACATACGAACTGCATACGCTGCATGAGTCTGCCTGTCCATCTTCCTTTCTATGATGCTGAGAAATCTGGTGCTTTGATTTGAACAGTGACAAGAATGCTAGAAAAAAATAGGAATAAAAAATTCATTTCTTTTACATTTGTGATTGTTGAAGCAGTTGAGGAAATTCTTCTTGTTTTGGAACTAACACATACTCTGTCATTCCGCGACCTGGGCTAGAAATAAAGACGGAAGCTACAGCTCGCATGCTGTGCTCCTGTCACGAGCAGCCCTCTCTCCCTTGCCTGCAGGACTGTTCAGAGCACGCAGCAAAGCACAGGAGATGATTTCGTGCAGGGGAGAGCAGGGCTAGCAAGGAACAGGCCTGCTCCCCATCTGCTGCTCTGCCCCCCACTGGTTTGCAGGGAACCTCCTGTCTCTGCACTGGCTCAATCTGGGCAGGAAAACAGGAAAAAAAGCCAAGATGCAGAAACCTGATTTACTGCGGTGGCCGCCACGAGCAGGGGTGCTTGGTGCCCGTTCATGGATGTGACAACACTGTGTGGAATCGATGGGCGCAGGGACGGGCCGCGCTGCGTGATGGGATGGGAGAGCTCTGCGCTTGGACTTGCTTGTGCTGTTTCATCTCTCTTGCTTTTCCCTTCACACTCTGTCTTGCTCCCAACCCATCACTTTCCCCTTGTTCTTTCATTAAGTTAGTAAGTGGCCTCCTTCGCAGCCCAGAATAATGTGACATTTAGCAGGGAGGTTGTTCCTCTCCTACACGAATCGTTCCCTGCGGCAGCCAAGCCCACTCTGTCTTCAGCAACATCCTTAAGAGGAAGTTAAGAAAGCATTCCATTACTCGACTCTTTTAAGGGGACCTCATTCTTTACCTGCTCCAGCGCTAGCCAAAGCCAGCAAGGCACCAGGCTGTGAGCTGCACCGTGCTACAGGGGCACGTTTGTACCCACACGGCCAGCACGACCAAAGCAGTGCAGAAGCACCTATCCCTCTGGGGGCTATTGCTGGCTATGCAACACGCTTTTTGCAGCCATGAAGACCTAGTGATTCTTCTACTGCAGCACAACCTTTCTTTTATTTTTCTTCTTGTTTTTTTAAGATATATTACACCTGCAAACAAAGCTCCCATGGCCTGTCTACTGCAAACTACGTGGCTCGTTCCATGGCTCATGCAACAACCTTAGCACCTATCCAAGTAGATCAGAAGCCCCAGCTTTGAGAAGGGGTGCATGACTCTTCAAGAGCTCTGCAAATATGTCTTTTGCAGTTTGACATCCCAGGAAGAAATGATGCAGATAAATCAGACAATAAAGGGATGGCGAAACTGATATATTTATGAAGAAGGAAGTAAATATATACAGATTCATTCTGAAACCTTTTTTTAGATGTAGATTATTGCAGCTAAAAATGAGCAATGTAAGAAACACATGTTTCTTTTACATGCAGTGCATGCTGTTTACACCCTTCTGTCTCATGTTTTGTCTTGTCCCCATATTGGTTTTAGGCAAAACTAATGAATTTCACCTTTCTATTACTTTCCTTATCTGGGTTTGTTATGGCCCCAGAGCGGCTCTCTGTCCTCACCTTAAGTTTAGGTCAGCTTTTTCTTTCTTTCTTTGTTCTTTTCCATAAAATCACACATAGGGTGTTGTGCAGCAATTCCTACACACTTTTCCTTTGACTCTTGTTCTGTCTTTTTTTTTTCTGATGCTTTTCCTACATCCATGTTTGTATTTCTAGCTCATTCATACCAATATTAGTTTTTTCGTGTATTGATATTTCTGTTGCAAATCTCTTAGATTAATGGTAGAACCAGTCCCTGCAAACTCTACAGCACCAAAGAGTGAGATTCATTCTTTCACAGAGAGCCACTACAAGTTTTTATACCACTCAAGTCCCACTTGACACAACTGGAGAATTAGCTGAGGCTTAAGCAGACAGAGGAGTGAAAAGCACCCAACAGCCCTTCTTGGCTGGCAGATCTCAGCCTGCAAAAGCAAAAACTGTGCAGTATCCATAAGCAGGATGAAGAATTTAGAAAGAAAACCCCCTCCAAGTTTGGCTAATATCACCTTCTGCTAAGGCTGGGATGTGGCCGCTGCTCTCAGGTTGGGCACAAAGCTGGTCCAGGCCTCCTCCACATCAGCTACGGGAACCCTCCCTTGGAGGTGCCTTTGGATGACACCCTGTATTCAAACTGCATTGCTGATTTTAATAGTATCTCTTATTATCATGCTGGAGAAGGGTATCCTGTGAAATCAATGATAGGTTTGCAAATTTGATTTAAGCTTTCAGTTGGTTTGTAATTGGACCATCTGAGATGTGTGCTAGGAAATTATCTCATGAAATGTTTTCCACATGAGTAATAATAACCAAGACAAGACCAATATCCTTTCATAAATCATGACAGTTTTAAGCAACCCTCATGAAATAGTGACCTCAGTTCACATTAGATTCTGTCCTCTCCCTTCCTTTCATATGCATTAGGCTGTTCCACAGAAGAAGTGTGCCTGGTGGTTAAAGCACAGACACAGCCTGTGCTGCTGGGCTGGGGAAGCCTGTGCGAAACCAGGTGTTCACACAAAGGCACATTTACTCATCCCCACTTATAAGAGAATATATCTTTCGACAGAGGATAGGGACTAGGTGCTCTCCCATAATTTTGCATCTTTGCCTGTTCTTGAAGAGAGATTCTAGCAACACTAACACTGATTTACGGTAGGCATTTTTTCTTTCCATGCGTGACAAGTCAAAACAGATTATGGCTCTTGATACCACACCTCCTATTCCCTCATTCAGACTCTGAGCCACGTAAGAATTACTTTTAAATTTGCTTTCCTATGTTAGGCAGGAGAAAGTGATTTTTAACCCCTTAAACTTTACAGATCTTAACTGGATTTGCCATTAGCCCAGTGGATTGTTTGTTTTTAGAAAATGCTCCGTACATAAAATGAGCAGCAGCACAGTTGGCCACATCCCAATGGGCCTGTAACCCATTGTAATACTCATTGGAGGACTTAAACAATACAAAGATGTGGAGCTCAATGCCTGGACAAGACGAATCCTACTCTAAAGAATGACACTTTAGCTCTGGGAGATTCCAAGTGGTGAAGTATGTGTCCTGCAATCTGCTTCACTTATTTTCACCTAGAGAAGCCCATATCCATTAATTTCAGGAGCTGTTCTGGCTATTGGGTGCATTTTCATTGCTATTACCTTTATCTGAAACTTCAGCAGGAGTGTAGAGAGAATAAGGGGAAAAAAGAGAAAATGAAAAATCAGAGAAACTGATATTCCAAACATTTTGAAAGTAGATCCTGTGAAAAATGATGAACAGCTTCTTGATGAAGCTGCTCTCTTTAGAATAATTAGAATAATTATTCTATTTCAGAGGTTTGGCAGGATCTGTGGTAGTCTTCAGGTTTCATGCCTAATGGAAGTAAGGCCTGTTTTTCTTTTATACTTTGTACAGAGCCATTTCAGCTAGAAGTGAGATATGCTGTGCTTTGAAAGTAGGTATCCCTTGAAGGACTCGGCTACTCTAAAGATCAGGAAGTTAATCATTTTTTGTCTCACAGCAGGGTGACTTTTCTAATGTATACTTTAGGTAATACAGCAGTTCAGTGATAATATGGGAGATTATTGCATTTTTTTCCTGAGGGTTTATATTAAATGGCTAAATGTTTCTGGTCAAGCAAAGCCTTCATTTTCATTTTTCCCTCTTCTCCTTTATGACAATATATTTCTGTTCAAAGGGCTTTTATGATTGTATTTTTTTTCCTCATGGCTTTTGTTGCTGGGAATTTTTCCCTGTGGAGACAGCTGCTGTAAAACCTCTGTGCCCCATTTTGAAAAATGAAGTAAGACACAGGCCTTGAGCTCTGCAATGGAGCCAAGGAAGCATGAACCGAAGCCTCTCGTTGCCCAGAACAGCAAAATCTCAACTTTTGTCAACTGTGTAAAACACTGCTTAGCAAGCCCGAACCCAGCAGCTGCCTGCGCAAAGCAGTTACACCAGCGCATCCATTATTTAACATGGAGCTTCTTCCCTATGCACTGGTGCCACAGAAAGGGCACAGCAGTACAGCAGGCAATTGCTGTTTGGAACCCGATCCGGCTTTTTCTGTAACACTCCCTTCAAGATGAAGCAGTTGACAGCAACAAGCAGCCAGGGCAGTAACTGCTGTCTGACCTTGCAAAGTCTGAATGTGAAGTGACTTTGTCCGGAGGGCCAAAAGAGGGATGCACTAAAAGCAGTCTGCATTGCCAGAGTTGCCTTGGGCCAAAACCTGACTCCTTTCCTGTGCTTATAAATGCTTCTCACTGAGAACACTCACAGCACAAGGCTCATCTACAGTGAACTGAGCACAGGGCAAAATCTCTGCACTCCCCAGCGTGAGCGGGCGTGTGTATGTAGGGCAGGGCAGCTCCGCGTGCAGACGCTGCCTTCTGTCCTACAAGCAGCGTAAGCAGCTTAGCAAGAAGCTCAGTGTGACTTGTAGCTAATACTCTCTGGAGCAGTGCCGGCCTGTCCTGCCTGGGGGAGCTCTTTGCATGTTTGCTCTAATGTCTGGTGAAATACGGTCATGGTGACGAGCTGCTGAATAAATGAATAAAAACTTCTACCCTGTGCTCAGAGATAGTTTGATCTATTATAGAGTTAGCCTGCTTGTGAAATTCCTGCTCATTCCTGCCAAACTTCTGAAGTGTTGCATTGGATGCTAATTGATGGGCATGGCAGAGAAGTTAGGTGCCCCTTGGTATATAGAGACCAAAGTTCTTGATGAGCAGGAGACCCAGGAGGTGGGGAACTTGCAGTGACTTTCTTGGGTGCTGCACCTGGTGTCCTGCCAGCCCTGGTGCATACAGGGAGCTGTGTTAGGCACCTGGCACAGCCTCTCATAAAAGACCATTGAAGTTACCCTCTGCTTTGGAAGGATACATGCTGACAGTCTGCATTAAAGAAAATGATTTACCTGTTTGAGCAGATAACAGTAAATGCCTGGCACACAGCCTTGCCGCTCCATGCCTAAAGTTACAGCAGCTGTAATAGAGGGATGAAACTGCACGATATGTTAATTAAGCAATAACTGAAATGTATGATTAAATGAAGCGGTAACCTTTCTAAGGTAGTCCCTTTTAATACATGCAGCTTTGCATTAGGCCTTAGGGTTTTGCTAGGCTAGAGAAATGAGCAGAAGTGAGGTCATGTTGTGTTCAGTTAACTCTGACCTAGAGACGCCCGCTTTGCTGTATGGATGTGCTGCAATGTTTTTTACCTCAGTTGAGCAAGTCAAGAGGTAGCCGAGATTCCCTGCGGACTCTGGTGCTCATTCCAGCAGTGTTTGCTGCTGCCTGTTGTGCTCCTGCCTCCCTGGGCCTGCACGTACCATCGCACACAGAGCAGGAAGGGTGTTAGGCCCTTGGAGGACTGTGAGCAAGAACAGCAGCTGGTTAATTCCCCCTGGATTCCTCCCATGGGATTCGGGGCATGTCTTGGGTACCTGCAAGGAAATCCCTGATCTCTTTCATCCCACTGAAGAGCAAATAAAATTTATGAAAACTGTCAACCATAAAGCTATACACATCCACAATATATGCTACTGAAGAGCAGGAGGTTGGCTAGGCAGGATTTTCCCTTCTTGAAAATGATCTGAAGTTGCAGGTATCATGAAAGTTTATTTTTTGGTAGACTGATGTCTTGTGGGTTTCTGAGGCACCTAACCATTTTTATCTTTTTTTTTCTGTTTCTGAGCAGATTTTTTTGTCATTTATTATTTCAATTTTATTAGGACAATTCAAAACTCATCTGGTACCCCATGTAGGCCTCCCTAATTCACAAAGAGTTTGCCTCCTTTCTTCTGAGGAACTCCTCTCAAATTCTGTCTCATGTGTGCTTCCTATGCCCAAATAATGGGCTAACTGATGGGATTACTTGATTATCACTGCTATAAATTCAGACTATCCCACTCTTCTCTGATTAACACCACCTACGCCTACTAAAGCTCCACTATTTGCCTTTGAGTATGGGTCAATCAGTGGCTGTCACCTAGTGACTTACGCACTGCCGGCTCCAGGAGCCCATTTTATACCTGGCAGAGCTGATTCTTTCTAAGTGCTTCTGTGGATATGCTACAGAGATGCTCCATGGCTGGACTGAGGCGGATTTAAATCATTCAACCTGTAGGCCTGGCTGGGGTGCTGGGGAGTCGAGCCACATAAGCACACGGCTCTGCAGGGTCTGCGCTGCTTTGTGCACCACCCTTTGCAGTGTGTTTTAGAAGACAGTGGTTGTGCTGAGATGAGGAGGCCATCACTTCTTATGGATAAACTCTCAAGTGCTGCCAGTGCATAAGGGCTTGTACACAGTGTCTTGCTTCATGCCCCACAGTTGCATGCAGCTGCTGTGCCTCTGCTGTTACCCACCCAGAGACTCTTTTTATCCTTTCCTGGTGCAGATCCCTTGGTGGCAGAGCACAGGAGAGCTCAGAGCAACATGAAGATGATGATTTCTGGCTTCGCTGGTGGTGCGGCCCTCACTGACTTCTGCTGACCGCCAAGCTTCGCTTATGCTGCACCAATGTCAGTCATGCCAACACAGATGGATGGTGGGGGGTACCAGGCTGAAGGCAGCAAGATCATTTGGGAGCTGCCCTTTGCCTGTCTACAAGGACTTTCATTTACAGCCAGTAAGTGGAGCTAAAGCTCCATGACAAGTTATTTCTTCAGAAAACATATGGTTGAAAATTGCTGATGGAACTTTTTTCTTCCCATTTCCTTGTATTTATTTAGTCCTTTTGTTGCACATAAACTGTCATGCTGCTGGGAGCTCATAGTGTGAGCTCTTAACTTTTCCATTTCATTCCTTGAGTCATAGACAGAACATAGGATCTTTGCTGCATTGACTGTGCAGTTAGCACTTTCCCATGCTATTTATCTATTTTGCAGTAGTTCTCTCCCTGCTAATTTCAAACATAAATTTATCCTGTCAGTTAAACACAATTTAATTGCATTTGTATGTATATAAGCAGTTATGTTTGCAAAGGAGACTTTCATATTCTCATTAATCTATTTAAATTAATTTCCTCAGTGGCAGCGTCATGGCCAGGCATTTGGGGAAAGCTGTCTTTTTGATGCATTATCACTCAATATTACAATTCATGTACAGTATCTGATGTATATATCTAGAGCTACATCTTGCATCACTTAAATCTTTATCTGTTTTCCTCTTTAATTGCAAAAGCTTTGCAATTGCATTTGTTGGTCTTCATTTTTGGCTGCGCTAGATCGCTGCCTGCTTTTACTCAGTCTTGTCTACTGTTTATACATCTTAGCTTTTCATTTGGAAGACTTTGTCAGGAAAGTAGTTAGACATGTCTCTACCTTTAAGCATTTGAGCCATGCAATTAACTCCAATGGGACTAGTTACAGTCTCAGAGATGGGGATGTGACTGAGTGCTTCCTTTAACTGACAGCATTAATACTCCACCTAGACTTGTACGGCTAAGAACCTGGATCAGCAGTGGATAATCAGAGAGATTCAGACAATTCTTGGTCAGTGCCTATTTTTTTGGAAATCCTCTGTCCATAATACAATTACAGGTCCTTTGGTGTAAGTAACGATTTTTTTTCCTAAATTGAACTATCTGTGGAATCATAACATTATTTTACTGATCTTGGCTGGCAATGTTGCACCCTCTGTACTGGTATTGACAAATTCTCATTTTGGTGTTGCCATGGCTGGTTATTTACTTTGAGTTCCTGGCCTATGCTCTCAGGAAAAGATCACAGTACAGCTCCACTCTAGTATGTGTTTTTGGAGCAGTTCTTTTCTGGCACTAACAGACATATCCCATTGAATATGGCCTTTAATTTCTTAAATGTGTAAAATGAGCAGCTGCTATTCTGCAAAGGTTTGATATGATCCATTAAGTACATTTTGCTGACATGGGACAGGAAGGAAAGGGCTGTGGAGTGTAAAAGAATAGAATTTCTGGCAGATACATTTCTTTGCAGATGATTAAATCACCAGTTCTTGCAGATATTCTGCATCCTTCCTTTCCTCTTGGGCCTTTCCATCACGAGCAATGGAGAAAATCTAAGAATCGTTGGTTATACATTAACACATACACACAGGCACACACAGACACAGACATACACACACACGCTCTCTTTTTTTCCTCTTTTTCTCTGTGATGTGAGCAGGCTCTTTGGCCTGAGAGGGACACTGCAGAGAGCACCACAGCTGCTTGAGGTTATGAGGGGTGGAAGAGGAGATCATCACTATGGTGTGAGGTCCTGCCAGAGACGTTTTTTACTGAGATATTTTTCTGGCCAGTAAAATGCAGCACTAAATCAAGTCAGAGCATCCTTATCACTGCTGTGTGCTCCACGCACAGCTGTGCCTAGAGCAATACCCCAGCTCTTCTCTCAGACAGAAGGAGGATCTATGTGGGCATCTCTTCCTTTGCCATAAACTGCAGAAGGCTCCTCAGTGGCAGCTGGAGGAGTTTGATGCATATGACAACAATTGCAGGAACACCCTGCGGGATTCAAGGAAGTGATGAAATAGCTGTACAAGGCCTTGATTTGACAAGACTTGCTCAAGAAGTAGCCTCTCAGCATAACCAGGTCAAATGAGGAGTTGTTCAAGAAGAACTAGTAGTAACAACAGTAATTGGACCATCCTGCTCTGCAAGTTCCAGAGGCTGATTAGAAAACGATCTCTTACTTTAGGAGTAAAAAGTTGTTTCTCTTATCAGTTTTGGAATCTGGAATAACCAACATGATTTAACAGCTGGATTACATGAAAAGATGGAATTATATTAGGTATAAAATCTTCAAATGTTTGTTTTATTCCCCCAATAGAGATTTTAAATTCATGTTTCTGTTTTAATGCCTTACCAATGCCTTTATTTTTCTATAGAATTTCTTAATTAAAGCACTGGTTATGATTAAAATGGGCTTTAATTTTCTTAGTACCCCCTCAAGTCCTCAGGCAGAACTTTTTTTACCATGGGACAGCTGTATTTTCTAGAGAGTAACCGTGCATTTAAGCTTTTGCCAGTAAGAAACCGTAATCCGGGCAGCATCTGCTTGTCACTTCCACCAGGCGGCTGTGGCATTCCAAGCGCTCTGCCAGCCCAGCACTGGCATTTCTTTTGCTT
>JAUBOD010000560.1:7678908-7697684 GCA_032353885.1 Nothura maculosa
CCCTGCGTGTGCAGGGGGGTTGGACTAGATGACCTCTGAGGTCCCTTCCAACCTTACACATTCTATGATTCTATGATCTGAGCCGAGGCCATTTTGTGCTCTCTCCTCTATGAACGCACTTCCCAAAGAAGGAAAACAAGAGAGAACAGGAGAAACAGGAACGTCTGTATCTGTCCACTACCAGCAAGCTTGTATTTACTGAGATAACTTAAAAAAAAAAAAAACAAAAAATCAAGCATGCAAGTTTTTATTCTACATCCCATACTGTGCAAAAGGATGCTCCAAGAGGCATCTTCCAGAAAACAGAGTAATGACTGAATAGATTAGGTCAAAATGCATGCTCCATGTCTTAGGAGCAGGTTACTAGGTTTGATGGCTCATCAGTCTCAACCAAAGACTTCACAGAAATCAGCGAGAATTTGGTTTTCATCTGACACACTTGGGTAACAATTTTTAAGAAAGGATTGAGATTTCATACGAAACAGAGAAGAAGATCAAAAATGTGAGTGCAACTAGCTAAAGAACAGTAAGTGGTATATTAAGAAAGGTTATGTTCCTACAGTAGAGCATGGTCTAGTTGAAACTTTAAGCCAAACCAGTTGATATCAGTTGAAACCAGTTGTGTTTCTTTCACTGACTCCTTTATTGAAAATCATTCAGCTGCCTGGAAATGTCAGTGGAGTCTTGGCCCTCAAAAGCAATGGGGGTGCAACCAAAGTTGCCCTTGAAATCTTAGCTGCCTGTTTACATTAACGATGTATGTCCTGATGATGCAATTGCACACCTTTTTCCTAATCATGCCTCATTCACAGTGTGAATGCTCTGCTTAGTAACTGTGTCAGGATTACACAGGATTTGAAACCGTTTCATGTGAGATCCCTCTCTCCTATGTCAGAAAATATGCAGCCAATGAGAAAAGGAGTATTAGGAAGAGAAGAAAATTTTTATGAATTGCTGCTAACTGACATAGTGGAAAGGTAAATTTTAGGTTTGTTTCTGCACTTCATCTATTGTGAAAAGATCGTAAGAGATTTCTATTATGAAGCTGACAAGTCATTTAAATGATTTTTTTCAAGCACAGCATGCATGTGTTTCTCATTTTCTGGGTGCATAGCTTCTAGCTTATTCTGGCCTCAAGCCGCTGAACATCTTGTGGATAGAGACTGAGACTAAGAACTTAATTCCCTGTCCTCTGGGATGCAGGGTACAGAGCTGAAAACTGGTGGATGCATTTGCCACAGTCCCTGTAGCTGAGGTAATGTACTGTAACTTTCTTCACTAACTGGATATTCCTGAGGAGCACTGTGAGAGTTTGGCATCCAAGACTGAGGAACTCCCTTTATCTGTGCACAGCATTGACCAAAGGTGCTTTTGCATCAATAGCCTGAGGAGGCTGCACCATAACTAGGAGCTGCATGAGCAGCGCTGTGTGCCAGTTGGTCTCATTTGCTTGAATCCACTTTCAACAACCTGTTTTTCATCCATCAGCTTTAGCTGGACAAGGCAGGGAGATAATAAAGCCAGTCCTCTGATTATTGCTGACAGCAATTGCTCTTTATGTGTTAGCTAACTTCTTGAAGCACTTGAGCAAATGAAATAAACATGCTGGATACTCTGAAACAAGTAGCACAGCACTTATTAGTGCTGTACCCAGCTTTTCCTAATCCCTGGAAAGAAGAGTAAAGATCCCGATGCTTTATTTTAGTGTGAGTTGATGGGGAGTGCAGTGCTAATTCTGATTTGAGCAATGGAAGTGGCTTCTCTCTTGTGACTGAAAAGAGAAGCTTTGTGCAACGCAGCTGGGGAGGGGGCTCTGTCTTTACTTGGGGCCCTACAGGCACCAAATATAAGGAGGACTCCACTTTGAAATGGCTTTAGTCATACTGAGTCTGGCTTCACTTCAGATTTCACATCACCACATTATATTCACATGATATATACTACACACAATTGCTTGCTCATGTTAAGTAAACATCTATAAATATTAATTTTGTATTCCAATGCTAAATTGCAGTAGTTACTCATTTAAGTGAAATTAAATATGAACTATTAGGTTAGGGTATGTATGGATGATACTGATATTTGCCACAAGCATGATTAAAGTGCCCTGGCCTGCTTCTCTGCCACTTCGTCAAATACACTTTAGCAAGAGAGCAAGCACTCTTAGCTCCCCCAGTCAGTTAATGTTATTACATTTAATTCCTTTGCATCTCCAGGACTCAGCAGCTTTTGTGTCGCATGATGAATGTTCCTTCCGTAATCTTTGAGACAGCCTGTGGTAAGCTGGGTTTTATTTGCACGGCCTATCACTTGGGGTTTGGTTCACAACCAGCAGCTGGGTGCTTTTTCTGTCCAGGCTGTTCAGAGGCCAATATCCCAACCTCATAAATGCTGATCCCTCTCCAGTCTTTCCCTCATGCGCAGCTGAAGCATTCCTTTCACTCATGGTGAAGCACAGTTACGGATCCTGGTTCTGATCATCACAAGGCTGGGAGCAGCTGGCAGCTCCCATGTCCGCTCTGGCATCAAGAGTGCAGTGCAGCTGCACACCTGTCTTTGACCAATGTTTTCTTTGGAATTGCTGTGGAACAGAAAGGGAGAAAAGGGCAAGGAGGGAAAGCTTCCTGCTGCAAGAAGTCTACCCTGTGTTCCAGTAATGCAAGAGCTCCTGCTTAAGTGACATGGCGCAGTTGCTGTATCAGCTTCTTGGCTGTGGTTAGGCTTGATGGTGAGACTGGAGAGGTCTCTGAAATGTGATGTTCTGCATTTGGCCACAGGTCTCTCTGAGGCTCCTAGAGAAGGCAAATCCCCTCATTGAGCTCCTGGCAGGACTCTGAGCGGCAGTGGGGATAGTGCTATGGACACACGAGGACAGTCAGAGACTGTGTCCCTGCCTTGGGACCGAGGCCAGGGAGCAGGGCTGCGTTCTGGGTCTACTGTTGATTCTGTCATTGCCAGGAAAAGGTTTATACCAGAGAGATGTGAGCCATGTTAGTTACCTTGCAGGCAGGTTGTGCAAGATAACTTGGTGTGTTATCCAGACTGGCTGGCACCTAGTCCAGGTGCTGGATCATGCAGGTGCTCATCTGCCTGGGCTTGCTGGTCTATTGCTGCTCTTGTGGATCATGCTGGAGGTGCAGACAAGGACAAGAGCTGAGGGTAAAAGCAAGCCTGTTTCTGCAGTTCTCTCACAAACATGGGAGCTTGAAGGTTCATCACATTGGGGAAGTAAAGGCACGCTAAATATTTAATACTGAAAAGTTAAATATTATCACAAAAGTAATTTAATATAAATGGCTTTCATGCAAATCCTTATCCATATTTCATGACTGAAATGGGTGGCTGCTTTCTAATGTTTGCATGCAATTAATTTTAATGGGTGCAGCACATTAATTCCAATCCTTTGTCCCCAGAGACCCCGGCCCCATCAAAAAAAGGCAAACAGCAGGACATCAAATGTCAGCGGCACAGAGGGTGCAGCACCCTGTGTATACAGCTGGAAATGACAAGTTAATAGGCTACTGATAGTTCCTGGAGTGTATCGAGGGTAATTATTCTAGGTATCTGGGGATAAATGAGGAATGGCAGCAACTCCGTAAGGTAAAGAGCTCTGAAAATATGAATATTCATTAGGGACACATCAAACTTCCATTTTTCATGGCTTTCAAAGATATGATCCAGAGTCCATTTAAATAGGTAAAAGTTTTCCCAGTGATTTCACAGAGTTTAGAAGAGGTCTCTGTTGAACCTGCTCTGTGTACATGGGGTATCAGTGCCTTTTTTGGAAGTGAGGCAAAAGAAAAGTTTTCTGATCCTCCAAAAGCACTCATGCCTCAGATGGCTTGTAAAGGGGGAAGCTGCAAGAGCAAGAAATATGAGTGTGCCTTGGATGCTTTATGACATGGGAATTGCAGGGTGCTCATAAATCTCCCTCTGCATCACATGAAGGGAAAGATGCAAAGGTATCTGATGACCTTTGAAACACCTAAAGATAACAAAAATGTGACTCAGAGCATTAAAGCTGATAAAGGAAAAATCTGGCACATTTGATTCCAGAAGAAATTTTCAAAATGGTGAAAGGTAATAGAAAAAGCTGGTACAATATATTTCCTAACACTAAAACTGACTTCATTGTGGGTTCCTGGGGATGGAAGGCTCCAGCTTTAATTAGCATCAAGCTTAACTGGCTTCTGTTTCAACCCTGAGTGTTAATTAATGATGCCCTTGGGGTAATCGACCCTTGTGAATCGCAGAGAAAAATAAACTGATTAGTAGATTGACCTTGATAGTTTCCAGTGAAGAAGCTCAAAATAAAGACTGTTCAACTATGCTGTACTGTAAACTTAGAGTGATCTTGAATGCCCAGAAGAAGAATGGAGAAAACTCAATAAGGTTAGTTGCAAAGAGTGCCATTCACTTTCACATTTAAAAATAGGGCTTTTTTATTATTTTTAATATTTTTTTTGCATCTTAGCCAAGAGTGGAAGTTCAAGGGCTAACTACTTAAGTTATTCAGTACCTGCTACCTTTATTTAACTAGCACTCATCACCTAATAGCTCTGACATCCCAGTTTTACGGTGTCTGCAAACATATTCAGGAGAATCTCACCCTACTACAGCCTTAGGAGTTGTTTCTCTGAAATGTCTCAGTTGTCTCAAGCTTGTTGCTACTGACCAAACACCATCTAGTTTTTCAGGAAACCGACGAGTTTTGGAAACAAAGAGACATCTTGGAAATAAAGCACACTTTTAAAAGCAGGAAATTCTGCCTTCACTTGCTCTTTGCTAAAGATTCATCTTGGATAAGGTCTTTTTTTGCCTTTGTTATTAGTTGTGCAATCTTGATCAAATTAAATTTGCCTGCTTGCCCTTTCTGAGTATGTGTAAAGAATATAATCTCCATCATCTGAGATACTTTAGGATTTGTTGATCTGAGATGCGCAGAATGCAAAGGATAAGAACATTAAGAATCCTCTCTCCTTTCATAACCTTCTGTATTTAATGTTGCTGCGTTTCCTTCCTATAGCCTCTCTTACCAGTTTCCCTCTGACAAATGTGTGAGACCAATCCCTACTTTCTTGTTCTCCAAGTGCACTTTTACACGATGGAGCAGCTCATCTGTGTCTCCTTCTCCTGTCCCATTCAAACCTCCTGATGACCCAGTTAAGAATTCCACTGCATGGGCACGAAACCTAGAGATGTAATTCAAAAATATCAGTGATTTTCAGTTTTGATTTCCCCAAAGTAATCAGAATATGTGACAGAGTCATTACTGTGAAACCGCAGGTTTGTATTTCAAAGTACATTTGAAGCTAGATAAGCTGCAAAAGTACTTAGGGCAATAAAAGAATGCCACTCTTACACTGAGAAACAGAAAAGATAAGTGACGATGTGCTCTTGGCACACAGCGAGGTGGTTTGCATTTTTATTTATTATTATAATTGTGGAGAAAAAAAATCAGATAACGTGAGGATGTGCATTCCCTAATAGGAACTGCTAATATAGGTCACACAGAGATGCTGAAGTGTAGATAGTGGAATTCTAAACTCTGTAAAACTCATGATGTTATCTTACCCTTAAGAATAAATCCTACAAAAGACATCTACCGTATACTGCTTTGAGCAACTGTGATGCTAATTGAAGGTGCTAGCTTGTTTGATTTCCCTGAAGACTCCCACTTGCAATTTTTCAGCGTGTGGATGCAGCAGAGCTGGCAGCGGGAACTGGACCCAGCAGAGGAGAGAGGCTCTTTGTGCTCGCTGCCCACTGCAGAGCAGAGAGCTCCAGCACAACTGCCAGGGAATCAGCTAGTGGCACCTTGTTTGGGTGATTCAATGCAAACATCAAATATGCTCCAGATGAGGCTTGTTGGCAGCAATGTCAGGAAGGCTATTTTTGATACCTAATGTAGATTTTTTAGAAGCAGTTCAGGTTTCTATATGCTACACTGAATTTTGTAGGCTGCAAATATCCCTGCCATGTAATTAGAACGAGATTCAGCCTATCAAAATGTATTGAACATTCTGAGATGTTGGTTTTTGTCCACTGTATCACTGAATGTCTGCCAAATTTAAACTTAATGTTAGTCCACTCCATTGCACAGAGTTAGTAAGTAGAAATAACCTAAATAGGCTGTTGGAGAGAACGTAATTAACACTTTAGATCATATTCTAGATTTCCTTTGCTTCTCAGTGATGTACATTTTTCTGCTTGTAAGTATTTTGGGAGATAAGTTATATTTTTTGTGTGACAAATGCAGGGAGTCTAGAACCACTGGAATCCCTCATGGAAATGTTGAAACACTATTGGCATAGAGATAAGTCAACACTTTCAGGCAGAGTCTTCAAGACCGTTAAAAGTGACAGCCTTCTGGGAGGCGTGTGGGGCCCAGAGCTGTGGAGGCTGTGAAGAGATTAGCTGACAGTGAGGGTGTTTCAGGATTAAAAAACCAAATTGTGGAGGACAGGATTTGGGTCAGAGATTCAGGGACTGAAGGGAGAGTGTCTAATTCTAGGTACTAAGACTGTATTTCCTTACTTCTACCAGTGTTTTATGATTTATTCATTCAGAAACAAATATGCATTTTGCTAAAAATCTGCAGGAAATAAGGTGCAAGCCCTAACGATTTTCTCATGAATTGCTGTCTCCTTTAATTCCTCCATGGCAAAGGTCCAGATTCCTACATATTGTGGCAATTGCTACAAGAAAATTTACTTGTGCTTAGCTGTAGTTAAAGTAAACCCATCTGTTACAAGAATGCTGGAGAACATTTACATTTACCATGTACTTATAAAATTTGGTCTTGAGTCTAAGAAGCAGTAAATTTCAAAGGGCCTAGGAGATTCCCCTGGTCCCTGGAGAGCTGGAGCAGGTCACCAGGAGCATGTTGCTCTCAGTGGTGGGGTATTAGTAGGGGCTGAGCTCCCCTCTGCCCTTAGCCCGTCACCAGCACAGTCAAAAAGATCACAGGCTCTTTCAGCAGTTTTGTGGGTGATCTGCAGACAAGAACTTCCCTTTGTGCATTTTGAGCGTGCTATAATTACTTCTCAGCTGGTTTCATGGGCTAGGAATGCCTGACAAACTGTTGCCCCTAAAGGATGTCATCACTTTTAGCTTCCCTGAAGCTCCACCTGGGCCAGATATTTTAGAAACTTCTAAAATTCATCGTCTAAACTCACCTTCAGGATCTCAACTTATTTTGACTTTTTTTGTTTGTTTGTTTGCTTGTTTTTTTCTTTTTTTTCTCTTTGGAAAAATTTGGAAGAAAAATGTCAAGTGGAAGCAGGATTGGCAAAGTGGCAACTTCAGACCAACAATTTGTGCTTTGGACATCTTTCACAGTAGTGCTTCTTCTGACACTGAGGAGACGGAGATGCGGTACTGGACTGGTAGTCACTTAATAGCAGATGTCTTGGAGAAACCAAGCCATCAGTTTCAAGCCATAAAGTAAAGAAGTCCTAATGCTTATGCTGGAAGAAGTCGTTTATGCCAGCTTCAAAATGTCATCTGGGACAATGCGGGCAAGCTGGTTGGCTGCTTCTGCATCGTCTCCTGACAAGTTAACAATTAGTTAATTGGTGATGCTAATTACAGCACTCATTAAGTAGTCCCGGGTGGCAGGTTTACCCTTCCTATCCATATCACTGAAACATTTGGGATAGGATTTCACGCCCAAGTGGAGATAATGGCATTTTCTGTCTGTCTTGCTCACAGACATAGTGTGGTAGCACAAGTGATATTCACCCTCCCATGTCATGTACTTCAGCTCCATCTGGGATGACTTGCTGGCCTCATTTCAAAGAGAGAGAACCGTGCTGCCACGTTATGGAAATGCTACCTCCTTCGTTCATTAATTCCCACATATTTTGCCCAGTAAAATGATGATGTTTGGTTTCACGGGATGAAACCATTAATAATGCATAGTATTTATAGAGGAACAGTGATTCATATCTCCCAAGCACTGTACAAACATTAAGTTGTAAGAGTTTTTATCATCATCATCTCAGAAATCAACTGAGGAAGGATGCTTTAAGGTCTTTATAGTCAGTCCTTTCCATGCTGCTTTCTGGCAGCTCTACCTGGCTCACAGGGAAAGATTTACCTGAGCAGCTACAGGCTGCTGCAGGGATGCCCTGCTCATTCCTGCTCTTCAAGACACCAAATGAGTTCTGGGTTTCTCATACACTATTATTGTTATCTTCTCTCCTCCAAAACCACATATATTAGGCTTTCTCTATGCTTTTATTTCTTTCTCCTGCTCCAATTTCAAGGCAACATAATAACTGGTTAAAAGCACAGGCTGCATCTGGTAACGTGGATTACATTTCTCGCTCAGTTGTTTTGTACTGAAAGCAGTTAACTGGGCTTCAGTTTCCCAGTCCATACAAACGTGCAGCTGGGGAAAAAGACACTGTGCAGATAGCGAGTAGCGTTATCCATAGCTCTTCTAGAGCACCCTGCAAATATTCTGTTGACTTGTTCCTGTTCCCGTGAGCATGATTTATTTAATTATCTAGATATTCCTCAATCTTTGACACTTTCTGTGATACACTGAGATAAGTGATGCTACAAAAATTTTATGAAGATGATTTCAAAAAAAATTGTGACACACACATGGTCATAGTCCAGACTGTGGGGATCTTTACAATTCTTCTTGTCTTATATATGTGTGTACTTTTTCCTTTAAAGAGGAAAAGACCACATGTTTTCCAACAGTCTGTGCACTCTTCAGTCTCTGAAGGCCCAGATTACTACCTCAACAAAATAATAATGCAAGAAAGGTGAAGAGCGTGGAGCCAAAGCTCCTTCTGAACACAATGCAAAAAGAACTTTTCACAAAGCCTCTCAGATGAAGCCCAAAAGAGTTTCTGCCCAAAGCTGTTTCATTTAGAGGATGTACAAAATCATGGCTAATCTGAGGCAAGTGTGTCATATAAACACTTATATAGATAAAGCTGGAAGTCTAATCAAAATTTAAACCTACTGAAAAGTAGTAAGTTAATCAAAATGTGAAACCTCCTTTTCTCTTTGATTTCTTGCATCACACTCCTGTAACCATTTTGTCTGTTTTCAACTGCTGCTGTAGCCTGTTGAAAAGCCCTTGAAGGATCTCATTAGGAAAGGATGATGCCTCTTGCCAGCTAATTTTAATATGTTCTTTATAAGGCACTGACTAGAGCAGCTAATTTAGAGCCTCCGCGTGCTCCTGGACAGTTGTAGGGAATTACACACCAGAGGCAGCTGGAATCGGCTGGCGTGCGGGGCAGCATCTGGTGCTGTAAAGTGCCCAACACTTGGAGCTCAGCACGCGAGTGGATCAGGCCCATGTCATATGCTGGGGTCTAAGCCGCCCCCGAGCCATGCGAGATGCTGAATGCTCTCAGCATGTTGACTTCCAGAGGAGACTCTCAGGGTTTGGCCAGCGCATTTTCTCTTGATGAAAAGAGCCTTTTTTCCTAGAGTTTCAAAGTCCTTTCCTCCACAGTCCTTTTCCTTTTCATTGGCTTTTTCCCTTTTTTTCTCTTAGTGTTTCAGATGAACTTTCATTTCTCTTTTAACAGATTTTTAATTATCCTGGTGCCATACTGAGCTATGGCTGGGATGGAAACTCCAGCCGTTTTTGAGTCACATCTGCTGATCACGTAGGTAAAATCTCTATGGTAACTGACCCATGTTGAGTGGAAGAAAACAAGCTCAGAACTAAAGGTTAATTGCTGTTTCATTTATACATGTTTTGTGCAATTCCAGTGTTGCAAATTGAGTGCCTAATTAGAATCAGATTATTAACAGAAAGAGCATCTTTTTAATTCCTTGGATTTCTGAAGAACTACTTGAAATGTTTCAGAAACAAAGAATCTTTTTTTAAATATACTCTCATATTCTGTCATGTAGGGGAGATCCCAACTAGCCTTTTTTTTCCAAAAGAAGAAGGAATGTTCTTGACACTGCAGAAGGAAAATATATTCTTCTTGTATAATGAAAAAAGACCTAATTGTTAATATTTCCTTCTTTAGGATAGGAAGAGAGAAATAGCTAGCAATAGCTTGTGTGAACATCACTCTGAGAGGCCACATAAATTAATTTTAGCCGTGACAAATGTTTAATTCTTTAACACAAGGAAAAAGAAGTTAAAAAAACCATCTAAACAAATCAGCAGACATTTTTTTTTCTCACTTCATCCAAGACAAGTAGTAATTTACAACATCCTGTACAAGAGATTGGAAATTATTTTGATGACTGATCTCTACCCTAAACACTTGAGATCTGATTATGTGCAACATGGCGATCTATGAATGACTGAGCTGATAATGACTGATCTCAGGTCTTTAAAAATGCACTGCCAAAGTGTCGAATTTCTTGTCAAGGGTTTTCCAAGATGCATTAAAGAGAGAAAATCAAGAGATTCTCAGTGATGATAAAATGAAATACATGTCGACTATTTTTTTTTCCCTTAAGAAGTTTACTGGTTCTCAGAAAATCTTTTAGAAGTAAAGGGTAATTGTAACTGTATAAATCCAAAAAAACTTGCATTTTCTTCTTACTTTTCATAGTCAAATGTTAGGAACTTCATTTATAGACACAGATATATCTATGACAAATTATTTATTCTAATTCAGTGAACAGAGACAACTGTTTCCCAGGTAATTATAGAAACAGTTCAAAGATGGGATTGCGTGGTCTGGATCTTCATTTTAACTTCTCAAGCATGCATATTTGTGTGTTTTTTTTTCTCAATATATCTATTTATTCTAGGGATATGTAAGATTGATCTTTTTGGCTTTACATGTACCCAACAATCCACTTAGAAAACATACATCTTTTTTGCATTTATAATTAGAAAAGTGACTCTCTTGGGGCAAACCTTTGATATCCTTCTAAATGAGCATGAAAATTTGTACTAACTCTTCAGTGTTTTATTTATTCTGTGGGAAGAAAACTCTCCACATGATCTGTTGCAATTAAAATTCTTCCAATAGTTCTTAAAGAACTCCAGGGATCTCTCTCTTCTCATGGATCTCAGCACAGTGAATTAATCTACATTCAAATAAAATTACAGTTGTAATTACTTGATAACCTTTAAAAGGATAATTATGCCATGAACACAATCACCCATGTATCAGGGACCCTCTTGCTTAGATGCTTTCGTAGACTTGCCTCTCTCACAGACTTATTCCTTCTTGTCATATTCCTCTATTTTGTGAACTGAACTGACAAGTTAAGAGTTCTGGGAGAAACTCAGGAAATGTGGGTTCAAACTGTAACGTTTGATATTTCTGGCTCTGTTTCACTTTTAGAACCTACAGGTGAGACTTCTGGATCTACCAGCTCTGCATGAACTGAACAAAGGGAAAGTTCAGTTACTTGGGCTGCTCAAGACTAACACTTCGCTAAACAGTGAAATATTTCCTTGCTGTCTGTAACTCAGTAAAAAAAAAGAAATATTATGATACACTCAGGCACTTAGAAAACATTTTTTTTTAGCATAAAGACCTGAAAAGTATCATAAAACATCACATTTGCAGTCCCATGTTTATTACATCTCTGTAACTCCAAATTAAGTCTTCGTAGCTGACAAATATATATTATTATTTTAAAATTCTCTGCTTTAAAGCTAAGTCTTAGACCTGATAGTCAAACTGGTGCTTTCCCGCCTTCTGCTGACCAGATCACTGCTATCGACTATGTACAGCGCTGTTTTTATTGATCTTCACAAACTCCTTTAATCCTGCATGATTACCAAGAATAAAATATAGCAAACTGCTCAGTTTGAAAAATCAGCAAAATGATGATACATATACATGTTGAAGGTATAGAAATGTGAAACTCTAATGCAGATGATGGCTGCCCTGTTTTGCATAGCAATGAATATTCATTACCTCATTTGTATAATGTCAGTAAATGTTCTGATTACCAAAATACAAGTCTGACAAGTATGATGTGGAATAAGTTTTACAAGTACTGTTAAACCCTTCCTACCTGATTTTTGTATCTCTTCATGTCGGTGTCTAGGGTACAGATATTTAAACAACTCAAGAGGACATGAGGGCTAACTGGGATTTTTTCAAACATCAGAATCTTATCAATATAAGATATTTGTAGTCTATTTTAATAGATTCATACAAAACACATATATATACAGTGAGAAGATAATATATGGCTAAAATGCTTGATCATTCAGTTTCAGAACCCAACCCAAAACAAATAGACAGTGTGGTCACAGAAACATCAACGGGTTAAGTGATATGATATGGGGGACCTGGCTGACTCATCTCCCACGTTTCCATGATGCCATTTAGGGCACTCCGAGGGGAATCCGAGAAGGTCCTTGAACCGAGATCCAGCTAGAAACTAGATTATTCTACAAGATGGGCCTACGTGGTTTACTTAACACAATGCCTATTTCTATTACCAGCAGTTAAAGAAATTCATCCTTATATAAAGACCGAAGTCTGCATTTATTGTAGGGCCTATTTTATACCTCTTAAAAGCCAGCAAAGGCATTTTAATAGAAAGCTACTTTGATAATAGGGCAAAAATCAAAAGTTTCTTACAATGATTTTGCAGAAAGAATTTCTAAACTTTTAAAGAAATATTTAAACTGCCTAATCACACTTAAATGGCAATTATTGCAGGACACGTTTCCTGCTTTGAGCAGTCGCATCATTTGTACATATTGTTTAATAGTTGCAGAATCTCAGACCAAGCAAAAATGCATTTTGAAAGATGCAAACATTTCTGCAGCTGGACATGCCTTTGAGGATCATTTGGGATGAAAGACACCATAAAAATCAGAACAAAGCTCTTTCAAAATATCCATCAGGATCACTGAAAAGAAAGCAGTGAAATGTATCATTATAATTTCCTGAAGATATCAAGTAATGTCACCTCTGTACTTTATCACTAGCTGACTTCTACATGCTCTCTGTTACCCTGTGTGTTTTTATGCAGGCTGGTAGCAGACGACTCATGTAGTGCTCTGCGCACAGAAGGAAGAGAAAGGAGGGCAGCTGTTTGCACTGTATCACCTGGCTGTTCCCCGCTTGGCCTAGAAATGTTGCCCAACTGCATGTGGCTTGTTAGGAATGGGCTAGTTGTCTATTCCTAATCTTTGCAAATGCCCACAGGAAAAGCTTTTTCTTACATATCAAGAGCTGTAGGAAAGATCTTTATAGTTATAAGATCAAAGAAGAGGTTGTTTAGGTATCCATGTCACATATTCTCTGAACTGATGGTTTATTGGAGAAGCATTTTATAGAGGAGCATAAATTCCAAATCACTTAATATGGAAAAAGATTTTGTTGCTAGTGCATATCCTAGGAAATGGAGTCTAATGTGTGCCTGCTAAGTATGTGAATTCCAGATGAAGACAGGCCAGGCCACCACGATAGATGTTGAACGTGTCAGTTTCCCGCTCTGTTTTCCTGGTTTTCTCAGTTTTGTGACTGTATTTTTCTTCCACAATGAACTTACTTTTTGTCCCAGTTTCTCCCCGTTTTCCAAATTGTGTTAGCAGTACTACCTCTCTAGAGTGCTTTCATTTAAGGATATGAACACACTAGATATTTATTATGGCTTGCGGCACAAAATACGAATGTGTTAGGTTGATGACACACACGAAGCACAGTCTAAGAAAATGAGTGGGAACTCCATGCTTTACAGTAAAGTCTTAGACTTCAGGGAAAGACTTGTTTGGTCCCAGACTACAACTGATGACATAAGATGAATGGTCTCTGCTAAGAAGCTTCACACTCAGGGTCTTCTCTGATATGAGTTACTCTGTTTAACTTGGTGCTGCCCAACCCCAAATGCTTCTTAGTTTGACAGGAACTGACATCCCACTTGGTCCTCTGAGACAACTTTTATTCTTGTCTTGGAGCATACAGAGAAGGGAGTGAGAAAGACATAGGTGATTTACTTCTTACAGGGTGCCATGGTCCCCTCACATAAATACAACCACAGAAGCATTTATCTGGCAATAAAACACTTTCTTCTGTTAGCATGCAGGTTGGCAGTGACAGCTCTGGGTAGTTCAGCCTTGTTGTAATTTATTAAGGGTTGCAGTTAGCGTGGACATTTTAAAATACTGGTCTGTTTGTCACTGTGAAGGATTTACAGTGAGATTTTCATGTGGTACACATTCCAGATCCATTCACCAGTATTTAGAGCCCCCTTGACTCTTGAATCAAATAGGAAAATATTGTTTCTCTGGGGAACCAAGTACAAGAGGTGGCCATCCACTGATATCTGACTCCCGCAGAGTGGGCACGTGTGTCTGCAAGCCAAGGTAATTGCCACTGTGGCCCTGGGCGACTGGATAAAGCACGAGGGGTCCTCACCCATGGCGACAGCTCCTGAAAGCAACAGTGCTACAAATAAATAGGATTTCATTTGATAACAACAACAGCAACAACCAAGTTTGTTCCTTTGCATGTGCTGCAATGCAAGTGCCCACAGCAGTAGCAAGTCACGACTCAGGGTCGAAGACCATTAACTGCATTTTGAGCAGGGTTTGACTGCCAGAATGTGTCAGTCAGGACGGATGAGCCAGTCTAGGAAGGAAGTGGAGAAGTTGCAGAAGTGAGATGCCAGATTTGTTCTCTTTTCGTTACAAATTGCACAGAGCCAGATGTTTTTTCTTCGCTGATTGGCTTTTGTTCTTTTCAGCTGTTCTTTCTGAGAAAGAGTTGACTTAATGGACATAATTCAGCTGGCGAGCTGCTTAGGTTGTTCGTAACAAGTGCTCCTTAGAGTATTCACTACAGAGAGCTTACAATTTCCACTGCCTGACTGGTCAGCTGAGTTATATGATATAGTTTCTATTTTCTATGGGATATCCAGAACAAGAAATTGTTTTACAGCTGCAGCTTTTCACATATCAGTATTTTCATTCATGCAAAATTGTCCATATTTAGAAAAATGTAAACTCCTAACAAAGCAAATAAAATTCAGCTGTTCAAGTCTTCATAGGAGTCAAGCTGAGCAAATGCTCAGCACAACTCACACGTCCTCACAGCTCTCTCAGGTCCATCTGCAGGACTGACTATGTCCCACGGGGTTGCTGCAGGGTTGGAACAGCAAAGGGACAGCAATGTCAAGGATAGATGCTTTGTAAGAGCTGCACAGGGGTCTGCAGGAGATGAAGGTATCTTACAGGCATGTGGGGAGTTGAATATGAGCCCTTATGGCACAAGATGTTACCTACATTGTGATGCTCTTTGCTGCACAGTCCTAATCTGGTCCTCACTGCAGTTATATCCTCTTTGCCTGCCAGGGATGGACAGGGACATGAGCCTGCCCTGGGACTTTGTTTCCTTGGAAGGAAACCCATTCCTAAAGCAGAGAAAGCTCCCCAGGGTACTCCAAAAAGATCCTTTGTCTGGTCATTCACACTACTACATAGCAACCTACCCCTCAAAGCAGGTACAAGCATTAACATTAAGATACAGTCGCAGAAACAGTGTCAGTGGCAGAAACAGAGGAAACCCAAGAATGGGATAGACTACATGCCCAAATATTCAGAACTGACCTACTAATAACAGACTGTTAAATAGCAACACACAGAGTCAAAAAGTGAATAGGTACAATATCAAGGCTGAAAATATGCGCAACAGCTAACGACAAAATATTTGGTGCCGGAAGTAGGAACATAAAAAAATTGAGTATGTGGGAGACCACTCACTAATCATGACAAAAGACAGATAAGTTTTGACATTGGTAGTTAAATACCCTATGTGGACAGAGGGAGCATTAAGATGCTTTTCATTACCTTTGTACTAAATGTGCGGTGCTTGGCACTTTCTGGTCATAAAGTTAATTCTATGTTTACTGAAACAGATGGATAGATAAACTTCCAGCTGCAGAGCACTCATCGAGGGGAAGAGATGAAAGGGACACAAACTCGTATATAGATCAAATGAGACTACAAAAGATTTCTCATCATAGCATCCTTTCAGTTGCAAGGTTGATCTCATGGGTCTTTTCCCACACATAAGGACTATTGATCCAAAGCTCATATTATCCCTGTATATAGATACTTTTCTGTGGAAGTTTCACTAGGATTTTCATAAGGCTGAATATTGGTGCTAACTAATTTTTGAAGATTCTCCATTAAAAGAGGCTGAAGCAAGATAGACTTTATCACCTCCCTTCATGCTTTTGTCCACTATATTTTCTTCTTGGGATCCACAGCTCTGATTTATGTAAGAGACTACAAATGCAGTGAGAGCATCATGTAACATGAGAGCATCTGCTCTACTGTTGCTTACAGAGGGCATGGTAATCTATGTATGGTCTATTTTCCTCATGTAAATCTGTATTTTCCTCAGGTAAATCTAACTCTGGATTCTTCAAAGGAGGGAGATATGCATTCATTCACCAAAGCACAAACAATGTTATCTTTGGTTTTCCATTCTGATCCTCATATTCCACTCACCCCACCCCACTGTCGTGGCACTGGCAGAGCTTCAGCCTTGCAAGCCTCACTGTGCAGAGAAATAGCGCAGTGCAGCAGCATCCACATTTTCTGAGGTTGTGTGTGTTTGTAATGGCATGGCATCAAGATACAAAGCCATAACACTGGTTTGTTACTCCTGACACAAAAGTGCAGGAATTAAGATGGCATTTTGTCACTCAAGGTGGACAAAAACAGATTAATAATGAGGTGTCCATTCCCTGCTTTATTCTGTGCAGCAGCTTCTTTATTGATCTCCTCATAAAACACTAGTGCCCTTACTCATGAGAGTTAGGTGCGTAAGGAAGCACCTGCTCTCCTCTCTCATCATTTGAAAGGAGCTCTTTACTGCACTGCCACTCTCCCCAGTGCTCTGACAAATTGACAGAAAAATTCTCCACTGCTTCTCTTAGTGAGTTGCAAGGCTGAAAGTGAATCCATTAATAGGACAAATTCAAAACTTATAAATAAAATCAACAAGGAAGAACTTCAGTGCTTTTATGATGAAGAGCAGGTAAACTCTGACAGACAGGGATTTCAAACTGCTATGTGGGGGCTTTACGCGCTGGGGCGTATTTGGCCACATCAACATTTGGCAGAAATCCCTTGTTTTTGAGCTTTTTTTCCCTCCCAACAGTGAGTTCAAATATCCATACTTGGAACGAGGAGACACTCAAATTGTTGCATTTGCGTGATTAAAATTGCTCATGAATTCATATATTTTGTTAGAGATACGGGATATCTAAGACCAATTTGCACAACTCAGACAAGGTGTTGCCCAGCAGTATATGCTGGTCTAGCATATACAAGGCCTAGCACTGCAGTATATGAATATCACATCTACAGGTATGAGCATGGAGCTTTTGGGATGAGGTGACTGTATGAGAGTCTCAGAGTCCTTCTTTCTCCTTCCCTTCCTTCCAATCAGCACCAGGAAAATGCAGTCTTCCTAAATTCAAGCAGCAGAATACAGACAACATCAGTGCTTCTCTCTTATTAATTATAGTTTTCAAGCCTTATTTAAGAGCTTTGTAAGCTTGTTTTGGTGCTGCTGCAGTAATACCCATAGTCATGGAAGGAAGTCCAGCAAGGCAGAAACAGTTCCCAGCACATGCCCAGGGTTTTGCAATGTCAATACTTTCTTGCTTTATACTTCCCATTCCCCAATACCTCTCCCTAGTTCAAAACTACACTGATCACTGCAGAACACACTCTAACCATTTCATAGAATCATAGAATCACAGAATGCTTAAGGTTGGAAGGGACCTTAGAGGTCATCTAGTCCAACCCCCCTGCACACACAGAGTCACCTAGAGCACATGGCACAGGGCTGCATCCAAGTGGGTTTTAAAGATCTCCAGAGAAGGAGACTCTTGTGTCCACCACATTTTGTGTCTACTCTGTGTCAGAATATTGAAAGTTTATTCTTAATGACTGGCTCAGTCCCAGTATTTTTATCACTGATTTTCCATTCAATTTGGAGGTCTCTTCAGAAATGGGGCTGCTATTTTTGTAAGAATTGTGCATGTGTTAAAACACATGGCTCTTTCATTGTAACAGCTCCTAAAGAAGCACGAGAGCTTTGAAAGGAACGGGCCCTTCCTCCTGCCCATGTCAAGATCCTCTCATGTCAGGATCTCTGTGGCAAGAATTGCTGGAACTGGAGTGTGATGCTTGAGATGAGCACCAATAAATTGCTTGTATGCAATGTGTTAACAGGATTCGAATGGAAAATCTGCCTATGCCCAGCATTTCCATCCTGTTCAAACGTGAGTGTGTATAAAGATGTGAAACAACTCATTTGTTTTACATCACCCTGCATGGTCAAGACCTTAAATCCATTCACTCCAAAACAGAAAGTCCTGTGCAGTGATTTATGACACATAGGGGAATAATTCTTCCTTTCTTTCTTATGCTTCAATTTTCATGAGGAATAAAGTTGCATAATTGAGTCTGGATGGCTTAAACACAGTGCAGTACAAAAGAGCCTTCTTCCTCATTATTACTAGTTCAACATCATCCAAGGCTCATAGTAATTAAGTTTGTTATTGAATTGAGGTCATTTGGTACCATCTGAAATGATCTTGATGAGAGCTCACATCTCTTAAAAATAAATCAAAATTGCACATATCTTAGCATTTCCAGCTCCCAACTCAAAAATTGAACCCAGAGATCAAATATCACAGAATCACAGACTCTACAAGGTTGGAAGGGACCTCTAGAGATCATCTAGTCCAACCTTCCCGCTGCAGCAGGCACCTAGAGCAGGTGGCACAGGGCGGCATCCAGACGGGTTTTGAAGACCTCCAGAGAAGGAGACTCCACA